>CM068302.1:52439639-52934007 GCA_034768395.1 Linum lewisii
AAAAGGAATTATTCATACGTGGGATGAGTTTGCCAGAATTTTTCTAGTGAAGTATGAAAGTAGGCGACACCGAAAGGTCCCGGTACAGGTCCTAGTCAATCTACGGCAATGGCCAGAGGAACTGCTGAAAGATTTCTTTGAGAGATGGACCAGCACAGTGCAATCCGTTAGGGATGTCACTCTAGACATAGCTACTGCAAGTATGATCCATGCGACACATAATAGGCTATTGAAGGAAGCATTGGTAAAGAAAAAACCCACCACTCTGTCCAACTTCGAGGCCAGGATAAATAGCATAATACTCATTGAAGAGCAGTTGGGGAGATAGGAGGCAATGAGGGCCGGAAGAGCCGAAAGGAAGGACAAAATGACGTATCACGCGATAACAATGACAGGCGAGGGCGATGGCAGAGAACCGAACAATCCCCTGAGAGAAGGGAGTACCAGGATGACAGAAAGAACAATGACAGACGCACGTACCAAGAAGATAGGCGAGAATATACTCCACTCAGCCGTTCCAGGAAAGAAATATTCTTGTACATGCAACACAAGGATCATCATATTCAGTGGACTGAGCCACTCCGAGGCGACCCGGAGCAGCGTAATCCTCGAAAATTCTGCAACTTTCATGATTCGCACGGTCACACCACGGAAGAATGCAGGCAGCTCAAAATGAGATTGATCAAAGAAGGGCGTCTGCGAGAATTCATCCTCCAAACCAAACGGAAGGAAAAAAGTTCAGACGATAAAGAAGTAGTCGGCGCCAGGCGACCAGCCTAGAAAAACGGTCTTTGCCCGATTGCAAGAACCGTAGGGCGACGCTCCCAAAAAGGCAAAAGAAACAGAAGAGGTCACAAAGGTCTATCAAACCATTTTCAGAGGGGAAAGCTGTCCGACAAGGAAGCAGCCAAGCGATTGCAAGGAGGTGTTGATCATAAACAATGAAGCTCGGCGATCCCCATTACGTTTACAGAGGAAGATATGAGCAAAAATGGAGGCCCCAGTCTAGAAGCAATGGTGATCCAGATTGTGACGCTCAGAAGCAGAGTGGAAAGGGTAATGGTAGATGAAGGAAGTTCAGCTGACATCCTATTCTGGGAACTTTTCCAGCAGATGAATCTCCCCACCTCAAGCCTACCCCCGAGAAAAACAACTATTACAGGGTTCTCTGGGCATCAAGTACTATTAAGGGAATCATTACTCTACAAGTCATGATAGGCGATGAAAAAATCAAGGCAGTACAGTCAGTAGATTTACATCTGTTGGATTGCCAATCTTCATATAATATAATCTTGGGACGACCGGCGCTTGCAGCCTTTCAAGCTATTCCTCACCGGTATACCAGGTGCTAAAATTTGTAACAAAGGAGGCCGTCGGAGTCGCTTGGGGACATCCGGAGGTGGCTAGGCGTTGTTATCGGGCGGCGACAAAGGGAGCGTGTTACAAGATTGACCTGGAGGAAGGAACTGAAAATAGAGAAAGACTACAGTCAGCAGAATCTGACGTTCCTGTAACCTTATGGGAAGGCGATGAGAGAAAACAGTGAGGATATCCTCTTACCTAAGCCAGGAAGCCAGACAAGCGATGATAGCACTAATCAAGCAGTACTCACATCTGTTCGCGTGGCATCCTAGTGACATGCCAGGGATTGACCCAGCAATTGTTAAACATTGCTTGTCAATTGACAAAAGCTGTCGCCCAGTGCAACAGAAACGGAGAAACATATGTCGGGAGTGACAGTTGGCTGTAACCAAAGAAATAGACAAGTTACTGGAAGCAGGCTTCATTAGAGAGGTGCAATACCCAGAGTGGCTGTCGAACGTGGTGTTGGTCAAAAAATTGTCAGGCGCATGGAGGATGTGTGTGGATTTCACGAATCTAAACGACGCCTGTCCAAAAGATGCCTATCCACTTCCCAACATTGAGCAGTTAGTAGATGCCACGACGAACAATGAAATGCTATCTTTCCTCGATATGTTTTCCGGATACCATCAGATTCCGCTCAATTCAGAGGATCAGGAGAAAACAGCATTCATGACCCTATGGCGAATTATTGCTATAAGGTCATGCCCTTCGGTCTCAAGAACGGAGGTGCAACTTATCAAAGAATGATTGATATGGTTTTTGCTAAGCAACGAGGACGAAACTTGGAGGCATATGTGGACGATCTCCTCGTGAAAAGTAAGAGGGGCGACGATCACCTGAGCGATTTAAAATAAACGTTTGAAATATTACAGCACTTCGCGTTGCGACTGAACCACAAAAATGTGTCTTCGGCGCGACCTCAGGCAAATTTTTGGGGTACCTGGTGACTCGAAGAGGGATCGAGGCGAATCCAGCACAATTGGAGGCTATCTCAGCCATGGCGCCGCCTAAAACAGTAAAAGAAGTACAAGTCCTAGTAGGAAGGATAACAACAATTAACCGATTCATCCAAAAGCAGCGGAGCGATGTGCGCCATTCTTCTCTATTTTGAAAAATGCATCAAAATTTGCATGGAATGACAAATGTAACAAGGCATTTGAAGAACTCAAGCAATTCTTGGTTACTCCCCCGTCTTGGCCTCGCCTAAGGAAGGAGATGAACTATTCATGTATATCGCGATATTGCCAGCAACAGTCAGCGCAGTATTGGTACGAAGGGAGGAGCGAAGCGACCAACCGATCTTTTACACTAGCAAAACGTTGGTCGATGCTGAAACTAGGTACCCTTCCATTGAGAAGATGGCCTACGCAGTAGTATGCGCTGCAAGGAAGCTCCGACCATACTTTCAAGCCCACACCGTCACGGTACTAACTAATCTCCCTATTCAGAATGCCTTGAGGGCCATGAGTGTAGCGGGGTGGCTGGCTAAATGGGTCATTGAACTCAGCGAGTATGACATCAGATACAAGCCAAGAACGGCAATTAAAGCTCAAGTGTTGGCCGACTTTATTGTCGAGGGGGCAGTACAGGACGAGAAGAGTGAGCATCAAACCTGGACGCTCTTCACGGATGGGGCCTCTAGTAAAAATGGATCTGGAGCAGACATAATACTGAGGAGTCCAGAAGGAGCTATCCATGAAGTCGCCTTACGCTTTGCATCGCCTAGGACCAATAATGCTGCTGAGTACGGGGCGATGGAGGCCGGGCTCAGAATTGCAAGGAGCATGGGGGTTAAGCATGTTAAGATTTTCACTGACTCGGCGATAGTGGTTAACCAACTAAACGGGAGTTTGAAATCAAAGAGGAGTCACTGCTGCCATATTTTGATGAGATAAAGCTTGCCCTGGCAGATTTCAGTAAAGTAGACATTGTGCAAATCGCCTGGGAGGAGAATTGCCACGCTGACGCACTGTCAAAACTAGCCACGGCAGTCGACTTCGAGGAAACAAGAATGGTTACGGTGGAAAAAGAAGTAAAGCTAAATACATGCTTCCAGATTAATAGCGCCCACGAAGAGGGGGATGAAAAGGAGGACGACTGGCGCACTCCCATTATTCAGTTTCTAAGGGATGGAACGATCCAGAAGACCAAGCCATGGCTACCAAAACTAGGCGACGGGCCAGTAGGTGCGTATTGATAGGCGACGATATTTATAGAAAGTCGGCCGCATGACCTTACTTACGATGCCTCGGACCAATAGATGCCGACTACAGCCTTCGGGAAATACATTTTGGAGTATGTGGCACACACTTGGGTTCTAAAAGCCTAGAGAAAAATCTGCTGTATCAAGGCTATTACTGGCCAACAATGAGGAGGGAAGTGACGGACCTAGTTAAAAAATGCCACAAGTGTCAGGAGTACGCCGACTACCATAAGTTGCCATCCACTGCCTTACAGGCGATCGTCAGTCCTTGGCCTTTTGCCCAGTGGGGAATGGACATTTTGGGACCTTTCCCGAAGCCTCCGGTAAGCGGAAATATCTGATTGTCGCCATCGACTATTTCACAAAATGGATTGAGGCTGAAGCGACGGCCAGCATAACTGCTAAGCAAGTAGAGAAATTTACATTCAAACACATCATCTCAAGGTTCAACATACCTCACAGTATTATATGCGACCATGGCACCCAATTTGATTGCCAAAGCTTCCAGTCATATTGCCAAGAATATAAAATTCTCATGCGTTTCGCTTCAGTCGCATACCCACAAGCCAATGGACAGGCGGAAGCTGCAAATAAGCTCATACTCAGGGGCCTGAAGCGACGAATTGAGGGCAAGAAAGGAACTTGGGTTGAAGAGCTCGACCATGTGTTATGGGCGCACAGGACGATATACAAGACTTCAACAGGAGAATCGCCTTACACACTCACTTATGGATCAGAGGCGGTGTTGCTAGTAGAGATATTGATCCCTTCCGTCAGATTGGACAACTATGATCCTGACGAGAATGAGCAGAACCTTGTTCACAACGTTGACATGATTGAGGAACGGCGTGAAATGGCCCAGATGAAGCTAATAGCAGAAAAGGAAATGCTGGCTAGGCGATACAACAAAAAACTGAGGCCAATCATATCAAGGTCAATGATTTGGTGCTACGAAAGATTTTCCGACCATCAGAAGGGGCTGCAAAGCTTGACCTGGATGGGAAGGACCATTCCAGGTCAGGAAAGTTATGGGAGCCAACACCTTTAAACTGGCTAAGCTGAATGGAGCGAAATCCCTCTGACATGGAATGTGATGCATCTTCGAAAATATCATGAGTAGTCGCCTAAGTGCATATGTTGCCTTTTCAATTTCCTGATTAATGAAAAAGAGCATTCGATAGCTATATCGCTGAATGACTCACTTTTATCATTCCTATTTCATCATTATCATTGCTGCCAAGAATTCATCAGAATTTATACATCGGCACAATATCACGGACAAACTCCATCACCTGTAGTAGGCGGGGAATGCACTTACCCCACTCATAACGCAAAGAGTCAACTAATAAAGATTAAAACAACAAATCGTCGCTCGCAAGTACCGCTAAGGCAAAAAGTAATAAAAACATCGCTTATGGGCATAACAGAAGTCACGCTAACGCTAACGATAACAAATCAACGCTTGACAGCACGCTATCAAACGCTGAGGCTAAAGATAATAGGGCATCGCTAAGGGCATAATGGAAATCACGCTAAGGCCATAAAACGATAGAGCATCGCTCATAAGCACGCAAACATTAAAAATAGAGCAAACAGGATTAGCACCCATGAATTTAGCAAATGTTATCCGAATCCATAAGTTTTTAACAGGGGGCTACAAGCACGGGTGATATGATCCAACAATGCTGCCGATGCCAACCGGTATTCCTACACCCCACCAGGATCCCCTGGCCTAGGCAAGACTCTAGTGCCTTTCAAGAAGCGCATGAATCCAAGGGCAGGCCATCCTCGAGCCCTAAAGCCAAGGTATGACAAGAAATATCGCCTAAATCCTTCACTTGCAGGTAGAAAGACTCCGAGGAAGGGAATGTTGTCCCAAGCCATGCTGTTGGCCGAGGGTATAAGCCCTAGCACCGAAGAGAAGCTTCAGCCCGTTCCTAGTCTAACCTCCAGGAGCCCTGAAGAAGAAGTTGGTTCTTTGAGTGACGCTCTGGAAGCATTTCTGGAGTACAGAAGGAAGAGAATACAAGAACCCTTGGCTCGAAAAGAAGAGCTGTCAGAGACTGAACCTGAGCCGAGGCATGAGAAGACTTGGAGTCCTTGGCCCCGAAGCATAACACTTGGCCTGACCACTGAGAGCTACGTCCAAAGCTACCTGGAGGCCTATCTGAAGCTTAAAGAAGAAGGCCGAGCGGGAAGAAAGAAGGACCAAGGAGAGAGCAACCACAAGCCCTAAACCAGCAGCCGGGCCGATCAAGGTAGTTTTATGGAGCCGGACATGAAGAACATATCTTTTGGACAAGAGTCCGGTCACTGAGCCCGCCCGAAGCCGAAGCCCGCGTCCGCCACCCGAGTCAAGCCCGGCGTTCGGCCGGTCAAGCCACCGGGCCGCCACACGCGTCCAACCGGCCGAGCAGCCGTACGCGGCCAGATTAGGGGTTTTGACCTAATTTAGGTCTTTTATTCTGCTTTAAAGACTACAACTATTATTTTATGTTTATTCCTTTTTAGAAGGATTATTTAGGGGTTTTTAGGAGACTATTTAGGAATATGACTCTTTATTTTATTATTATTTAGAAGTAGTGATTAGGGAGGAGAGCTTGTTCCCTCACCTATATAAGGAGGTCGCCTGCCACCCTTGTAAGGCAGACTTTTATGAAATAAACCTCCTTTGAAAGAACTCTGTTCAGAAACCCTTATTGTATCTGCATGACGCGATACTGAAGGATCGACTTATCATCAAGAGCATCCATCTCTTGGCGTGGCGTCTTCGACTTGACACTTCTGGTTCCCGGCTGTTATATAGCCGACGGGTCAAAGTACTTATCCGCCCTGGTTCCTGACGGTTTTACCTCGTTGCACGGTCTCAACTTACGGTGTTTAAGGGTCGTCTGCCCACGGTTGCAGCGGTTCACATCAGTTGGTATCAGAGCACGGTTCAGCTCACGGACCACAATCTATCCCAGTCTCCAGGTTCACCTGGATTCATATCCTTTACTGCTTTCTTTAGAAAATTGATTCGAAAATTCCCTTCTATTTCAATTCTAGTTTCGAGTTATAAGAAAAGAAAAAGAAAAGAAAAAGAAAAGAAAGCAAGGCCACCTTGCCGAGTTATTTCCTTTCGTTGTAAGTTTAATTCTAAGAAGAGGGGATAGAAAATTGCTTCCGTTCGATAGTACTAACCATGGCAGACGAGAGACTAGCCAACGTTGAAGGCAGCCTTCGGAACCTTGGAGCTACCATGGCCGCCGTCCAAGAATCCCTAGCTCAGCTTCGCGCCGAGAGAGGACGAGATGAGCGCCGAGAGGACAGCCCTGAAGGCCTGAACAGGAGAGCCCGACGACTAGCTCAGGAAATTGACGATGACTTGAGTAACCTCAAGCTCACCGTGCCAAAGTTTGCTGGCAAATACAATGCCGACGAGTACCTAGATTGGGAGAGAAGTATGGAGGATTTCCTCGAGTGCCACCACTACTCCGAACGTAAGAAGGTAATCCTTGCCACCCTTGAATTCACTGACTATGCTGCCCTATGGTGGAGCAGTTCAAAGGACGGGTCCAAAGAGACGAGGAGGACCCTATCGAGTCGTGGCGAGACCTCAAGAGGACCATGAGGAAGAAGTTCGTTCCTAGCACCTACACCCGAGACCTACACACATCCCTCTGGAACTTAAAGCAAGGCACCATGTCCGTGGAGCAATACACCAAGGAGATAGAGATGTTGGTAGCTAGACTCGACCTCAGAGAAAAGCCTGAAGCGAAGATAGCCCGGTTTGTGGGTGGGCTACACCCGAGATCATGCATCAAGTCAACCTACTTAACTACGTTGACTACGAGGATCTTAAGGGCCTAGCCAACCGTGTGGAGAGGGAGTTAAGGAGAGGCTACCCAGAAGATCGGCCACTGCCCCGTGGAAAGGCTCGGTCACAAGCCAAGCCCCATGGAAGCCCGACCAGCCCCGAGGCTCAAGTGCACGACCAAACCCTAACCCTAGGGGTTCGGCACCACGGTAACATCTGCCCAACCTACTTCTACGGTTCAGAATTCTAACCCACGTCCTAGTGGAATTGTATGTTTTAAGTGTCAAGGTAGAGGACACATCTCAAGGGACTGCCCTAACCAACGGACGATGGTAGTAAGAGAAGGAGGAATCGAGACGGACGATGAAGAAGAGGAGAAGAAGGAAGAAGAAGAGGAGTCAGATGAAGGAGAAGAAGTTCAGCCCGAAGGGCTCGAAAAGTTTGCAGGGTTCACTTTCAAAACCCAAGCACCCGGCGCCCGACCTCAGCCCCGGCCCTGCCCCGGCCCCAGCCCCGGCACTGACCGTCCAGGCCCCAGCACCCCAGTGCTCAGCCCCAGCATCGGCACAGCCCAGGCCCTAGCGCCCCAGCGCTCGGCCCCAGACACGGCGCTGCCCAGACCCCAGCGCCCTGCGCTCGGCCCCAGCACCGGCGCTGCCCTAGGCCCCAGCGCCGGCCCCAGCTCCCCAGCGCCCAGCGCTCGACCCCAGCCCCAGCGCTACCCCAGGCCCAGCGCCCCTGCGCTCGGCCCCAGCACCGGCGCTGCCCCAGGCCCCAGCGCCCCAGCGCTCGACCCCAGCCCCAGCGCTACCCCAGGCCCCAGCACCCCAGCGCTCGGCCCCAGCCCCGACGCTGCCCCAGACCCCAGCGCCCGGCCCCAGCGCCCCAGCGCTCGACCCAGCCCCAGCGCTACCCCAGGCCCCAGCGCCCCAGCGCTCGGCCCCAGCCCCAGCGCTACCCCAGACCCCAGCGCCCCAGCACTCGGCCCCAGCTCGGCGTTGCCCCAGGCCCCAGCACCCTAGTGCTCGGCCCCAGCCCCGGTGCTGCCCTACCTAGCCCCGGCCCCCCAGCGCCCGGCCCCGACTGGCGCTACCGCTCAGTCCTAGCGCCCCAACACCCGGCGCTACCCTGCCCGACCAGTTGTTGACCGGCCAGTTGCTGCCCAAGGCCCCCCGACGCATCACCCCCGACGAGGCCCCCGACCACGAGTCGGCGCGTCCCTGCCCGACGCTCAGCCCCGGTCCTACCCGACCCTGGCTGCCCCAACGTGATGATGCTCGACGCCACCGGCTTCCCACCACCCACCGCCACCAGTTCTCCACTGCCCGTCGCCGCCTCACCACTAGCCGCCGCCGTCGCCTTCCTACTGCCCGCCGTCACCTCACCACTGGCCGCCGCCGCCGGTTTCCTACTGCCGCCGTCGTACCACTGCCCGACGCGTCACTGCCCAACGCCGCCCACTACCCGGCGCCGCCGTCCTGCCCGAAGTGCCCTGGTTCACCTCCGGTACCTCCGGCACCCCGTGCCCCGACCCGACGCTTCACCGACGGTCCCTGTGCACCCCAAATTCAATGGGAGATCACCTCCCGATGAGTTTTAAGAGCTGCCCCGAGCAACGAAGATCCGGATGCTGACCCAGATGTGGAGATGAGTAAGGAGCTCTCACCCGCTACCTCCCGAGCCTTAACATTGTTGTTGATAGTTTTTCAGGAGAAGGAGCGATGGAGACTAAAGGAGAGAGTGCTGAAGGACCCGAGCCCTGGTCTATCACTGAATCAAGTGACACTCCTCAGTCTAAGGATAATGCTGCTGAAAACTGGAAGAGGATGATGAGTGTTAGGAAAGGATCTGAGATTGATTTGGGGATAAATCCAAGGCAAGAAGAGGGGGATGATATGATCCAACAATGCTGCCCCGATGCCAACCGATATTCCTACACCCCACCAGGATCCCCTGGCCTAGGCAAGACCCTAGTGCCTTTCAAGAAGCGCATGAATCCAAGGGCAGGCCATCCTCGAGCCATAAAGCCAAGGTATGACAAGAAATATCGCCTAAATCCTTCACTTGCAGGTAGAAAGACTCCGAGGAAGGGAATGTTGTCCCAAGCCATGCTGTTGGCCGAGGGTATAAGCCCTAGCACGAAGAGAAGCTTCAGCCCGTTCCTAGTCTAACCTCCAGGAGCCCTGAAGAAGAAGTCGATTCTTTGAGTGACGCTCTGGAAGCATTTCTGGAGTACAGAAGGAAGAGAATACAAGAACCCTTGGCTCGAAGAGAAGAGCTGTCAGAGACTGAACCTGAGCCGAGGCATGAGAAGACTTGGAGTCCTTGGCCCCGAAGCATAACACTTGGCCTGACCACAGAGAGCTACGTCCAAAGCTACCTCGAGGCCTATCTGAAGCTTAAAGAAGAAGGCCCGAGCGGGAAGAAAGAAGGACCAAGGAGAGAGCAACCACAAGCCCTAAACCAGCAGCCGGGCCGATCAAGGGAGTTTTATGGAGCCGGACATGAAGAACATATCTTTTGGACAAGAAGTCCGGTCACTGAGCCGCCCGAAGCCGAAGCCCGCGTCCGCCACCGAGTCAAGCCCGGCGTTGGCCGGTCAAGCCCACCGGGCCGCCACACGCGCCCAACCGGCCCGAGCAGCCGTACGCGGCCAGATTAGGGTTTTTGACGTAATTTAGGTCTTTTATTCTGCTTTAAAGACTACAACTATTATTTTATGTTTATTCCTTTTTAGAAGGATTATTTAGGGGTTTTTAGGAGACTATTTAGGAATAGGACTCTTTATTTTATTATTATTTAGAAGTAGTGATTAGGGAGGAGAGCTTGTTCCCTCACCTATATAAGGAGGCCGCCGGCCACCCTTGTAAGGCAGACTTTTATGAAATTAACTCCCTTTGAAAGAACTCTGTTCTGAAACCCTTATTGTATCTGCATGACGCGATACTGAAGGATCGACTTATCATCAAGAGCATCCATCTCTTGGCGTGGCGTCTTCGACTGGACACTTCTGGTTCTCGGCTGTTATATAGCCGACGGGTCAAAGTACTTATCCGCCCCCAGTTCCCGACGGTTTTACCTCATAGCACGGTCTCAACTTATGGTGTTTAAGGGTCGTCTGCCCACGGTTGCAGCAGTTCACATCAGCGGGTGAAAAAAAAAAGAAAAAAAAAGGGGGGGAAGCTCTCCACTACTTCACTTCTTTCCCTGTCCCGAGTTTTTGATCGCGGTCGCCCTGAAGGACCACAAGGCTTTTCTCTGACACCTTCTCTCTTTTGCCGACCTCCGCCCGAGCTTTCGCAGCCGCCTCAGCCTTTGACCGATCCCGCCTAGCCTTCTCAGCCGCTATATACTCTTTGTCCGTCGCTTGGACCTCCTTCATCACACTGATGTACTCTGGATCGACATTAGTGTTAGGATCAGGCACCCCATTTAGCAGGCGATTAACGGCTTTGAAAGCAACCGAGAGAAATTCGCGGTGACGGAACGGAGGGTTAGGACCAACGACGGCCGTAAACTTCAGGCGAACGGCGGTCTTGATTACTGGTATAGATCTCTGGATCAACGATACGGCAGTCGAATACTGCCGAGCGCTGAGCGCCTCAGTCTCCTTCAGGCTCTTCATAGCCTTGTCCCTCTCCGCAGTCATCGCCTCGCCTAGCTTCTTCGCCTTGTCTCTCTCTTCAGAAAGTTGGTGAATACGCTTCAGATGCCCAGCCTCACGGCTACGCGCAACGACAGCGTCCCTCTCTTTAGTCAGCTCCTGAATCTGCCTTTGAAGAGCCTCTTGATCTTGTAGCTTTTTAGCAGACGAGGAAGCAGCGTCTTTAGCTTCCCCCAGGCTTTTCTCCAATTGGGCGATGAGGGACTTGCCGGTCTACAGCTCCTGGGTCAAGCGCTCCACAGTAGAGTTGGCCTCGGCTAGGTCATGCTGAAGGTTGGAGTGGGCCTCGGTCAGTCGGGCTAGCTCATTCCTGGTGGATTGGTGGTTGGACTGCACGTGGTTAAAAGAAAGATGGTAAAAACCAGCTTCAAAAAAAAAAAAAAGAGGGAGAAAATATCAAACAAATTTTTTGTACGCCTCCTCGGTATCCAGGCGACGTTGAAGAATCGCGTGATCATCTCGGAGTTCGCGTGCCTTGCGCATTAACAAGTCACGTGACTTGTCGGCAACGCTTAGTGCCAGCAACATCTACACACAGATAGTATCAAGCGATGTGTAAAGCAATCATTGATTGAGTGAATTACATGTTCAAAACAGGGTTCCGCGACAGCAGCTAACCTCATGATGCTTCACGTAGACATTTCCCATCGCATGGTTGAAATCACCAACCTTCACATCATCCAGACCTTTTAAGATCCCAGAAGTTAGCTCTTCCGCGATATCGCGGGCCACATTTGCTGATAGTTGAGTCCACTGGGGATATACAACAGGAAAAAAGCCCGTCAGTTTCTCGTAGTCGGGTGACAAAAATTCCGTCAGAACTCGCTGGGACAGGGCACGACGACCTTCTTCATCGTTGTGAGGCGACAAGGGCGAGTCATCTTGGATAAACGTGATGATCTCTCGCTCCACTGTGGCCTGAGTCTCCGTTTCTGGAGGAGGAGGTGGAGGCTCAGAGTCATTGAGGCGACGCCCAGCGTCGGCTGGATCGGCAGTTGGGGGCTCGATAGGCTCAGTCACAACGGTCCTAGGAGGCGACGCCATTGGCTCAACAGGAGAGTCTTCATCGACGTGAATAGGGTCTGATGGGCCAGTAGCAGACGGCTTGCGTCGCTTAGACGGTTTGGGCGCATGCGACGTCTTCTTCTCCCGTGAGCGATGTTGCCCTCGCTTCTTCCCTTTTCCTCGGGGAGATGGCGGCAACTGCTCGGTCTCTGGGGGAGGCTCGATTTTTGGTTGAGTCGTGCTTATGGCTCCACGGGCATAGGTGCTAATCAGCACATTCGAGATATCTGTCATGCCTACATAAAGGAAAATTGGGGTCAGAAAAAGTGTAGAGCGAAAACTTGATAAAAAAAAGAAGGGGAAAAGAAGGCAGAAGAAAAATTTTCTATTAACATGAAGTATGAATAAACAGGGATGTAAGCGAACATAGGGCAATCCCATCTACCTCCGGGAAGCATTGCCAAAACTCGGCTCAGGGTAGGAGGATCATTCAGGTCAAAGGTCTCCCTGTTTACAAGCGATAGGAGGTGTCGCTCTCCCGTAGTAGCTGAGCGACCACGGGGAAAGTTATTGGCATCGCCCCGCGACCAGTGAGTCGATAGAGTTGTCGTCCAGGTGTCTTCCGGAGACGGTTTAAAATAAAAAAAGGCGTGCTACCATGTGGGGTGCACTTTTACCGTTTTCCGCATCCCCACATCTTTATACGCACCTCGCTTCACGAAGCTTAGGTCGTTGGTATTATGTTTGGCACTATACATCAATGAAAAAAGACGAAGAGTTGGCAGGACCTTCTCTCGTTGACAAGAAACTTTAAAACTCGCTATTACAGACCACGAAGTCAGGGTGTAAGCGCCAAGCGACGCTCCTAAGGTTTGGAGTAATGATACAACAAAGGGAGATGGGGGAAGGCGCATGCCGTTGGTAAAGCTTTCGGACCACACCCCATGCCAACCTTCGGGGCAGTTCCCGATTGTTGACAAATAAGAGGGGGCGGCGTAGTCCCAGCTGGTAGGAAGAGAAAGTTTTGGGAGAATGGAGCATATAGTGGTCGCGGAAAGATAAGGAAAATAGCCTGGTCCAATGACATAGCGATCTCGACCAAGACCGTCGTACCACATGTCTTTCCAAGCGCGGACGGTGTAGCCTCGGTCAGAGATTGGGGCAGACATGTCTACGGACCAGGAACGAAAGCCGGGGATAAATCCAAACTGGTGCATGCCCCATTCCCGGGGCTCGAAAGGGTCTGGGGAATTTTGGGACGAATTGGACATGGTTTTTTCGGAATCAGATGAGGAGTGAGACATTGTTGTTTGGAATGATAAGGGAGAACTAATATACAAGAAGCTTTATAAAAGGGGGAAGCTCGAAGGTAGAAGAAGCAGCTTAAAAGAAAAGATTTAAGCAAGAGGCGGTGACGAACCAGGACAGCTGAGGAGGTATTCAAAATCGTCGGACATCGGAGAGGCAAGGAAGGATTAAAAGGGGAAAGGAAAACAGAGGAAAAGGGGCAGATGACTGACAAGGCAGAGTAGTGATTAAACAAGAAGGCTGGATGGTAGGAAGGGGTGGAAAAAAAATGAAATAGCTAAGGCCTCTTATAAAGAACGGTGAGAACCGTTGAGTTACTTACATCGGGAAATGGAAACGTCGCGGCGGTTGAAGGGACATCTGAGTTAGTGGCATCGGAAGAAGGGAAGCGTTTTAGAGACGCAAGTGTGGGGAAGCAGTGATTGGGTAACCGCCCATAAAAAACATGGGGGCTACTTCACAGGCAATGATTAAAAATAAAGGCTAAATAATGAGGAAAAGACTAGAATGGCCCTTTACCATGGCGAAGGTAGGGTTCCTGAAGATGCAGCAGGCGATGAATAGAGAAAGTCCGCCAACATCCTCGGCGACAAGCATGCTGGCAGACTTGGGGGCTCATGATGGGCCACCCTGGGTCGAGTAGCCCGGTGGGTAAAAGGGTCCGCCAAGAAGTGTCAACGCAGTAGGCGAGGGTTGACTCAGCAGACACCCTAATGATCGCCTGAGAAGCAGGCCCAAACGCGGCCCAGGAGAAGTCCTGGGGCGAGGACGCAGCCCAAAAGAAGCCCTGAGCCTATGACGCAGCCCAGAAGAAGCCCCGAGGCTATGGCGCGAGTGTCAACCCTAAAAGGCCACGTGGACCAATCCTGAAGGTTACGTCTTCACCAAGCGACGGCCAGGATTCGGTGTTACGTGGCACAATCTGCGGAGAGTCGTACCATTGTCTAACGGTCTTGGCAGACCTGCCAAGCTATAAATACAGAAGGAAGGAACAGACAGGAGGACACGACCAAATTCAAGGAGAAATCCCTAGGTACGCTCTGCTACCTCGTTGTCCTTTTCTATTCTCACATCACGTTTTGATTGCTACCCTCACTCACACATTGCGAGGCGATTCGGAGTCACTCGGGCGATCGGATCGGCTTCCTTATTGTTCCAGGCGACGAGATCGGAACAACATTATTGGTGCTTTCAGCAATATTGGTTATAGCACTCAGCAATATTGGTGGCTTTCAGAGTAATGGGAGGTTTAGTATGTTATCATCCACACTAAGTAATACTAGTTATAGCACTCAACAATATTGGTTTATAGCCGACAACACTACACTATTTTATATGGTTGAGCTGAAGTATTGAAAACAAATCACCAGCTGTGAAAACAGAATAGCGAATAGAACTTCCTCGATGGAAAGCAAACAAGGACATAGAGACAAGAGACATAACCCCATTAAATCCAGTATTTTGAAGAAATTTCAGCTTTCAGATTATGGAGATAAGAGTACATGAAGACAAATATTAATTTGGGGAAAAGTTCCTACCTGTAAGAGAGCTTGTCAGATGAAAACGAAGGGCTGGGGAAGTAAGTCGGCACGCCAAACTGAAGAACAAAGCCAAATGAAGGACTTGCGAAGCTTTCCCCCTTTTCTCAAAGAGCTACTACTTCGGCTAGGGAAGGTTTCGGTATAGGATTCAGAGAGAATCGATGGAGGTTGGAAGGAGAAAGAGTAACACAAATGACACCAGGATTTCATATCAGAGACGCTATGTGAAGAAAATGAAACATAAACCAACGAGAGGAAGAAATCGAGGAAGTTTACCTGTGGTTAATCTTCTTGAGAATCGACAAGAAGAAGATACTTTTGGTTTGTAGAAATCTCCATGGAAGAATAGTGAGTTTGACCTAGAAAATTTCAAGACTAAGGGTCGTTTGGTATAGGGGAAATCTAGCTGTGTTTCTTGGAAACTTTGTATTCTAGATATCTTTGTTTGTTTACTAACTAATGGAGCTGGGTTTTGTATTTCAGATACCCAGAGTTTCTTATTGTCTCCAGAATGTGTATTCTGACAATTTCTACTTTTATCAGAAATTCTGACTTCCCCCAAATAGAATAATGGGACCCACTGTCTTCCCTCCTATTTTCTTCACCAAATATACATACCAAACAATGTAATTTAACATCCTCCAACTTCTAATAAACACTTTTCCACCATTCCCCTATTTTCATATTTCCCTTAATTCTCAATCCCCTATACCAAACGAACCCTAAAAAGAACTTTTGGTTTGGGAAAATGAAATTTTCAATTGAAACGTCTTTTTTCCGTACACAAATTTGCAGCGGGAATTAATTAACTTTTAGTCTTTTGCCGCTCATTTCAGTGGCCACCGTGGTTGTGGTGACTACTCAATTGAGCTTTTCACGATGTAGTATAATGACCGGATGATTTTGGTAAAACCTAAGTATGGATATAATGGGGACCGTATTCTAATACGATCCTTATTATTTCTCAATAAAGACCGTACAAAATACGGTCGCCAAAATTACGGTCCCTACTGCATCATTTTCTTGTAGTATTTATTTTTACTAATTAAGCAACCTATAATCAAAAAAACTCTTGTGTATTTTTACTTAGTATTAGATTCATGATATTTTTCTACTACTATCCAAATTTGAAGAAAATCTTTTGTCGGTGGCACCTCTTTTCGATTAACAATTCGACTCCCCCGTATACCAATCCTTGTTACGCATTGTTTCAGGTTAGTGCTTTCGCTAAGTTTATCACTGTTTTCATCCTTATCTACCAAAGGTTTTAAAGAATTAAGACTAACAAACACTAATTAGACGATCTTGACTTTAGTGCTAATTATATATTGTTTATGTACGGGAGCGCCTAGCTTAATATAAGGAGGGGTTATGTCCCTATGACATAACCCTTTAGAGCTATATTATTAAAATAATATATTTTCCTCTAATTACTACCCCTAATTAATAGATTAGTTAATATATTTACCCCTAATTACTACCCCTAATTAATAGATTAGTTACCATATTAGTACCCATTTTCTTTTACCACACCTCCTTCTCCATTTAATTCCATCGTGCTGCCCAAATTAGTTTCCTCCCAAAGCTCCAAAACCCAACTCCTGTTTCCTCAAACCCCGAGGTCGTCGCCGGTGAAGACGACGCCGGAAGGAGGTCTCATTCACCTGCCGCTGCCAATACTAGTATTCTCAATACTAATATTGATGTTTATACTAACACTAGTATTGATGTTTATTGTCAATACTAGTATTGATGTTCATTCACCCAACAAGAGTAGCAAGCGACGACAGAGGAATTTCAAGAATGGTTAAAATTTCTTATGATTTTGGCCGGTAAATTAGTATGATTAAGTGAAATCTGCACTAAAATAATTAAATAGAAGAATATTTAAATTAATGTAAATAAGGTAATTAAAATATTGAAGATAATTATTGAATGTACCTATTAATTATCAATAACTATACCTAATAACTATCCTATCTCATAACACCAAAATGGGTGATGTGACGGATTCTCATTGGTTATGTTCTAGGAGACATAAGCATCCCTTATGTCACCCTAGAAGTTTCCGTTTATGTACCAATGTGTAATTATGTTAGGGTTAATCATGGCCATTCCCTAGCATAAATAGCTAATTAGTTGTGTCTCTATATACTTTTCATGGTTTGTACTGAGGAAACCCTAATAATATTCTTCATGTTTTCCTCCGAGGATTAGCCAACAACGTTGGTAAACCTCATTAAATCTCGTTCTCTCATTGTCGTGTTTACTTTCACTTAGCAAATGCCTCCATATTCAATATCCTGTCACCTTCGTTTCTTATTGGGCCTACTTTGGCTATAATTAATAAAGTCTGGGAGCTAGGTATAGTACAAAAGGGACAACTAAAACCAGTCAACACTTGCTCACTACTACTATAACTAAGATGGTCAACATCACACCATCTAAGCAGAGTCATCATATTCATATGTCATCAGACTCCCTCCTCCTCTCAGGCAACTGCATGCTTACTATGTCTTCCCTTGGCAGATTAGCCACTGATCCATCACCACGCCCATTATTTGTTTCCTGTCCTTCTTGTGTTGTTAGCGCCAGAAGGTGTGACGATTCTTTGTTCTTCCGGAATACCAAGTACCCGATCGCTGCCAAGTATAGTCCCATACCACTGAATCCAACTATTCCAAGAAACACATATGCTACCGGTTTTAGATTCCCGTGAAACAGAATCTTGATGAACCCTGTTAGTAGGTAGTAGATGTTGATTAACATCATGAAGGAACCGATGATCCAAGTCAGAGCTGAAATCTGAAAAATAAACGAAACCAAAATGGTGTCTTAAGCAAGTCGATAAGTGAAAAGAACGACACATCAGAAAATGGAATCTTTCGGATGAGCAGCATACAATCTTAGAGTTGGCATATTGTCCCATCTTGGTTTTGCTACTTGTGAATTTGAGAAGCGGAATGAGAGCAAAAGGAAGCTCGAATGATAGAATCATCTGTGGTCAAATGCACAAGAGATTTCAGCTGTTGTAAGAGACATTAGACACAAAGCAGCAGAAAACAAGTAGGATATCTCCAGTATCAACAAGTTCATTTGAGTACATTACTTTTTGTATTCTTTTACATCAACCAGTCACTTCCACCACAAATCAGAGCCTCTTTCAGCTCAGTAATGTAAACACAGCTTCATAACTTACTTTAATGCATCTTCATAACACATTTGGGTTGTAACTTGTAAATAAAAGTGATTAAGAACAGAACCATCATACCGAAGCAATGATAATTAGCTGCCCCGCTCCAGAAGAACCACCAATTAGAGCAACAATCAGACTAGGAACTATGGCTAAACATCTCGTTAAGAAATTTCGGAGCCATGGTTTCAGTCGTAGATCAAGGAAGCCCTGCAATGGATTATTACAAACAAAATTGTGAGTAAACATCATAAGATATCAGTTTTCCATGTTCATTTTATAATATTCTCATAACGAAATTCCTGGTCAACTTATGTTTCTAATATATGAACAAAAGGATAACAAATTTTGAATGCAAGCCAGAGACTATGCACATTAAACTATAGAGTTTCTTCTGACAATAGCAATTACCATATCATTATCATCACTTTACCTGCATAACATATTGACCAGCATAAGTTCCTGTAATTGTTGAACTCTGGCCAGATGCTAGCAAAGCAATTGCAAAAAGCTTTGAGCTCCAACCACCTAACACATTCTGTGACCATGAAAACACCAAAAGAATTTTCTTTATATACAGTACTAGAGAGTCGAAAAACAAGGCGAATAGATTGACAGAGCCAGAAAGCATACCTTCAGCAGGAATGACGCTTTGTTCAAATCCAAGTCCTGACATTTCTCCTTGTCTTCTGCGTTCAAAGTAGGGGAGCCACAAACAGCACCAGCTACAGAGATAACTGAGACATTTATAAGAAAGGCTATGGCGAGGGCGAAACCACTTTCTATCAAGTAAAATCTGCAAGCCTCCTGTTTAAACGAAGAACCTCATTAGTTTCTCTTAATGTCTCTAAAAATATCCAACAACCCTAGATGATAAAATGCTAAATACTTCAACCTAAATCAATGTATTATTTACATACATTGATGCCTCGAACTGATTGTGGAATTTTTCTTGAAAGCACCAATGCGGAATGTAGGAACAAATTGTGGCTGGAGGAAAGGATCAGACATAAGAGGAAAAAGAACATCCTGAAGCTTTTAACAAGGTATGGACTGAAAATAATTGGAAACTTACGGCATAACCATGGCTCCAAGAAGTGAAATGGCAAGACCAGCTGCACCATTTCCCTTAAGTTGAGGAACAAAAAGACCTTTCATTACTTCGTCAGTTTCAGGCTTTGCATAGCCAAACTCCATGAAAAAGCATGCTGCTATTGTAAGTACAAGAAAAGCTATCAGGAATTCAAGCTTCCGAACCTGCAAAAGACAAATGATCTCTCTCAATATGATTTATCATAACACAGTACTTATTTTTTCTTACAGATAAAATAAGCAGCAGATAAAATTACCCCATATTGTTGTAAAGCTAAAAGAACCAATGTACTTAGACCAGTCAGGAGAACACCAATCCACACTGGTAGATTGAAGAGCATGTTCAAGGCAAAGGCTGTACCAATGACTGTAAAGAGCATGGAATGGTTAGCAGAGTTGAGTTGATCAAGTTTTTTTTAGGTGTTTAGACTTAAGTTTTCCAGTGAAGGATCCTTCAGGAATGAAAAATGAAAATGACAAGTCACCTTCAGGAATGTCACATGCAACTATAGCTATCTCAGCAAGAACCCACAGCACAAAGTTTGGCACTCTTGGATATTCGTTCCTACAATGTTCTGCCAAATGCTTTTCTGCAGTTAAACTTAAGCATTAGAAATACAGAACTCAGAACTGAACAGTGGTAAGTGGTGTGCTTCCACTCAACTGAATTGAAATTTTTTAACAATCGAGATATTTACATACTCGTGACAACCCCCAAGTTAGCTGCCAGAGACTGAATCACAAGAGCAGCACATGAAGCCAACAAGATGATCCAAAGTAGCTGCCAGAAGAGAAACAAATTCGATAAACTGAAAATACCATCAAACAAAGGTTATCTCTTGCAAAACTGCAAAGATTGGCATCTTGGAACGAGAAGACACTGTTGCGGGAATAAGGACATAAGAATATACCTCATACTTGTAACGCGCTCCAGATTGAAGATCAGTCTCAACTGAAATAAACGTGCACCATTCATTGAAATTGATATCAGCAGTACTGACCATTTAAACAGTAGTAAATAGTGGGGGGAAAATGGTTGAAAGTGACAGGCTTACAGTTTCCTGGATCAATGTACGCAATGGAAACAAGGAAGCCAGGACCCATGTAAGAAAACAAGTTCTTCCAGCTTTTCCTCTGCGTGAAAAAGTTGTAATGAAGGATTTCTCAATCCACAGTAAATAAATTTGTTGAAGCCAATTAGAAATGAAGGTCCTTGACTCCATCAATCCCCCAACACTTGCAAACCACTTCCTCTGGAACTACAAGGCAAAACTAGGACCCAACAACAATCCATATTCAAAATCTAAGTAACTAGCAAGTCCTCGCGATTTCTCAAACTAATTAGGGGCCTACGAAATGATTGTTATCTTAACCTGCCATTAGAGGTTTCCCAGGCACATAAGCGGTAGAAAGTTGCACCATTTTGTTCTCCAAATGAAAGAAAAAGGACAAATGAGGAACAAAAGTAAAATAACAAGACTTGTAAAGCTGAAATTTAAAATAATGGCCCATCATCAACAGTAAAACCAAAACCTACTGGATGCATGGCATGATCGTCTACAGGATTCTGGAAGAAAACAAAAATGAAGAGAAACCCAAATACCAAAAAGGATTTCAGAGACGCAAAAGACGAAAAGAAAAGATGCTCCATGGGTATACAGACACGCAAGTAGTACATACAGACAAATGATCAACTCCTTTTTCAGGATAAGTGCCAAAGTAATCCGCTTTCAGAAAAGTCCGAGGACAAAACGAAAGAAAGAAGAAAAAGAAAGAGAGGGAATATATATATGTTAAAAAACGACTTTGATACAGAGTAAGTGAGCTGAATTCCATGACAGTGGTGTGGATGTGGATGCCCACTGTTTTTTTTCAAATTAACTAGGCGTTTTGAGCAATCGAATGGAAGACGTCAAATTGAAAAAAAGATTAGAAGAAGAAAGAAAAGGGGGTCGTCCTCGTTCTTCGTCACTCTAAATCAAAACATCGAACACGTTATCTGCAAAACCTCTGCCTTAATCATCAAACAGCAATGCTTAAGGAGACATCCAACAGAGATAGGGATGTGCCGAGAGTTATGTAGGGGAAATGCATAGAACTTACATCTGGGACGACGACTTGATCGGGCTCCAAGTTCTCGATGAGAGGCGCATTGGAGAAACTCCGATTTCCGGTACTCGCAATGAACTGCGGCTGCCCTGTACCTGAAGTCGCCATTTCCTCTCTCTCTCTCTCTCTGGCTTTTCTGATTTTGTCTACTCAGTCGTCAGAAACGGAATAGAAAGAGGAGAAGAGAGTAGGAAAGGAAACTAAACAAAAACCAACCTGCTTCTGGTACAGAGAGTGTGTGTAATTAATAAGAGAAGATTGTGAATATAGAGGAAGTCAACTTTCTCGGTAAAAAGAGTGTATCAATAAATTCATTGTTAAGCAGGAGGAGGATTATATATTATATACAGTAGCAAGCAAGCAAAGCAAGAATGAACAGAACGGACGGCCATTGGGTGGATTCTCATGCGTAAACCTCAACCGTCCATCTATTGCCTTTGCTTTTTCTTCTTTTATTATTTTTATTTTTTATTTATTTTTTATTTTTGGTCGAGCACTCTCACAGAAGAGAAAGCCAATAACGCCTAAACTAAGGAGAAAGGGAGAGAGAAGGGGTTGGGGGTTGGGGATGAAATTAAAACAAACAAACAAAGCATTATTTAAGGAAACTGCAAAATCAATTTAAGAAAAGATTAACACCAACAATCACTCATGAAGAATCATCAAATTACAGAATCCAAGAAATTCTAAAACTTTCAATAAAAAAGAAAACTTTCAATAAAATAAAAATCAAATCAACTCAAACTCTAAATTATGAACAAAATGACTTTAAAATAATCGCCAATGCAAAAAGAAAGACAAGGGAAAAAATTAAATTATTTTATGCAATTACAAAGAAAACAAAATAATAAAAAACAGAAACAACACGTACAAATCAATAAAAACCCACGTAGAAAGAAAAAAGAAAAAAAACAAAACAAAAACTAATTCCCACGTTGAATCCCGCCGGACCAGGACACCAAAACAGCCACGGACGGCTAAACGGGGAGGAGCAGTTACCGACAAGGAGAAAGAGCAAAGTTTCCGGCTTAGTCGCCGCCGCTTAAAGGTGCCAGCTGCTTCCCCTATTTCTTCGTCGAGTTCCCTCGCTGATTTTTTTGCTGGTAACCGCTTTCCCTCTCCTTCGATTTTCTGTCTTCGACGCGTGCCGTCTCCAATGATTGGCTCCGGCATGCACCCACCGCTGTTCTCCTCCCTTTCCGCCCAGCCCCCAAGCCTGGGATGGCGACTAGGTTTGCTTCTCTCCTTCTTCTTCCGTTTTCTGATTTTTCTCCTTCCGCCACGATGGCCTTTAGGGTCAAGCGGAAGAGTTCCTACGCTAGCCACGATTTTGCCGTGGGCTGTACTACAGGCTCCCTTTGGACCTGACCCCACCCTTGGGGTGTATTGCTGTCGAATGATTCTTTAGTTTTGATCGAATTCGCGACAATGGGGAATCAATTTTTTCGGTGATTTCAGATCTATCGCACGAATATTCTGGGAGGAACCGCGTGAGCTCCGTCTGGTGGAGAATGCCTTCATCCCGGTTTGGCAATGTGGCAGAGTTCGTATTTTTTATGTTGGTTTTGGCCTTTATCAGTTCATTTTTCCATCAGTTTCCAAACGAAATTGGGTGCTTGAACGCCAACCATGGGTTTCCCAAAGCTTTATTGTGAATTTTACTAACAATATGGTTTCGTCCGAGGACTTGTTTCACTCTCTCCAGTTCATGCTCATCTGAGTGAAGATCACTGGCATGCCGTTTGCGCATCGCACCACGGCCTTGGGCAGAAAATTTCTTTCACCGATGGGTCAGGTCGAGAAGATGGGCTACTTCGATGCGGGTTCACCCGAAGGATTTTATGTTAAAGGAAGAGTTCAGATGGACTTATTCGAATCATTCGTGGGCACGACTACTGCGACAAGCGATGACGGCGTTTCATTCCGTGTGTTCTTTTCTTATGAGAAGGTATCGTGTATCTGTTAGTTGTGCGGTTTTCTTGGTCACTTTATGTCTGACTGCCCATTCCTGGATTTGGTTTATGACGAGTTGGTTCGTGGCTCCTAGATGCATCATAAATTTAATCCGAAAGAGGAGGAGGGCAAAGGCCCGCTTCTCGAACGTCCCCTATCTGAGCAAGCTCAAGCAGGTCGGGCTCGGTGGCTACCGGCCTTTCGTCTACGCTTGAAAGGCAGTGGGCTCGGGGTGGTCGCCTAGGTGGTGCAAGGCGTGGTGGAGGCCCAAATTAGGGTGGTGTTCGACCCCTTCTGGCATTGCTTGGGCCGGCGGACTTCAATGCTCATCGTCCCCATTTCGGTTCAAGTGGGCTTGCTGGATCCGGCCCAATCCCTAAAGCGGTTCGTCCCTTACGCTCAATCTCTCCATCCGGTGCATCGGGTGCGATTCCAAGGGATGTGGACCCAGTTATGGGCTTTGGTGGGCTTCCTCATTCGTCTCCTGGGTCTGCTTCTTCATCTGCGCCAGGGTCAGCCAAGGGTGGACATCAGTTTAGGCCTCTCAATCAAGCCAGGTCCAGCCTGCAAGATGGATCGGCAAGGGCCTCAGTCACTAGGCCCGGGAAACGCCAATCTCTTGTGGCTGGTGGGCCCAGCTCGGCCAAAGTGCTCTCCGCGCCTATTTTTCAGGCCGACCCGACTTCAGGGCCTTCTGGACATAACACCGCTCCACCTCTTTTGGGACAGCCGACTTCTCTTTTTTTTGCTTCAGGTCAGCTGACTACTAAACTTTGCCTTTCCACATCTTCCTCATCTGCTCATTCTACTAAAAGGAAATTGTTGGGAGACTTTGAAAGTGACCTGGGAGGCAATATCCAATTTCCTAAGGAGCGTTTAGATACTACTCAAGTTAATTTTGGTAATAATGATGCTCCTGTGAATGATGGAGTGGCGGATTTAATGGGTTTGGTTCCAAAGGAAGCGTACCCAGGTTCGGCTGTTCAACCCTCGTCAAGTGCGACCAAGTTTGATCTGGATGATCTCTTCGTATCTGGTTCTGAAGACGGTGAATCCTTGCAAGATGATCACGGTGATGTTAATGAAGTGGCGGAGGTAGCCAGCCTAGATCGGCCCCCAAGGGATCAATGAGCTGCATCGCATGGAATTGTCGGGGGTTGGGGACGCCTCTGACAAATCAGAAGCTTCTTCAGCTTGTTCGTCAAGTTGGTCCCCAATTTTTAATTTTAAGTGAAACTCTTATGAATTCTGACAGACTTAGAATAAAACTTCACCCTTTGGGATTTTAGGATTTTGAACATAGGGCAGGAGAAAGGACGTGTGGCGGTCTTGTTGTTGCTTGGCTTCCTCACCTTACTTGTCGCACGGTTTTTTCTTTACCATTTGCTATTTGTATTCGTTGTAATTCCCCTAATAATAATGCAGTTTTTTATATAGGTGTCTACCTTGCAATTGTTGTTTCAGTTAGGTCCTCACAATTAGATAGATTACGAAACTTGATTTTAAACCTTTCAGGACCAATTGTCATTGACGGGGATTTTAATGCCATCGCCATTAACTCAGAACGTCAAGGGGTAATGACCCTAACCCACGATCAGTGGCAGATTTCTCTGCTTTTATTAACGACTTACAACTTCTCGCTGTGGGATTTGTCGGACCGGAATTTACTTGGACAAAACACAACCAGGTTGAGAATACAGTCATTAAACAAAGATTAGATCATTTTTTGATCAATTCAGACTTGCTTCACGTATGGCCGGAAACGGTGGTTTCTCATGTTCACTGTTTGGGTTCTGACCACCTCCCAATCATTATCCGCCAAGCCCCGCTCGATTCGCCATTCAAACGTAAGTTCAAATTCGACGCCAGATGGGCCCACATCCCAGAGGTCAGAATGTTGGTCTCCCAGGAATGGCTTCGACCTATGAATGGATCACCACAATTCAAAATTCATGATAAACATAAACGCATCTGCCAAGTGTTGTTCAAATGGGCTAAAAATGGGTCTACAAACTCTGCAAGGCAAATGAAAGAGTTGGAAGTTAAAAGAGCCAAATTAGAGTCCCCAATTGATTGGAATTGTGTCTTTGTTCTCTTTAATCAAGTTTTTTCGGCCATTGATGTCTCTCAAGTTTCTGCCATTCCACTTCCAGTGGAACAAATTCCTGATCAACTCATTTGGCAATTTTCGGACTCCGGTGCCTACACAATTCATTCTGATTATAACAATATCCACCATGGCCTCGCCAAGACGCTTGTCGTTGGGCCGACCTCTCCAATGGACTCGGAGGCATGGAGCAGGATTTGGTCATTCCCAATTCCACCCAAACTCAAATTCTTTGTTTGGAAATGTATTTTGGGGATCCTTCCTACAAGAGTGGCGTTGAGTTCTCGCATCAAGGATTTTCCGCATATATGTCCAGTTTGTTTAGATGCAGATGAATCAATTTCTCATCTTTTATTATACTGTCCACTCGCGGTTTGGTTTGGTGCATTGATGAACATTCCGGTTTCACTTATTAGTTGCACAAATTTCTATATTGTTTGGAGGAAAGTTCTCCGATTACCCCTGTTGGAAAGCGAATCATTTTCTTCTGGTGACGAGTGTGAAAATTGCGTAATTCAGTGGTTTTTCTTTCTACTCAACCACTACTCCCTAGCCTTAAGGCCCAAATGGAACAACATTTGTTTAATGCGGAACTGGAGCTGGATCAAGAGGATGTTCGGGCGCAGCATGTTCCTAACCAAGGGGCTGCCCCCCCAGAATAGATGGCGACCTCCAAATCTTGACCGGCTCAAAATCAATGTTGATTGTACGATTCGACTAGCCCAGGGAGGGGGTATTGGTTTCGTTCTCCGGGACGGATCTAGCTTCGTCATTTTCGCTGGGGGGCGTTCCTTCCCACACTTTACGAATCCTTTCACGGTGGAAGCTCTTGCGGCCCGGGAAGCACTATGTTGGGCTATTAGACGATCTTTATTCCTGCTGGATATCGAAGGCGATGCGACGATGGTAACGAAACATATTTGGATAAAAAATGCCTACATCCCCGAGCAGGAGTAGTAATCCAAGAATGTAGACTACTATTGTCCCGATTCCCTTCTATTCGATGCTTTTCCGTTAGGATGGAGGCTAACATAGCGGCTCACAATCTGGCTCGTCATGCTCTCACAATGCTACCTCTCCGCACCAGATTACTTAATTTCACACAATTTGCCTGCTCTTCACCGCCATGATTTGTTACATTGTTGGTTAGGTCAAACTTTTTTGAATCTTTCTGCTTAAGGCACACGATGTGTAACATCCCAACCTTTTCTGACAAGATATTGTCCGCTTTGGGCCCAGCCCTCACGGATTTGTTTTTGGGCGTTGGTGGGATTCGAACCCATGACCTCCTCCTCTCAAAATCAAACCCCACCACTACGCCCCAAAACACGTCATGTTAGTTAAGGTTGAACTATTCCACATAGCCCATAGATCTCCCCCGTGCTTTGTTGATGTGGGATTTGCCTAGGCTGTCACATACACCCCCCTTCAGGGACTCAACGTCCTCATTAAGGTTTTCCCCATCATCAATCAAGAGGGACGGGGAGAGGCTCTGATACCACTTGTAACATCCCAACCTTTTCTGACAAGATATTGTCCGCTTTGGACCCAGCACTCACGAATTTGTTTTTGGGCGAACAAATCCGTGAGGGCTAGGCCCAAAGCGGACAATATCTTGTCAGAAAAGGTTGGGATGTTACAAGTGGTATCAGAGCCTCTCCCCGTCCCTCTTGAACGATGGTGGGGCAAACCTCAACGAGGACGTTGAGTCCCCGAGGGGGGGTGTATGTGACATCCTAGGCAAATCCCACATCGACAAAGCACGGGGGAGATCCGTGGGTATGTGGAATAGTTTAACCTTAACTGACATGACGCGTTTTGTGGTGTATTGGTAGGGGATTGGCCTTGAGAGGAGAAGGTCATGGGTTCGAATCCCACCAACACTCAAAAACAAATCCGTGAGGGCTGGGCCCAAAGCGGACAATATCTTGTCAGAAAAGGTTGGGATGTTACACGATGCCTCACCCTTCTTGCCAACCCCCAAAACCCCCCACCCCCTTTCTCCATAGTTTAGGCGTTCTTGGCTTTCTCTTCCGTGGTAGTACTCGACCAAAAAAAAAAATTTAATCCACTTTTTTGTTATATCTTTAAAGGATGCTAGTTTGATTTTGAGATTTGGTCGAAAATAGTTAGCATGAGATTTGAAATATATGAAAATTTAAATAAGTAAGCTTTTGTTTGTTTGTTTGGCACTACAACATAACTATTGTTTAGGAGGGGTTTTATTTGCCGTTTGGAAGTACATCAACCAAGTTTTTATGGTGTATCTCTAAAAAAAAAAGTTTTTATGGTGTATGAAAATCCATTGGGTTTATCCGAATCGCCAAATCCTAGAAGATCAATAATGTAGACGGTGTGATACCGCGCCAATGTCTCAATGAGGAATGGAGGCGCCAAAGTCGTGAGACGCCAATGTCACTACCTTTATTTTCTTCTCTTGGTTTAGTTTACATATTAGCTAAGTCAATTTGATATTTTTAACTCTAACCACCTAGGTTGTTTGCATGAGGAAATATGAATGTTCACAGAATAGGGGGGATTACCATGAATTTATAGGTCATTTGGATAATTGCATTGGAGCGAAACTGAATTGAATTAGCAACTGTATGGAAATGCCATGTGTATCGTGGGTGAAAGTGCATTTATGAATTCATCTGTTTGGATGGGTGATTTAGAAGGTGAATTAAAATGAAATAGATATTAATTAAAAAAATTAATTATCATATCAAGTTCATTTCACCCGTGAATTTTGAATTCATCCACCATCACAACCGGGTGAATTTGAATTCACTCCAATGCACTCATCCCATTTTCGTTCCTAAACAGTGTAATTACACACTTTCACCCTAGTGGGTGAAATGACACCAATTCACCCATCAAAATGATTGAAATTAGTGCTAATTTAAATATTAAATTCTTTGTTTGGATAGGTAATTTAGGTTAAGGAATTGAATTAGGTTTTTTTTTTTTGCAGGAAAGCAGTGCTAGGTGACAATTATTCTTCAATTAAAACGAAATGAGGTTTCGAGATCCCGAGGCAATCATATGTAAGGATATGGTCTAGGTTTCAATCCGATAACGAGTATAAATGGATCCCGAAAGGAGACTCATATAGTCTAGGCCAACAAGAAAATTGGTTGCCTTGTTTGCTTCACGATAGACATGTTGAATGACCACCTTTGAATCACTACTACATAATTCTCAGAACGCGAGTACCTCCATTGCGTGTTGGTGGATATCCTCAATGCTAGAGAGGATAGATATCGCCACCCTGGAATCAAGTTTTAGTTCGATCTTGCGGAACCCGTGTGTCCAAGCCAGGTCTAGTCCAACAATAGCGCCTCTGAGCTCAGCTCGGGTAATAGTGCAGCGCCCCAAGTTCATAGTAAATGCCACCAGAGAACGCCCCTCATGACTGGGAATCAACCCTCTTGCGGTCTCTTTACTAACATCTCTCTGAACAGACCCATCTGTGTTAATAGTTACCCACTCAACCGACCATGGTTCCCAAGCTATATGCTTCCATTTCTTTGTATGGTTGGTACCAAGGCACATGGCGTCTCTGTTATGTATGTTTCTGTGATCAGGTTGACCTATTTTTTGTTCTTGTGAGCAAGTTGAGTTGGGTTGAACACCGTATTTGAGAAGACATCTAGGGTTTAGGGGGGGGGGGAGGGGGCAGCTAGTGCCTAGCTAGCTAGGTTCCCTGAAACCCTAGATGGCCAACTAATGAAGGCCAAATGGCACTAACAGAGCCTTGGTAACCAACGTGGCACCCACTTTCCAGGGCGGCGCCAGCTAGCTAGCTACACGGGGGCCACACTTCACATTTGTCCATATTCGGACAAATGTTGACGTTTAGCCAGTGACGGTAAATTGTATCACAAATATTCCTACAAAATTACAAAATCCTCTTCACAACTTCACCTTGTAAACTCGTCATCCATCCAAGAATGTCAAATGATCAAAGTATTTGAGAGCTATATTCAAAATTGATATAATTTCTTTTTCCACAAAATTGGTAGAATTGTGACAAAGTGGACGATGAAGAGTCGTCGAGTTGGGAAAGCTGGTCGGGGTGCAACCCCTTGGAGGGGGTTGGATTTTGTTCCAACCCTTTCCTAGCCATTGGATCATCCTTTGACCACCCTTTTCACTTTTTCACCAATCCAATGGTCTAAATTGTTAGGGGTATTTAAGACATTCAACACTGAATTTTTTTATTTTAAAAATTTAATATATCGCCGGTGACCGACGACTTTTCCAGCAAGACTCCGACAACTTTTCCGACGACTGACCAAACTCCGACGACTTTTCCGACGAGTAGATGTTAACTAGTTAACACTTGTTTTTTTATAATGAATTTAACACTTGTTTTTACTGTTAACTAGTTAACAGATTTTTCGCTGATAACTAGTTATCTCCACTAGTTCACAGGTTATTTTACTTCTAACTAGTTAACGAATTTTCATGATCAATATTAACAAGATTTTTTTGTTAACAGGTTATTTTAACTAGTTATGTTGTTCTTAACTAGTTAACATCATGATTTAGATAACTAGTTTACAAGATTTTTTGTTGATAACTAGTTATCAAAATTAGTTAACTAGATAGCTTATCGAGTTAAATAGTTAACATCATGATTAGGATAACTAGTTAACATTTTTAAGATATTAACTAGTTATCAAAATTAGCTAACTTATCAAATTAACTAGTTAACATATATCGTGATTAGATAACTAGTAAACGTGTTGTTAAAAAGTTAACTAGTTATCTAATCGAGTTAACTAGTTATCTAATCGAATTAACTAGTTAACCAATCGAGTTAACTAGTTATCCATCTTAGTTGACTAGTTAACTTATCAAATTAACTAGTTATTCAACTTAGTTCTCATTAACATAATCAAAATAAAAACAACGGGGTAATAAGATTTATTTAACGGATAACAATAGTTAACTTATTCACCTCATCAACAACTACACCGATACACCACCAACACAATAATAATAGTATCATCAACCATTCGACACCATCATTGTAGAAACCAATTGCATATTTTATAGCAGTCAATTAAATATATGCCATGGAAGGCTTACAAAAGTTCTTCGACAACTTACTACCAACACCGACGCTTGGCTTCCTATTACAAACATTATCTTTCTCGTCGACTAAGGATTATCTTGACCGACGTACGTGGAGTATCGACGCGAAATGTGGGTGGGATATTGGGTCACGCGCCACCGCTCAGTCATTGGGGTCAGAGATTTTCAGAAAAGGTTGTAGGGTTTTCAGGAAAGAGCAAAGGTAAAAGATGCCCTCTCTCATCGTTTCATTTCATTTAAATACTAGGCTGTAGGGTTTCTATCCAGCTACAGTAATTAACGACTAACATAATTTTGAATAAAACGACACACGTGTCGCATCACGATTCGACAAAACGGAAAGTAATTATTTGCTAAACAAAAACGCTGTCGTCCAACTTAAGTTGCGTCCTTAGGTCTTGAACTCAAGTTCGATTCCCAGCTCCTGCATTCTTTTCTCCTTTGAACCGTTCTGCATCATCATCCTCATTTTCCTCTGATACCCCCCCCCACAAGTTGGACAGTATATGTCTAGTACTCCCAAGTTGCTGAGAAGATACTGTAGTCTCGTTCTGTGCAGCCCTTTGGTAAACAGATCTGCCAGCTGCTGCTCTGTAGGGACATAATAGAGTTTGATCAGTCCTGATTTGATTCTTTCCCTTGTCACATGGCAATCTATCTCAATGTGCTTTGTTCTCTCATGGAAGACTGGATTCTCTACTATGTGGATTGCTTATTTGTTATCACACTGGACACTGATGGGGTTAGGAACCTGCACTCCCATTTCTTTCAGCAGAGTATACAACCATTGAATTTCACTGACCAGATGAGCTAGGGCCCTGTATTCAGCCTCAGATGATGATCTAGACAATGTTGTTTGTTTCTTTGATTTCCAAGTTAATATGCTGTCTCCAATGTAGGTATAGTAGCCTGTTACTGACCTCCTTGTATCAGGGCAGGTGGCCCAATCGGAATCACAGAATCCCTTTAACTCTAAAGCATTATCCGACTTGTAAAATAAACCTTGTCCAGGTGCTTGCTTCAGGTACCTGCGCACTTTGTGTGTAGCATTCAAGTGTGCATTGTAGGGGTCAGATTGAAACTGACTTAGTTGCTGAACGATATAGGTAATGTCTGGTCTAGTGATGGTGAGATAATGTAACCTGCCAATCAATTGCATGTAATCAGAAGGATTCACCAATGGATCTCTATCCTTGGCCTTCAGTTTTGTATTCATATCTAAGGGTGTCTTGCATCCCTTTGCTTCTAGTAATCCTGCATCTGTTAACAGTTCAACAAAATATTTTCTTTGATTTACTGCAATTCCTTTATGGGACCTGGACACTTCCAAACCCAGAAAATATTTGAGAGGTCCCAGATCCTTGATCTTGAACACATAGTGTAAGTAAGCTTTGACTGATTCAAGTTCTTGAATGTTTGCACCTGCAAGTATTATATCATCCACATATACAAGGAGGATCACAATGTCCTCTGCATACCCTTTTATAAATAGAGAGTAATCTGAACCTGATTCCCTGAAGCCATTCTCAATCAAAGAACTGGTTAGTTTTGCAAAACCACTGCCTGCTGGCTTGTTTAAGACGATAGAGAGATTTCTTTAACCTGCAACACATCCCTTCATTACTTTCCAGTCCCTGAGGCAATTGCATATATACTTCCTCATCCAAATCCCCATGAAGAAAGGCATTGGACACATCCATCTGTTGTAAATGCCAGCCTTTGATGGAAGAAACAGCTAGTAAAGACTTGACTGAATTGATTTTGGCTACTGGGGAGAAAGTATCCAAGAAATCAATTCCATAGATTTGAGTGAATCTTTTAGCAACTAGCCTTGCTTTGTGCCTCTCTATCATTCCATCAGACCTGTGTTTCACTTTATAGACCCACTTGCAGCCAATTGCCTTTTTACCTAGTGGCAAGGGAACCAAATCCCAAGTCTGATTTTTTTCTAATGTTGTGAGCTCTTCTTTCATAGCTTTGATCCAATGAATATCTCTTTTGCCTTCATCATAACTTCTAGGTTCCTGTTGAGTTATAATGCTTAGGGAGAATTTCTTGTAGTTCTCAGATAGAGTGTCATATGAAACAGATGCTGCTATGGGATGTCTGGCCATTGTACTACTTAAATGGTAATCTCTCAGATGGATTGGAGGTCTCCTCTCCCTTGTTGACCTTCTCAACCCATCATGTTGAAGAACTTCAGGTGAGTGGATCACAGGTTCCACAGAAACATCTTCTTCTGCTGCCTCAGTTTCCAACTCCTCTTCATCATCAGTCACCACATCCTGCAAATGACAAGCAGAACCAGATAAAGTTGGACCTGGACTAGGAGCATTGGTTTGGTGAGTCTCGGTATTAGTGGAATGGCTATTTAGTGGAGCTTGGTGCTGAGCTGCTGTGTCATCAGATGAAGACACAGGTGAGGGTGTGAATATAGGTGGTGGAGAAAGACTTTGTGTGTCTTGTTGGTTTTTGAGAGGTATGATGTTTTCATAGAAAATAACATCCCTTGATATAAAGACCTGCTTGGTTTCTATATTTATGACTTTGAAACCTTTGATTCCAACTGGTATACCAATGAATATACACTGCACAGATCTTGGTTGAAACTTGGTTTTGTTGTGGGAAAGGGTGGAGGCATAACACAGGCAGCCAAAGACTTTGAGACTTTTAAGGTTAGGAGCAGTTTTAAAAAGTTTCTCATATGGTGACTGATTTTTTAGGAGGGGAGTTGGTATTCGATTGATAAGATAGACAGCATGGAGAATGCAATCACTCCAATACTCTAAGGGAAGGCCAGACTGGAATTTTAAAGACCTGGCAACATTCAGAATGTGTTGATGTTTTCTTTCTACCCTAGCATTTTGTTCTGGTGTTTGGACGCATGACATCTGGTGGATTATTCCATGATGATTAAAGTAATCAGTCATGTGAAACTCGTTACCCTGGTCACTCCTTATAACTTTGACCTTTCTTTCAAACTGAGTCTCAACCATTTGGCAGAATGCCATCAGGTGAGCTCTTGTTTCTCCCTTGTTTTTCATCATATAGGTCCAAACACCTCTAGAGTAATCATCAACTATAGTTAAGAAGTATGAGAATTCATCATGCGAGGAAACAGCCAAAGGGCCCCAAATATCGACATGAATAAGGTCAAAAGGATTAAATGCTCTATTTGAGCTTGACTGAAAGGACAATCTCTTTTGTTTGGCTAAATGACAAACCTCACAGTGCATTACATTCTCGTTTACTACACTGGAATCAGAAAGCTCTAGTAACTTGATTCTATCTCTACCAGGATGGCCTAGTCTCCAATGTCAGAGATTGATGTCATGAGGTTGAAGATTGATGGAAGCAACAATTTGAGGTGTTGATGTTGAAAAAGGCTTGGTGTTGGTGTTTGGCTATTGAGGGTGTGAGTGATGTAGATAGTATAGGCCTCTAAGCTCATTGGCTAAACCAATCGTCTTGCTGGTGATAAGGTCCTGAATTTGACATTGGTTGGAGTGAAAAGAGAGGGAAACAGGAAGATCATTTGTCAGTTTACTAATGGATATTAGGTTGAAATGGAAGTCAGGAACATACAGGACATTGTAAAAAAGCATGCCAATAGGGAGTCTAACAGTTCCTATGTGACTAACAGAAACTTTAGAGGAATCTGGTAGGTAAACATGAACATTGGTTGTTGGTTGGCAAGATATATAGTTGTTAAGAGAACATGTTATGTGGTCTGATGCCCCAGTATCCAGAATCCAAACATTATCAAAATCACTGCAATTGCCAGAATACAAAATGTGTTTACCTGAATGACTAGGAGGAAGTTGTAGATCTTGGTTAGCAGAGAAAACCACCTTATCTTGAGTCAGAGGGGGATCTGAGTGTAAGAGAGCACTGAGTTTGTTGAGTTCTTTTGAAGAAAACGCAGTTGCAGGTGGTGTTGGCTCACGTTCAGGAGTATGTTGTTGCCCCCCCTGAGCTACAGCACCTGCAAACCTGCTTGGTCCAGTTCCGGTCATCTGCTCTTGCTTCCGTTTCCATTTCAGCCTCAGACAATCTTCAATGACATGATTGTCTTTCTTGCAATATCGACAGAATTTTCCAGTAGCAGTAGGGTTGGTGACTGTTGTATAAGGATTAAACCTTGCTGGAGGAGTATTGAAACGAGTGTTTGAAACTGCTTGAACAGATCTATCAGGTGGTGTTGACACAGCAAAAACTGCAGGCTGAGACGATGTGTCCTTCCCTATGGTTAAACCTACTTTGAGCTTCTCTTCATGTTGGAGAACATCATCACAGGCAGCAACCACAGTGGGCAAGGGCTTCATCATCAACAATTGAGTCTTCACAACATCAAATTCAGGATTTAAACCTTTCAGAAAATGAATTAAGTAATTTGTATCCTGTTTCTCCTGGAAAGACACAACTGCTGGACAAGGGATTGTGTTTCCAGGAGCACAGTTACAAGCAACAATTGGAGAGTATTGGTTGTATTCTTCCCATAATCCTTTGATGACGGTATAGTATTGAGTGACAGATAAGGATCTTTGTTTGCAGGCATGGATCTCATCCTGTAGGTTAGCTATCTTAACAACATTTGCTTGGCCAAAACGCCTTTTTCAATTGCAACCACAGATTATGAGCATTTTCATGACTTAAGACACTTCGACGAATTTCTGGATGCAATGAGTTCATAATCCAGCATAAAACCATGGTATTACACGCATCCCACAACACAAATCGATCACTAGTAGCAGCAGGAGCAACAATAGAACCATCAATGAAACCTATCTTGTGCTTGGTTTTCAGGGAAAACCTTATAGATCGACTCCATACCTGGTAATTAACTCCATCCAGGACCATTGTGTTGATTGACTGAGAGAGGTTTTCATTGGGTTGAGGTAGTAAGGGCTTCCAAAGCTATTTTCATTGGTATGAGAGTTGTTGTTGTTGTTGTTTTGATTGAAATTTCCAAAGAAGATTCCTGATGCATTTCCTTCTGGTGTGTTTGTGCGGGGACTGCCATCATCTGTCATGGTGGTAGGTGAGGTGAGATGTTGGTGCCACCGTCAGGGAGGCTCTGATACCATTTCAGAAAAGGTTGCAGGGTTTTCAGGAAAGAGCAGAGGCAAAAGATGCCCTCCTCAGCGTTTCATTTCATTTAAATACTAGGCTGTAGGGTTTCTGTCCAGCTACAGTAATTAACGACTAACAGAATTTTAAATAAAACGAGACACGTGTCGCAGTACGATTCGACAAAACGTAAAGTAATTATTGGCTAAACAAAAACGCTGCCGTCCAACTTAAGCTACGTCCTTAGGTCTTGAACTCAAGTTTGATTCCCAGCTCCTGCATTCTTTTCTCCTTCGAACCGTTCTGCATCATCATCCTCATTTTCCTCTGATAGAGATCGAGTCACGCCCTGTCGATTGGCCGATTGTGCTCTCTTCAGCAATGAAGACGATGACGACGTTTTGACAGAAAAGATCGAAGACTATTTAATACCGCAACTTACCAGGTTGGAGCTATACTTGGGCTTCTTTTCCTTGACACCAGAGAGGCCGACAACGACGTGGGCGGCAGTGGAGGAAAACGTGCGGCAGTGTGAAATGGGTCGAACAAATTGGCAAGTAGATCCGATGAGATTGGTGATTAGATCCGATGTAGGAAGAAGTGGAAGAGCTACTAAGGGAGATCTAGAAGAGCGAACTTATATGGAGATCTAGAAGTAGAAACAGAGGAGGCAGTAAGAGAAAGCAGTAGAAGCCATGGTTGTTGCTTAGTGCGAAAATGGAGAAAGAATGGAGAAATGAGGAAGGAGTCTCGTTAGCCGCTTGACGACTTCGATGATGATACATGGTGAGGAGGGTAGCACGGAGGAGCCAGGAGAGATCCTTTTTGGATCGTTGACTTTGTGGATTGAGAAGAAGATGCAACATATTAGGGTGGAAGAGATTCGGGTTTTATTAATTTTTCCAAAATACCAAAAGTACCCTTCCAGTCTGAGTGGTTGGACGTAGATCACGGGCCTCGATTTAGGGCTTTGTGTCGGTGCATCTTTGACTTCACTTTTTTGTATAAAACTTTGTACAATTTTTTTTCATCTATAATTTATTAGTGTGCTGCTATTTGCTGTCCGTGTTTTACTAACACAATTCGTATTTAATTACAAACTGACTATTATGCCCTCGTAGTCTGTATTTACTAGGCAGTCCATTTTTACTAACGTAGTCCATTTTTCACTAACGCATACCATTTTTACTTACGTAGTCCATTTTATACTAATATAGTCCGCTTTTTCTAACACAATTCATTTTTAATAACGCATTCCGTTTTTACTAACGCAGTACACTTTTTTCTCAGGAATTCTGTATTTACTAATCAGTATTTCTAAGAAATTATATAAATTTGAAATGAATTAATAATATTTTAATATTTTAGAATAATGAAAAATTATATATTCAAAACTACAGAACATAAAATATATAATATATAATTCAAATAAAAAATTATTTTTGCCTAAAATAATAATAATTTGATATCTCAAAATAATAATTCAAATAACTATAAATGATTCAAATAAATTAATAATACTGGTGGAAAATTGTAAACTTTTAAATAAATTAATAGTATTGATAGAATATACTGATGAGAAATTGTAAATATTTAAAAAAAACCGTTAGTAAAAACGGGCTATGTTAGTAAAAATATATTGAATTAGTAAAAAATGGACTGCGTTAGTAAAAGTGGACTGCGCTAGTAAGAACAGACTGCTTTAGTAAAAAAATAGACAGCGTAAGTAAAAAACGGGTTGCAAGGGTATAATAGTCAGTTTTTATCAAAATACAGACTACGTACAGTAAAACACGGACTACAAATAGCAGTCCGCATTTATCTTAGGGATAATGATACTTTGTCAAGTTAACAAAAGGTCCCCTATACAACAAAATGCTCGATTTACCCCCTTCTTGTATACCAACCTAACAATCAAGCCTTTCCATCTAAATTTCCATCCAAAAATTCGTTAAATGATGACTCACCAATATCTGTCATCCATAATTCATGACATTATCTTGCTAGATTGGCAACTTTCATCAATATTTCCTAGTGACTCAACTAAACTAAATAAAAAAAATAAAAGGAACTTAAATAAAATAGTAAATTAAAACAAATAATTGAAAAAAAATATTTTTTTAATATTTTTTCTGTATTATAGTTTTTGTTCAGAGCAAGTTTATTAAAAAATTATTTTTTGGCTTTTATAGAAATAAAAAGTCAAAACTTCTTGTAGGAAATGTTATTTTTATTCTTAAATATTAAAGATATTAAAATATAAAATACTAAAAAAAATACTATATTTTAATTTTGAATTTTTTTCATTTATAATTTTAAATTAAATTTTTATGTTTTTTCTTTTAGTTTAGTTGAGTCAATAACAAATATCGCTCGAGCATCCAATTGAATCAGGTAGGCTTGAACTCGTCATCGATTCGAACAATATATACTCGACAAGTTAACAAATTTTTTTAATTTCAATAAATGGGCGAGTTCAAACCTATTCGATTCAGCTCGATCCTCAAGCGAGCTCGATTCGAACGATATAGACTCGACAAGTTAACAAGTTTTTTGAATTTTAATAAATGAGCGAGTTCAAGCCTACCCGATTCAACTGGATGCTCGAGCGAGCTCGATTCGTCAACTTATTAAGTTTGGCTCATTAACTTGTTAAATGAATTAATTAGCGACAAACTCGTGTGTAAGGATTGAATTCAATTTAGTTACGATTACGTTAGCACAGTCAAATTCATTATTGAAATTCAAACTTCAATGATTATTTTACAAAATTACATAAACTAGTGATCATTTTGTAAGTATAAAAATTTGGCTTACCAATTTTGCAAACTGAAATTAGGAAATTGAAAGTTTTGCAAACTGAAATTGGCTTACTATTTGAATGACGGGCGACTACGCCTGTGGGCTAGGCGTTAACGCTTATGGCCTGGGCGATTTCGCCCAGGCCCTAGGCGGATATATTTATATTTGTACATAGTTTGAAAAGGTATTTATTTTGGTATATAGTTTCATTTTTTTATTTATTATGGTGAAAACTCCGATGAAACATGATGATGTGGCATTGTAATGTCATCTTTAATGGATTAGTGATATTGGTGAGTCATCACTTAACGAAGTTTTGGATGAAAATTTGAAACTTGATTGTTAGATTGGTATAATAGGAGGGGGTAAATCGAGCATAATGTAATATAGGGGTCAATTTGTTAACTTGACAAAGTAGACAGGGACAAAGTACCATTTTCCGTTTATTTAAAAAAAATTGATAGAATTTTATAAATAAAATAGATATAAATTTAGGTTGATAAATTATGCTTAGTATTTAGAAAAATACAACTGATATGAAATATTAATCACATAGCTTGTTGAGCTTTTCTTTATATCAAGTAATAATTTTTTATTGATCAAGTTTTAATTATAGAATATAAGAACACTCTATTTACCTGAATATGTAAGTTGAAAGAGACAAAAGTATTGAAAAGAATGGGAAGGGAAGGGAAGGGAAGGGAGAATGGCTGTGAATAAAAGAATGGAAAGTGATTATTATTCCTTTCAAGATTAATAGGAATCGATCCCCAACTAAGATGATGCCATAATCAACAAAATATACTAGCAAAAATTATTTATTTATTTATTTTGTTCCAAGTTTCCAACCATACACGTATTATATGCAACAAAAAGTTGTATAGTAGAATGAATAAAATTTATTTGTTCATAAAGTTAGCTCCTCCAATTCCTAAACTAGTCCTTTATACTACATTCTTTACACTTATAACTAATTATTCATTTAATGGTTATCACTCACCATTCTACCCAAACCTTAATTATGCCTTTCTTGTCACAAAGCATGTGTAAATTATACATCTTGTGCATGTGTCTCATAGTGTCTTGATGTCTTATGATATTGAAGTTAACTAACTATAATGTTAAAAATAATTATTGAAAACTTTATGGTTAACACTTCGGTACCCTGGAGGTAGCGATATCCTAGATAGTACTAAAATCTCATCATATTTTTTTTTAACTTTGGAGTTTAAGAGTTTTATTTTAGTGTTTAGGGGTTATGATATAGTGCTAGGGATTTTGAGTTTATTTTTAAGGTTTATGATTTTTTAATTTGGACTTGTGGTCAAAAGTTTGAATTTGAGATGCGATATAGAGTTCAAGTATGTGATGTAGTGTTTGAGGGTAAAGATTTAGTGTTTAGGAGTTTAGCATTATTCATTAGTGCTCAGGGTTTATTGCAATGAGTTTAGGAATCAATATTTGAGTTATAAATTTTAGAAATGTGAATTTTTTGTGCTAGTTAGGGTATCAATACCTACAGGTACCAAAATGCTCACTCTATATGTGAATTGTGAGGAAAATGGCTACTTGTTTTTATTGATATGCAAAACAAGTACAGAGTCTGATATTTATACCAGGAAGAAAGAAATAAAGAAGAAAGTGTGGAAACAAAGATGACCGTTAGCAAACGGACAAAATAAAACACAGCACAAATGACGCCGTTAGCCTTCCGTCATTCCTTCCTTACCGAATCCTACTGTTGTCACCCTATTTTCCAGACCCACTCGCATGACCATCCATACCAGCACTTGCTTCAATCTCTGCTTGGATAATAACATGTGAAGCCTAGGAGCTGCTAGCCCTTTTGTGAACAGATTAGAAAGTTAAAATTCAGTGGGAACATAGCTCAAGGCGACAAGTCCATATTGTAATCTCTCTCGTACAACATGGCAATCGATCTCAATATATTTCGTGCGTTCATGAAACACATGATTCTTGGCAATATGGATAGCAGACTGGCTATCACAAAACAGTTGGACAGGATCAGAGTGATCGATGCCTAAATCAAACAGTAGAGTCTTCAACTAGTGCACCTCATAGCATAGCTGTGCTAGAGACTTATATTCAGCTTTCGAAGAAGAACGAGAGTTTGTGCTCTGCTTCTTTGTTTTCCATGAAACCAAAGATGAACCAAGGAAGATGCAATAGCTAGATGTTGACCTTCTTGTGTCAAGATAACTAGCCCAATCAGAGTCATTATAGCCTATCATCTTTAAGGAGCTGTCTGCTGCAAAGAATAACCCCTGTTCAGATGATTGCTTCAGATATGTAATCACTTTGTAAACTGCTTCAAGGTGCAGATTAGTTGGTTTAGCTTGGAACTATGCCAACTACTGGACTGCATAACATATGTCCGGTCTGGTAATGGTCAAATAATGTAATTTCCCTACCAATTGTCGAGATAAAGAAACATCAGACAACAGTTCTCCTCCTTCTACTTGCAGCCGATCTTTGTAATTAAATTGAGTTTTTGATGGCTTCTTCTGCAACATTCCTGACTCTTCAATGAGCTCCAAAGAATATTTTTGTTGACATATGTTTATCCCCTTTTCACTTCTTGCCACTTCTAGTCCAAGGAAATACTTGAGCCTTCCCAGATCTTCGATTTTAAAATGCCCGTGCAACTTTCCCTTTATGTCCTTGATGAGCTCTTCATTGCTTCCTGCCAATATAATCACATCAACATACACCAACAAAACCACAATATCCTGATTTGTAGTATGAACAAACAATGAATGATCTGAGAGTGATTGATGGAATCCTTCACATTCATGAAGAACAAGGCACAAACTTCAATTAGATTGCATAAACATGTAATTAAACCATCGATCCAATATAAAAGTGTTGTAACATCTCTTCCATAAGGGTTCCACCAATCAAACCCTGTGGACTTTAGCTATTGAACATGGACAAAGATATTGGAGAAGAGAGACATCTTCAATGATGGAGGATGATGAAAGAGATTGTATGGATCTTGGTATGGTTGGAGGGAAGAACACAAGCTAGGAGAAGCGCTACCTTTTTCAAAATCTCCTTGAGAATCTCCAAAAGTTGAGCCCTCTTCAAATTCCCAAAATTCATCAGTTTACAGTAACTGCCTGCCCAGGTGGTGCAGGCGCACCCGTACATTCTTCAAATTTTCTCAACCAGACTAAGGGACGCAGGTGTGACGGTGTTAGTTTCAGAATCTCCCGTCTTTGGCCGCGCCCTATACTGCGCCACCTTTGTCATGCCCGCGCCAGCACTCCTCTTCATGTTTTCGTTAGAACATTGGCCACCTAGCTCCAAATGACTCCCACTCGAACGTGTGGTACCGTAGTTCATCCCTCTACTGGGGTGTAACATGAAAATGCATAAAAACACCTAAAACCATGAAAATGAACCAACTACAAAGGATGCAAATAGGCACAAACCACGCGGAAAACATGTCTAGTATAAGGGGATTAAAGAGTTATTAAATCAAGTAATCAGTGATTGATGTGACTTTATTTGGTACATTTTTAGCTTATCATTGACCTATGAAACGCCCGTGTTTGATCCTTAAATGCCATGCTTAATATGTTTTTATCGAAGTTTTGTGCTAAGTGCTATTCTGTTGCCCGGTTGCCACTTTGAGACCAATTCCATGTCTATTGGAGGTGTTTTCTTTGTATTTTCAGGTCTTGGCATTGTAGTACTGGTGACAAGGAGCACGTAGGATCAAACAGGAGGTCAATCGGAGCTAGGACGGAGGAGATATGGACGTGGCAAAATTGAAGAAAATACGATTTTCAGCTGAAGACAGTTTCGGCGAAACTATCATATAGTTTTCGCCGAAGAAGAAGCTTTCGGCGAAGTTTGCAAGTCCTCGGTCTGAAAACTCGAAGCAGACAGAAGGCCTTTGCACTTTGACAACATTTTCGGCGAAAACATTCAAAGTTTTCGCCGAAAACTTTAGAAGGAATGAAGCAGCGTGTTTTCAAGGGCGTTTTCGGCGAAAATCCTACAGAATTTTCGCCGAAAATATCAGGCAAGTACGGCGTGCTATATAAAGGTGAAAGAGGCGTGAGTTTAAGGCATCAATTCATTATTTACACAATACCATCGCCGATTGCCCTCTCTCTCTCAATTTTTTTCATCATCAACTCCATCATCTCCTCTCCCTCAAACACACACCAACCTCCCTCAATTGTTGATCAACTTGAAGATCTAAGTGAAGCCTTCCACCCTTGGATTGGAGCTTGAAGAGCCAAGTGAGAAGATCCTCCATGGAAGCAAGGATGATCTCCTCTCCTCAATTTCAGGTTTCCTCCATGGTTAAGCTAGGCTAAACTTAGGTTTAGTTTAGTGAGGGATGGATCAAGCTAGGATAGGTGATTGATTGTTTGGATTGATGTTCTTATAGCCATTTGTGTAAGATGATGATCCTAGACCTTGTGCTTTGTAGCCATTTGAGCTTGACTTGTTCTTTTGGTATTGTTATGTCTTTCAATTCATGAGAATGATTGATTGATGTTGATCTAAGGTTGTAGGATTGTAATTGGATGATTTGAGAGATTGGATTATCAAGTTACAACCATTTTGAGCTTGTTTTCCTTGTTGTCATTTTATCAAACACTTGGTGTGCATTTAGTTTTCTTTCATTTGAAGGTTGAAAGACCCTTGTGATTGCTAGACTAGTGTTATATGATTGACATGAGAGTGTCTTGCATCATTTACCTTGTGCTAGATAATTGTTGACATAGAATTCAAGTTCCAAGCATTTCATTGAGCTAATTTCAAGCATTCCATTCCTTTTGTTCACATAGCGAGAGCATGGTGCATTTGGTCTAGGAATAGAGAGTCAATTGTGCGAGAGTTCGTTGATTCTACTTGAGTGAGATGCATGGTCATTAATTACACAATGTCGCTTGAGATTCAATCCAGCTTTCATGAACCTTGAGCTTGAAGAAACCCCTTGCTAGACTAAACTCCTTTCTCTCTTGTTTGATCCTCAATTTCATTTGTCTATTTTACTTTGCTTGTTTATGTTTTCAACTTGTTTTCTTTCAAACCAAATCTCAACTCAAAATGTATGGACCGTTCACGAATTTTGTGAGTATTAGCCTATGAGAGGGCCTTGTGGAATACGAACTTGATAAATTACTTATCAAGTTTTTGGCGCCGTTGCCGGGGACCTCTCATTCCTAAGAAAGCAATTATTAGTGAACCGATCTTTACACTTCCTTCCGTTTTCCTTTTTGCTTCCTTGTTACTCTTTGTTTACTTTGTTATCCCACATCGTTGTATTACTCGGGTGTGTTCGTTGTGCTTGTTTGCAGGAAATTGATGTTAGTGCATGAGGCGGATCACACGTCTCCAAGCACGACTCCAAGGCATCAAGGTCGTGTTTGAACCGCCAACTCGTTCTCCTCCTCACCTAGTTCATAGCACCACACGCAACAACATGTCTCACCATGAAGACGAAGATAACCACTCGGTGCATTCGCATCACACTAATGAAGACGATCAATCGCAAAGAGGTGCGAGGCGCACATTAGCTGATTATGCTCACCCAACCCTCGAAGGGGCAGCCTCGAGTATTGTGCGAAGACCGGTAAATGCAAGAAACTTCGAGTTGAAGCCTAATATGATTCAAATGGTACAGAACGGAGTGGTGTTCAACGGCATTGATGGAGAGTGCCCGTCTAGGCACTTGAAGGATTTCCTAGAGATATGTGATACGGTGAAGAACGATCAAGTTCACCCGGATTGTGTGCGACTCCGACTCTTCCCCTTCTCCCTCAAAGGTAGAGCCAAGTCTTGGTTGGAGAACCAACCTAGTCGACAATTCACTACATGGGAGGGATTAGCCGAAGCTTTCCTCGAGGAGTTCTTTCACCCCTATATGACGGATGCAATCCGGGATCGAATCAACCACTTCACACAACACAAGGGAGAGCTCTTCCATGAGACTTGGAATAGGTTCCAAGCTCTTCTTTGGTCTTGTCCTCATCACAACTTCGCCGAATGGAGCTTGGCGGATATCTTTGCTAGGTCCCTCGACTTTGAGAATACAAGGATGATCAACCAAGCCGCCGGAGGTGATCTAAGGACGCTCACTCCCGAAGATGCTCTAGAACTCTTTGCGGAGATGGCCAACAAGACAAGGAGTTGGTCTTGACAACAACCTCCAAGGTCCAAGTATGGGAGCGACACTCACTACGACTCTAGAGCCATAAGTGTTGATGCACCAAAGGATTGGTCTATCTACGGTAAGAAGCCTAAGCTACCGGGGCATCGTGATGAAGATGACCCCATGATTGCTCTCCTCATGTCCAAGATTGATGCCATGGCCTCTCAAGTAAGCAATCTTAGTATGCCTAAGCCTCCTTCTAAGCCATCTAAAGTGGGTAATCCACCGGTTGCTACGGTGTTTTGTTGTGAGTGTTGCGAAGGTCAAGGCCATGATGTTAGTATTTGCCCCTCCGCTACTTCCGAGCCTAACCAAGGTGAAAGCATTGAGGGAGTAAGCTTTGTGCAAGGCCAATGGTTCTATGGAAACTTCAACCCTCAAGGGAACTATCAAGGTGGTAACTACAACCGTCCTTGGAACCAAGGAGGTAATTACAACAAGCCTAATCAAGGTGGATTCCAAGGATACAAGGGGTACAATCAAGGCTCCACATGGAATCAAGGTGGAAATCAAAGTCAAGGCCACCAAGGAGGAAACCAATGGAACCAAGGTGCTAACCAAAATCAAGGTAACCAAGGTGGTGAGCAAGGTTCTAATCCACCGGGGATGTATACCCATAAGGGTAATGGACCACCCGGTTTCAACAAGCCTTCTCAACACAAAGAAGGTGGTTCTTCAATCTCCCAAGAAGACACCAATGCGGCAATGATTCAACTTATCATGAATCAACAAGCTTCAATTACCAATTTGAATACTCAATTGGGTCAAATATCTAAGGCACTCTCGGAGAGACCGAAGGGTAGCCTACCCTCCAACACTGAGGTCAACCCCAAGGCTTCCGAGGAGCTTATGATGGTAACCTTGAGGAGTGGTAAGCAAGCTCAAGACCCAACACCTAAAGCGGTAAGAACTCAAGATGATGACTATGTTTTGGTTGAAGATGTTGACTCCGATGATGACACGGATAAGATTGAGGTCAAAGATAGAGGAGTCAATGCTAAAGAAGCTTCTAAGATGACCGATAAGGTTGGTTCTCAAGAGGCTACGACGAGTGCTACTCCGGTCTCTCCTCCCGCACCGGTTGTACGTCCGTACAAGCCTAAGCCGCCTTATCCTTCTCGCTTGAAGCCGGATTCCATGGAAAAGACTTCAAAAGGTTTGTTGAGATTCTGGACAAGGTGCAATTCACAATGCCTTTTGGAGAAGCAATCACTAAGATGCCTCAATATGCAAAGTTCATGAAAGAAATCTTCACTAACAAACGCAAGCTTAAGGATGTAACTTCGGCAAAGCTCAACGAACAATGCTCCGCCATTCTCTCTAAGCAACCACCAGAGAAGCTTAAGGATCCAGGTAGCTTTACTATTCCTTGCACTATTGGTGAGCATGCAATTAGTAGAGGTTTAGCCGATTTGGGTGTTAGTATCAATGTTATGCCATACTGCATGTTTCAGAAGCTAGGCCTAGGGAAATTAAAACCAACCCTCATGAATGTTCAATTAGCGGATAAGTCCATGAAATCCCCTCGTGGTATTGTTGAAGATGTGTTGGTTAAGGTCGGTGCTTTTGAATTTCTGGTGGATTTTGTTATTCTAGATGCTTTGGGTAGTACTGATGTGCCTTTGATTTTAGGACGACCTTTCTTAGCAACCTCTCGTGCTTTGATTGATGTCTATGGTGGTAGACTTACCCTTAGGGTCGACAATGAATGCATGATTTTTGACCGCTCAAATGGCATGGAATTTACTTTGTCTTATGCTAGTCACCATGATCCTAAGAATCCGCATGAGATTACTTCGGCTACTAATAGCACTAACCTTTTCCGTCATAGTCTTGCGGAGTTGTTTGCTATTAGTGATGTGCAGGAAAAGACGGATGAAGTAAAGGAGACTCCACCTTTCATACTCCCAAAGACACCACCTAAGGCTAAGAAGAAAGGTGTAAAGAAGTCACCTGAGAAGGGCAAGGAAGCTGCACCAATGGGTGAGACTAGCAAGACTAACAAGCCACCCGATGAAAGGCTCAACTCCAAGTGGTTTGGTCCCTTCTCCATTGCTTCCACTTCACCATCCGGGAAACCCATGCTCATTCCTCCCGAAGTTGGTAAGGTTCAATTTAAGTTCCGTGTGCCATGCGAAGGTAATGATATTGACTTCAAGGAGGTAATGAGTTGGGATGGTTTTACTTAGCTTATTCCTTGTGCTTTCGTCTAGCTAGAGACGTTAAAGAAGCGCTTCATGGGAGGCACCCCATGTTATCCTTACCTTTTCGCTTTCATGTTTTTGTGTTGTTTTAGTTCGTTGAATAAAATTTTAGCAAGCACTTAGGCGGATCACTCTTCACAACGCGCGCTATGGGACTCTTTCACTCCTTTGTTCCTCAGCTTTTCTCTACCAATGCGGTAACTTCGTTCCACCCTACCCTCTCTCTCTTGATCATTGAGGACAATGCTCGTGTTAGTCGTAGGGGAGTTTGAGGTTTGGTGTGATTATTTGTTGGTAGAAGTCTAATGTGTTGTTTGGTTGAGTTGCTTGATCTTAATTGAATGTCGATTCCCTCTACTTTAGAATCATTCGGTTCTTGACTTTTGGTGTTTAATTGACTTCAAGCTTTCACAATGACATTTAGACTATTCCACTTAGAACCTATAACCAGCATGTTAGCGCTAATATCAAATTGAGTTTAGGCCAGAACAGAGATTTTATCACTCTTGTATGTTGGTTGATTGGCTTAATAACACCGGTCTAAGATGATGAAGGCAGTCAGTATTTTCACCCCTTTACCATGTTTTTCTCATTCGTGATTGTGGCTTGAGATTAGACGGAATCCAAATCGAAATCTTGTGTGGAAGTTGTAAGGGGCTAAGGGTCAAGTGGCTATTGTCAAAAGAAAAGGTTCAAAAGAAAAGCTCAGCTAGGCAAGCTCGGCACCTAAGTGAAGTGTCGGGTTGAGCACTAGCAAAGGCAAAAGCTGTGAGCTAGGCAGGTTCAACACCTAAGTGAAGTGTTGGATCGAGCACTAGTATGCAGTAAAAAAAAAAAAAAAAAGAAAAAAAAAGAAGAGAGAAGAAAAAATAAAAAGAAAAAAATGAAAAAAAAAGGAAAAAAGAGTTCTCAAAATGTAGCCCTTGATCCTAGCCCGAGTTTGTAAAGTGTGGATCTAGAAGCGGATGAAGTCGAGTCGATAGCCACGTCATGATCACTCACCACTTACAATCCATTTCCCGATTTCAAGTCCTTTTGATTAGAATTGATGTTGTCGTGGTCGGTTTTGCTGTGTCCCAATCAACTACTGCTTGAAGTGTGCAGAAAATAGTGAGGTCTAGACTTGTTTGGTTGACGTTCTTGCATGTGTAGGTTAAGTTTGTTTGTGGAACAGTTTAAGCCGAATTGTTATTGCTTGAATCTCAATGGACCGATATTGTCATTTGTGAACTTGGATGTTTTCTAATTCATTTGTTTGAGGACAAGCAAAGCTTAGTCGTAGGGGAATTTGATGTGACTTTATTTGGTGCATTTTTAGCTTATCATTGACCTATTAAACGCCCGTGTTTGATCCTTAAATACCATGCTTAATATGTTTTTATCGAAGTTTTGTGCTAAGTGCTATTCTGTTGCCCGGTTGCCACTTTGAGGCCAATTCCATGTCTATTGGAGGTGTTTTCTTTGTATTTTCAGGTCTTGGCATTGTAGTACTGGTGACAAGGAGCACGTAGGATCAAACGGGAGGTCAATCGGAGCTAGGACGGAGGACATATGGACGTGGCAAAATCGAAGAAAATACGATTTTCAGCTGAAGACAGTTTCGGCGAAACTATCATATAGTTTTCGCCGAAGAAGAAGCTTTCGGCGAAGTTTGCAAGTCCTCGGTCCGAAAACTCGAAGCAGACAGAAGGCCTTTGCGCTTTGACAACATTTTCGGCGAAAACATTCAAAGTTTTCGCCGAAAACTTTAGAAGGAATGAAGCAGCGTGTTTTCAAGGGCGTTTTCGGCGAAAATCCTACAGAATTTTCGTCGAAAATATCAGGCAAGTCCGACGTGCTATATAAAGGTGAAAGAGGCGTGAGTTTAAGGCATCAATTCATTATTTACACAATACCATCGCCGATTGCCCTCTCTCTCTCAATTTTTTTCATCATCAACTCTATCATCTCCTCTCCCTCAAACACACACCAACCTCCCTCAATTGTTGATCAACTTGAAGATCTAAGTGAAGCCTTCCACCCTTGGATTGGAGCTTGAAGAGCCAAGTGAGAAGATCCTCCATGGAAGCAAGGATGATCTCCTCTCCTCAATTTCAGGTTTCCTCCATGGTTAAGCTAGGCTAAACTTAGGTTTAGTTTAGTGAGGGATGGATCAAGCTAGGATAGGTGATTGATTGTTTGGATTGATGTTCTTATAGCCATTTGTGTAAGATGATGATCCTAGACCTTGTGATTTGTAGCCATTTGAGCTTGACTTGTTCTTTTGGTATTGTTATGTCTTTCAATTCATGAGAATGATTGATTGATGTTGATCTAAGGTTGTAGGATTGTAATTGGATGATTTGAGAGATTGGATTATCAAGTTACAACCATTTTGAGCTTGTTTTCCTTGTTGTCATTTTATCAAACACTTGGTGTGCATTTAGTTTTCTTTCATTTGAAGGTTGAAAGACCCTTGTGATTGCTATACTAGTGTTATATGATTGACATGAGAGTGTCTTGCATCATTTACCTTGTGCTAGATGATTGTTGACATAGAATTCAAGTTCCAAGCATTTCATTGAGCTAATTTCAAGCATTCCATTCCTTTTGTTCACATAGCGAGAGCATGGTGCATTTGGTCTAGGAATAGAGAGTCAATTGTGCGAGAGTTCGTTGATTCTACTTGAGTGAGATGCATGGTCATTAATTACACAATGTCGCTTGAGATTCAATCCAGCTTTCATGAACCTTGAGTTTGAAGAAACCCCTTGCTAGACTAAACTCCTTTCTCTCTTGTTTGATCCTCAATTTCATTTGTCTATTTTACTTTGCTTGTTTATGTTTTCAACTTGTTTTAACCAAATCTCAACTCAAAATGTATGGACCGTTCACGAATTTTGTGAGTATTAGCCTATGAGAGGGCCTTGTGGAATACGACCTTGATAAATTCCTTATCAGTGATCGAACATGATCCTGCAATGAGGCATACTACAAGTGCGAAAGATTGGCAAATCCAAAGCAGTTTCCCAGACTGAGCCTACCCTACATTTCCCGTTTTACACATCACACTCTTATGACCCAGAAGGCCACAAGTGTAACAGATCACCTCACTTCGTTGTGGGGTAGAATGAGCACCCCTAAAGCCAAAGTAAATCAACGGTACCTTTTTACCTGGATCACCATGAGCAATAGAGTGAGAAGGTTGAGCCAACTTCTAGCCTTGATCCAGTTCTGAAAATTCCATGGCCTTTTCCTGATGCCAAATATCCGGAAAAACTGATTCCAGAACTCCTTAACAAACTCCTCAAAACCAATCTTCGGCGGGGACAACTGACTCTGCCGCTTATCTTTCCACCATTCCAAACCATGACCCTTCAAGAAGAAGGTGAAAGCTTGCAGCTTGAACCCAACCTCTTCTCCCATATGCACGAACTTATATTCACACTCCTTGAATCACTACTCAACAATTGCAGGATCAACTACTTCCCCAGAAAACTCACTGAAGTTCCAATCCTTTATATAAGATGGTTGGAACCTACGAACTACAACTTTATGCCTAGACTGACTAGATGATTGACTTCTCATGGCTTGGTTTAACTCACTACAGGAGGACACAAATGTTTTAGTTGACAGCTTCTCATAATATTGCATTGTTAATACACTTTCTCTTTCAAAACCCACCATCCCGATTTAAACAGTTTGAAAGCCTCTCGAAGGTCGATCCTACATTGATGTTTCATCTTCTATCCTTATGAGGTTAATTACTCCCCAAGAAGAGAAGACTATCCACCAATCCAGCAGCAACCAACCAGACTCTAATACCAGTTGTAACGCCCGCCCCAAACCAATAGGGTTAATGTAATGACCCGATCCTGAATAACTAGTCGGAATTGAAAATTTGGTGGTTCGTACCTCATTGGATAAGCACTTAGTGGTTTTGGGTACAAATTAAAAGCGATTTTCTATATACAGTCCATGTTTTACTTCGCGCAGTCCATATTTTTCCAAAAACTGACCATTATACCCTTATTACTTCGCGCAGTCCAGGTTTTACTTCGCGCAGTCCGTTTTTACTTCGTGCAGTCCAGGTTTTAGTTCGTGCAGTCCAGGTTTTAGTTCGTGCAGTCCATATTTTAACGCAGTTCAGATTTTAATAACTTGAATATCTGTAAACCTTAATTTTTTTTGTTGGATATTTTCGAATATATTTAATGGTGAATATTTTATTTTAATTTATTTTGTATTATTCAATTTATTTTGTAAAAAATATGATTATTTTTATTTTATTAGAATATTAATTTTAGATATGAAATGTTGAATATGTATTTTTTTTACTTTCAAAATAATAAAATAATTAATTTATTCAAATATGGACTATATTGGTAAAATCTGGACTGCGTGAAGTAAGAACGGACTGCGTAAAGTAAAACTTGGACTGTGCGAAGTAAAACGGACTGCACAAAGTAAAACTTGGACTGCACGAGCAAGAAGGACTGCACGAAGTAAAACATGGACTGTAAGAAGTAAAAATGGACTGCGCGAAGTAAAACTGGACAGCACGAAGTAAAATACAATATGGGCATAATGATCCATTTTTGAAAAATACGGACTGCGCAAAGTAAAATACGGATTGTATATAGCAGCGCCCAATTAAAATTAATAATATAGGGAATTTAATTTTTATTTCCCTAATTATGTGAAATAAGGGCAAAAGATCCGGCTCCAACCCTTTCAAGGTTGGACCAGTTCCAACCAAAAATCGGAGGGGCATTTTCGGGATTTAATAAAATTTAACCTAATCGCCTCTCAAATCATTTGCCTCTCTCTCCTTGAGCCGAATTCATTCGACGCCGATAGGGACGCGAAACCCCCGAAACCCCCGGAGGATGGATCTGACTGTGCGGCAGTCTTCAAAGGTCCGTCGTACGACACGGAGGCTGGTGAAGTAGGGGACATAGACGGAAGAGCGCGGCGGAGGCTGAACCGGAGCAGCGACGGGGTGGTTCGGATGTTGGAGACGGTAGTGGCACGAAGATTAGGAGAGTGGAAGAGGTGCTGGCGGCGATGGTATTGTAGAAGTAGCCGACCATCGGCGACGGCCGGGAGCATCGGCGGCCGAGATCCACGTCCAGAGGTTGAAGAAGAAGACGGATGATTTAATAATTATTAAAAATTGCAATTTAGTCACTGTATTTTAAGTTATAGATAGTTTGACTTTTTAGTATTCATAATTATAGTTTCAGTCACTATTTTTAATTTTGTTGACATTGTTGGAATAAATATTTGAACTATATAAACTGGTTGTTGAATAACGTGTTAACTAGTTCGTATAATTAGTTAACAAGTTTTGATAACTAGTCATCAGCTAAATACCCTCGTTAACTAGTTATCTAATCATAATGTTAACCAGTTAACTCGATAAATTAACTAATTAAAAACAAAATAACTAGTTAACACGATTAGTTAACTAATTAACTTGATTAGATAACTAGTTAACAACTTGATAACTAGTTAACACGATTGTATAACTAGTTAACTCGATTGGTTAACTAGTTAACTTGATTGGTTAACTAGTTAACTCGATTGGTTAACTAGTTACCATCTTAAAAAAATGTTAACTAGTTATCTTAGTCATGATGTTAACTAGTTAACTCGATAAATTATCTAGTTCACTACTTTTTATAACTAGTTATCAACTAAAATCTTCTAAACTTGTTATCTAAATTATGATGTTAACTAGTTAAAATAACCTGTTAACAAAAAATCTTGTTAACTAGTTATCAGGTTAAAATATGTTAACAAGTTATCAAACAAAAAACGCTGTTAACTAGTTATCAGTTAAAAATCATGTTAACTAGTTATTAGTTAAAAATTACTATTTACTAGTTAACAGCAAAAAAAAGGTGTTAACTAGTTATAAAATGTGTTATCTAGTTAACTAATTTGATAACTAGTTAATAACAAAATAACTAGTTAACTAATTTGATAACTAGTTATCGCCTAAAAATCTTGTTAACTAGTTAACTCGGTTGGTTAACTAGTTAACAACTTGATAAGTTAACTAGTTAACACGATTGGTTAACTAGTTAACAAAAATAAATGTTATCAAGTAAAAAATTTGTTAACTAGTTAACTAGTTACTAATAAAATAACTAGTTAACATCAGAATAACCTGTTAACTAATTTTGATAACTAGATAACTAATGTTGATAACAAGTTATCCCCTAAAAAATGTTAACTAGTTAACAACAAAAAATAACATGACTAGTTAGATAACCTGTTAACAAAAAATCTTGTTAAAAATTTGATTATATAATTATTTGTAAACTAGTTTTCAGGTTAAAATCTGTTAACAAGTAATCAAACAAAAAACGATGTTAACAAGTTATCAGTTAAAAATCACGTTAACTAGTTAAAGGGAAAAAAATTTTGAAAAAAAAATATCTTTCGCCGGCGACGGCGGCCGGTCGCCGGAGACGGCAGCCGGTCGCCAGAGAAGGCGGGCGGTCGCCGGAAATTATGGGTCCCTGAAAATACTATTTCTTTAATTTAAATATAAAAAATAATATTGTTTATTGAATTTAAATATAAAAATTAAATGATATGTGTAAAGTCCTAAATACCCCTAATAATCTAGACCATTTAATTGGTCAAAGAGTCAAAAGTGATCTAATGACTTAGAAAAGGTTGGAAGGTTGGAGCCTGATCTCTACCCTGAAATAAGGACCCTTGAATTATCAAATTTTGGCCGGGACGATTTGAACCGACCTAACTTGTTTTGGATGAATAATTTCAGCCCATGTTTGTTTTTCTTTGTTGTGTGGCGGACATGGAGGAGAGGGTGAGGGTCCAGCCACCTCGACCCAATCAATATCCCGGTCAAGCTTTCCAGTAGCCTAGTTGGCAACTCTGGCCCAAACAATTGTGAAGGAGGGCCTCCGGCCTTGGCTTACTTTGGGTAGACGGAATGAAACAAGGGAGGGTTTCAGATGGGAGAGAAAAGCGTTTATTATGGGGGTGGCAGGGCGGGAGTTCGACTAATAAAGAAGTCGATAGGAGAACATGGGTTGTGTGGGAAGGATGGTCAGCGATATTAGATCGAAGGATGGAAATCGAGAGGGAGGCTTGAGTCCTCAACCCAAAAAAGAAACAGCGACGACGATGGTGGCTTGTCGGCTGTCCGCGAGGAGAGAAGGGAGGAGCTTCGGCAGGGTTTAATGAGCGGCAAAGGTTGTTGGGGTACCGGCGGTAGAAACAATAGGTGACTGCATGGTTTCGTGGCGTTCCAGAGTTTTTGTAACGTGTGGCGACGGTCGGAGACTCACTGGAGAAGAAAGGTCACCGATTTGCAGTGGTTGGAAAGTCTAGTGACCAAACAACACCTTCCGAAAGTAAAGTGACCCGTTGTTTTATACTGAAACCTTGGTGACTGTTTGGAATTTTCAATAAATTACAATTTTGGTCTCTAACTTTGGATCGTTACATTTGGGCTTCTAGGCTTCTTTTGTTAACTTTTAAAAGTACTGGATTGGACTGCATAATTGGGGAAAATTGGGGACTACCATTGAAATTTGGGGTAAAGTGCAGAGCAGTCACTAAGAGTTCATGGAATTACAGATTAGTGGTTTGGTCGTATCTTGATCGTTTGAAGTCCAAACAACACATTGTCAGAACCTGTGGAATCAGAACCTTTGAGGGGCACGTTCTCAGGCAGAATTCTGAGTCTGTATAACAGGCTAAGGTGAGGTTCTAGCATTGATAGGTAGAAAAACATGAGGAATTTGAATTCGACTTAGAATGGATTAGAAATTGTAATGACCCGATTATGAGTTTTCAGTTAGAATTAAAAAAAATTGGTTGAACCTCGTTTGTTAAAAATTGGAGGATTTTAATTCGAATTTAAATAATTAATATGCGAGTGAATTTATTCTGGTTGGTGGAATAAATCCATTTCCGAGTTAATCGTTGGGTCTAAATTTGAGGGTTGAATCAATTGGTCAGGTTAATTGACCTGACCCATGTGTGGGGATTGGGAATTGGAGTAGAGGAGAGAGCCCAACCATGTTAAGTGTGCAACGGAATTCCGAAGCAAAGGAGAATCTGCTGGGCTTTAAGCCCAGCCAGTGTTGATCGTGAGCAAGCAGGAAGGAGAGGATAAGCGGGCCCAACCCACTACCATGAGGAGAGGAGTTGAGGGATTGAGCTCGTTGCTATCGGAAAGGGCGGAGGGGATTTTGGTGTTCAGGTAAGGAGCAAGGAGGATTGGGCTTAAGGCCCGTCGGTCAGAGGAAGGAACATATGAAATAAGGGGTTACGGGTCAAGGACGGTATAGAGGAGAGCAAAGCTTCCTTAAAGGCGGTGTTTCTTTAGCAAGTTTAACGAGGAAGAAAGAGGACATGATTGTTGGAGTTTTGGTTAACAGAAAGAAGAAATCGAGGAGTGGTTTAGTCTGACGCTGGATTTTGGTTCCTAGAAACAAAGGAGAAAAGAGGACGACATCGGTCATATTCGGAGTCGAGAGAGGAGGAAAGGGTTTCATATGACAACTACGTCTGATCGGAAGAGGGAAGGCCGGCGGCGTCTGAAATGGAAGTGACGGCGGTCTGGAACTGACGTTCCAAGAAAGTGGGAGCACCGGCCGGCGACAACGAGAATTCGTCGGAGGCAGAGGTTGAAAAGGAAAGACTCATTCGGAACCCTAGAGGAAGTTCGGTGACCCAGGGGCAGTAATCAAAAAGTTAAGTGGCTAAATTGTGATTTATGTATTTGTGAGGTTCATTTGGAAGTTTGGCTCTAAGGATCGGTTTAGCAGGGCAATTATTGGCAAATAAGAATTCCTGATAAGTCCTTCGTTAGAGCTCCGAATGACGAACCATCAGAACAGCTGGAATCAGGATGACGAGACAGATCATGTCATTTATAAATCAGAGGTGTCACATCATTTCAGAGGTGAGGGTTTTACGGTTCACAGTTACCTCAAACTCGAGGGTTCATTGGTAAAGGTTCTGTGAATTGTTATGTTTCTTGGTTGTTTATATGTCCTTGTGATGGGTAATAGAGTTGGATAGACGAGATATAGATAAGCGAGAGTAACTAGTAATTCAGGTATCGGCTCTGGCTAAGGCTAGGGTCCAGGATATGAGATAGCAGGGGGTTACTGCCCTGTCATTAGTAGGATAGTGTAAGGCATTTGTGTTGGTAGCACACCCCAAGATTGCGCAATCCCCTAGGTAAAAGGTACATGAATAGGGGTTCTTGTTACCATACTGGTGGTCCTTCACGACCATACAGGGAGGCCCTTAGTGGCTGGGATTACATGATCAATGAGTTAGGGGCTGCTAACACTACTAACAGATAACTTAACAGAGGTGACGTCTTACCTTGTCACTGGAAATGGTGTACGGGTTTCGTCTTTCATTGTTTCCAATTTCGACAATGTTTTCAAAAGAGTAGTGATGTTGGTGGCATAAGCTTGTCCTCCTAAAGTAGGGTTCCATTGATGATGAAACGTTATCCATGGAGAGGCCTTACCTTGAAGCTCGCATTTTCAGGTATGTTGCCTTGCACTACATGAAAGTTGAAGATTTGTCACGAATTATGTAAATGTCACTAATTTGTCATGGTTTATATAAACCGTGATAAATTAGTCATGATTCATATAAACCGTGACTAAATTTGTCACGGTTCATATAAACCGTGACCAATTCTCTTTGCCACGCTGGTAATCTACCACCATCTCCAGATCCCTTTTCCTCCTCCCTCTATTCTTCCTCTTCCCTCTCCATCTCCAGGTCCCTTTTCCTCCTTCCTCTTTTCATCCTCTTCCTCTTCCCTCTCCATATCCAGATCCCTTTTCCTCCTCCCTATCTTCATCCTCTTCCCTCTCCATCTCTAAATCTCTTCTTCCTCCTTCCTCTCTTCATCATTTCCTCTTCCCTCTCCATCTTCAGATCTCTTCTTCCTCCTCCCTCTCTTCATCCTCTTCCTCTTCCCTCTCCATCTACAGATCCCTTCTTCCTTCTCCCTCTCTTCATTCTCTTCCTTCTCCATCTCTAGTCCAATAAAATCAAATTGAGATCCAAAATCGTCTTGCTGGAGGATCATAGGCGGCGGTTTTCCCCTCATCATCGTCTTGCTAGCCGACGGTCATTTCTGGAAAATTGGGAGTGAGAGGCGGCGGTTTTCCCCCTCTACGGGTTGGAGGAATTAGAGGTGACGACTAGAAGTTGAGTGGGTTTGATGCTAATAAAACAGGAAGGAGGCCATCAGCTCCCCTTTTTCGAGATAAAGTAATGAAATATGGTAGGAATTTTTCTATATATGTATAAAAAGTGAAAACGGAAGACGAACACACCATTCCAACGGTAGGAGGAGGATAGACTTTTGAACCCGACACATCCACTGCACGGTCCTTTATTGAAAATCGATCCTTCTTCTCCGTGCTAGTGGATTAGAGGCGGCGGTCCCCCCTTAACCCCCAATCACCGTGTTGCTAGTGACGGTTTCGTTTAGGAAAACTAGGAATCAGTGGCGGCAGCTTTGCCCCCTCTACTAGTCAGGGGATTAGAACATCGTCCAATGGCCGTTTGGACGACGACAGAGGAACTGTAGCGATCTGATTCAGATTTAGAACTTTTTAGAATTATCACTCATTTGGTCATTAAACTATTTTAAATGGACAATTACATTGGTTCCTTTTGTTAACCTTATAAGTTGATGGATTAGTTTGCGTAATGAAAGGAGTTGAGGGTTTAGTTGTATAATCGTGGAAATTACAAATTCATCTTACACTTTGATCACTGGAAAGTTTGAGCTTACACTTTGGTCACTGGAAAGTTTGAGATTACACTTTGGTCCCTAAATTAGTCACAGTTTTCCATTAAACCGTGACAAAGATTAGTCACGGTTTGTCCCAGAATCGTGACTAATCTCTTTGTCATGGTTTCAGATAAAATCGTGACTAATTTCGCTCAATATAGTCACGGATCTTAAAACAGTGACTAATTTTTTCAGCCACGGTTAAAACCGTGACTAATAGGCAAAAAAACTGTGTCTAATATGTAGTTTTCTTGTAGTGTTGGTAGTGTATGCCCTTGACATGAAGGATGTCTCTTGATGATATGATGGTGACTTCATGATGATACATTCAATAACCGTGGTGACATGACAATCTCGACCTTTATGGTTTTTTCATCATGAGGATGTCAATATGATGATGTTTTCATGATGACACCATAGGAATTGAAGTTGACATAAGGGTTTCAACCTTATGAGGTTGACCTTAGGTTTTCTGTGATGATGAGGAGATATATATGATGGTGTGCTCGCGATGGAGTCGACCTTAGGGTTTCCATCATGATGAGGAGGTCGATATGATGGTATCAACATGATGGATTCCACCATAGGGTTTCCGCCATGATAAGGAGGTTGACATGATGGTGTCATCACGATGATGTCATAATGATGTTGTAGGATTTAACATGACGATGAAGTTGATATAAGGGTGTAATCATGATAATAGCATCACGATGGAGCTGAACTTAGGGTTTTCATCATGATGAGGAGGTCAACATGATAGTATCATCATGGTACATGATGAAGGAGGTGGCACATTGGGTTATTGGGGTTTTAAAGGAATGTTAGGCCAAAATAGTAAATTCATGGCCTCATTCAATAATTTTAAAGCAATAAGTTAACTAAGGCTTAATAAAGCGAGAATTGCTAGAGTGACATAAGGGATTCTTATGTCTCCTAGACATAACCAATAAGAATCCTTTAAGTCACTCTATTTTGGTTTTATGAGATATGGTAATTATTATGTAGTAAATAGGTATCTTTAATAATTATCATTCATATTTTAATTACCTTATTTTACATTAATGTAAATATTTTACTATTAAATGATTTGGAGTGCACATTTCCCCATTTAAGCATATTATTGCACCCGACCAAAATCACCAATATTTCATTTTTTGAAAGAATACTGTAGATTATTATTCACTCTAATACTATTGTGGACGGACTAAATAACTTGCTTTGATCCTTATTTTCCGATACTAGTGTTCTAATTTTCAGTTGGTTAAAATATTCATTGGTTCTAGTAATAATTTTATATTATTATCTTATATCAGTATTCTAATAACGTCTGAATGGTATCTGATGATTATGTTTGTGGCTGATAGGGTAATACTAATATTATTTCTTGATTTATTTAATCAACCAAATTGAATAGTTCATCAATATTACTATTATTAACACTATGTTTATATGCATTCAGTACTAGTATTTCATATAATTAAATACTAATATGTTTAACTATGTGTTTAATTGTTTGTAGATGTTCATGAGGTAAATTTTGATTGGTCCTTGCTGGAGTTCAAGACTTTAAAGGAGGATGAGGAATTCAATAGATAATATGCTCATAGTGTTGGATTTCAATCCAAATTTAGATCCACAAGCAAGAACAAAAGTAAAACTAATATTAATGGACAATTCATTATTTTTTTTAGATGATAGGATGCATTAATACTAGTATTTGAGATCGAGCCACTTAAATATAGATTTCAATATTAGTAAAACTAATACTAATATTTTATTACATTTCATATAACAGTTCCATAGTTTACCACAACATACCACATCTTGCCCCATATTCAATCGTTCCTATGTATTCCCAAGTACTTATTTTAAAAGACAAATACTAGTTTCAGAATCTAGTTTAATACTAGTATTAACAATACTAGTATTTTCAATACTAATTTATAAAATATGTTTGGACAAATCACGAATGTGAAGATTGTATGAAAAAGTCAACTAATATGTTTTATTCAATTAAAGAAATACATTTTGGGTTTTGGTAAGCATGAGAGCAAATTGGGGGATAAATTTTAAGAGCATTAATTATAGTAATTCAATTAAAAGGGGGAGTAAATGCTTTTCTTAATGATATTTTCCCTCTACCATTAGATTTGTTTCCAATAAATCTAAGGGCTATTATAGCTTATGTCTAGGGGACATAAGAGAGGCTTATGTCAGCCTCTGTGCTCCCATCTCACTGGTCTAATTGAACTATGTTGGCCATTACATATGGATGGAAATAACAAAAATATCTTTCTATTCCCATCAACCTTGCATCATTCAGAGTCTCGATTCAGAAGTTATGATTGAAATACTACGCTCAACATAATTAGCACGAAAATGAGTTTTTGTGCTACCAGGATATCAATAATTGTGGGTGTCGGGGGTACTGTCATCCTCCTATCAAATACTTAGGATTTTTATGGTAGGAGTACCATGGGTAGTGAGAGACGGAGAGTAGAGGGCAGAGTATCATGGGTAGTGAGGGACAAATGGAAGATGATAGACTATCATGGGTATGGAGGGACGAATGCATGTTTGGCCAAAATAGTAATTTCATGGCTAAATCATATTAGTTAATTAATAAGATGATTATTGGACTAATTAAGCCATTCAATTTCTTGGATTATGTGGTATTTTGGTCGTCACATTGAAATGGGCATAACTCACTAGGATAGAAAGATAATTTATCTATCTTTCCAATGCCACTGGTCTTGCACCAATCTGAGTGGTGTGCGAAAATATATTGCCAAAATACTAAATCTAGCAACATTTAATGGAATTTATAAATATAAATTTAGGTGTAAACAACTTCATCGTCGGTGAAGTTAAAAATCGTGAGAATTGTGATGTCTCGAGTAAAGCACACAAAGTTGAAGCTTGAAAGAGGAGCAACAGATCGAGGAGGTAACTTCTTCCTCATTAGATTTTCGAAAATTTGGTATTTAAACAGGTAGGATGCGTTGCATCCAATGCAAGATCTAAAATCCTCCCCCAAAACCTACTACCATTTTGCTTAAGATTTTAATGAAATAATAAAAAAGTCCCTTTTAGGCATATTTGAATAACTAAGTGGCTTTTCCTATGATTCCACAGTCATCGACCAAAATTCATTACATTCATAAGTTTAAGTGCAAGTGAAGTTGTGATTAGCCCCATAAACAATCTTTACAGATGATCTATACAGGTGATTAACAAAAATAACAATTTATGAAAGTAATTAAGTATCAGAATAGATTAATTCTCTAATGGCAAAGTAAATGCTTAGCAAGACTTTTAAACACCCAGTAGTAGAGTGGTATTATGTGCAGTTATATATTTATAATTTATTTTATCAACAAAACTAAAGGAATGTATCATTGGGAGGACTGAGATTCATTAGTCACTTCAGGAGATTTTGGAGAAGGTATTTGTCTAGAATTGACGAGATGATTCGTCATCGCTATTTTCACCCTGCCACGTCCAAACCACATCTTTCAACGCCGGTTTCACTTCTTGCTCGCAGAACCTATCATACTCCAGTGTGTCCCCTGACCTCTTCGAGAACTCCACCACTGCCACCTCCGGCGCCACCGAGAACACCTCTGCTGTAACCGCCAACACCCCCTTCCTCCCCTCCGCCTTCCCTTGTATCTTCACCTTGTAGTCCTCGTCACTCACCACCCTGAAATTTGACTCCTTCGCCACCATCTCCAGCTTTGACATTATCACTGGCGCCGCACACCTCGTCGTGAACATCGATCCCGACTTCTTCTTCTCCTCAAACAAATTTGATAGGTCAAACCCTGATGACATCGATGATATCAAATCGAACGCGTTGAAGAATGGTGGCGAGCGTGGTGATGAGTTAGACGACGAGCCGCTCCTCTCTCCTCCTTCTTCCTCTTCTGGAAATGCCGCCAGAATAGCCACCGGCTTCGTCATTCCTTCCTTGAACCATGGATTCTCCATAATCTCTGGAATCGTGATTCGTCTCTTCGCATCAACCACCAAGAGCCTTGAGATCAGAACCCTAGCGTCCTTTGAGATCCATGAAGGGAATTTGTATTCCGCCTTGAAAATTTTTACATACATCTTCATCAGATTCTCATGGAGGAATGGAAGGTATCCGGAGAGGAGAACGAAAAGGATTACACCGCATGACCAAATATCAGCCTTGGCTCCATCGTATCCCTTCTTCCTCAGAACCTCTGGTGCCACGTAGGCAGGGGTCCCACATTGTGTGTGGAGTAATCCGTCATTCCAAATTTGCTCCGGTAAAGCTGAGAGGCCGAAATCTGAGACCTTAAGGTTGCCGTTCTCGTCCAAGAGAAGATTCTCTGGCTTAAGATCTCGATGAGAGACGCCTCGACTGTGACAGTAATCAATTGCGCTGACCAATTGTTGAAAATACTTACGAGCAAGATCCTCGTCGAGTTTCCCTTTCTCGACCTTGGCGAAGAGCTCACCGCCTCTAACATACTCCATGACGAAGAAGATTTTTGACTTGGTGGCCATGACTTCCTTCAATTCGACAACGTTTGGGTGTTTGATCCGGTGCATCACCGAGATCTCCCTCTCCACGTGCTCTGCAAGGCCTTCCGTCTTCATCAACTGCTCCTTGTTCATAACTTTCACGGCCACGCTTTCAGCAGTAACAATGTTCCTAGCCTTGAAGACCTTGGCAAAGTTCCCTCGGCCTAAGAACCTTTGCATCTCGTATTTCTCAAACAGAGTCCGCCTTCCGGTTCCACCATTATTGCTCACTTGAACGACACCGTCTGCTGACTGTTCGTTGGTTATCCCAGTTCTTATACTGTCCATAAATGATGATGAACATACACAATGTCCTTTTTATTTCTCTCCTCTCTTTCTCTTTGTATTTCCCGGAAAATTCTACCACAACCTGTTAGCAGAGAGTGATGGTAATCTTTGCAAACAGAGGAATGGGATTTTTCCGGGAAAAAAATTTGGCGACAGATCGCCGGTAGGAAGAACTGAGAAAGAGGAAATATTTTTTTGGGGAGGAATTGGAACTTTTTTTTTGCGAGAGAAGAAATTAGTTAATGATGAGAAGGTGATAATAGATGAGAGATATTATTTTTGTGAGAGATTGACGTTTCTCCAGTAATTTATTGACAAGCAAAAATGTAATGTAAATGTAGTAATCAATTGAATAGCATCCACGTTTAGACTTTGCACACAAATGAAGTTTTTTTGGTAAACTACACAAATGATGTTATTCTTCCAGTAAAAAATTAGAAAAAATTATATGAAAACACAGAGATTCTGTTGGGTAAAAAATAAAAATTTGCAAAGTTAATAGATTTTAAGAATTGTTTGGATATGAAAATTTAGTCAATAAATGGTTCAAGGTGTATTTTGTTAAATCAATTTGTATAAGGTATTTGAAATCACAACTTCAATAAATTTGGAATACATTCATTGAGTATATTACACAAGATTTTGTTTTCCTTCCCTAGCCACTCGATTACTAATAATGTTCTAATTGCTCATGAAGTAATGCATTACCAAAATGAGTGAATGACGAGACACACCAAATATATGGCCTTAAAGTTGGATGGAGAAAAAGTATGATAGGGTCAAATGAAAATTTTTATGGCACTATCACGGCGTATGGGTTTCAATGAAAATTGAATTACATGGGAATATGTCTGTTTATCATTGACTACCTTCGCAATTATCCTTAAAAATATGTCCAAATATTTTACCTCATCAAGGGTCTCGATTAAGGAGATATGTTGTCACCAATATTGTTTTCTATATGCTCGGAAGGGTTGTCTCTAATGATTCAACGCACATTGGAACATGGATCCATTATTGGCATCGGCCTAAATAGTTGATGCCCGATAATTTTGTATTTCATTTTCACTAATGAAACATACCTTTTTCGAGGGCTTCTCGAGAGGAAATTTGGGAAATTGTAAACCATTTTGAAAGTATCAACTTTTTAGGAAGATGATTAAATAAAGAAACGTGTAGTCTGTTTTTCTGGGATAACATCTTTTGAACTGAAACATGTTTGTTAGGAGTTGTTTTTCTGGGTCCATGATAGGTAGTTGGACCTTCCATCTACGATCCAACGCTCTAAAATGACTACCTTTCAGTATATTAAAGATATATCAACTAAGAGATTAACATCTTTCCGTGGTGCATTTTTATCACATGTCAAGATGAAAGTTCTTGTTCAAATTGTATTGTATGTGATCATATTGGTCTACATTATGGGATACTTCTTGATCACACGCGAATTGGTTGGTGCAAAACAAATATAAACCTATCCTTGCTAAGTTTGAAGTGTAGTGTCATATTTTGCCCAAATCCACTCAGAGAAGCTTACTATGATTGCACACAATAGTTTGAAAGATAACAAGAAGAGAGATTGTGTGGTGTGAGTTCCACAAGCATACAACACTAAACTAGAAAAAAGTAACCAATCAAGGTGGGGAAAAGATCAGTATGGCTCGGCAAAACAAGACAATCAATCAAGAAGTAAAAGTTTTATGATATGGGAAACGAGTAGATAGACTAGATTTCCCCTAGTGGGTTTTGAATAATGGCTAAGATATATTGCAAGTATGCTTTCGATCAAGGGTTTTGGCGTAGCATCCAACCGTACACTATACTAGGAGTATGTCGAGTATTGATTAGTATTATCACTACCTAACATTTGTTGACCAAATTTTTTCCTTAAACTAATCACAAGAGAGATGCATGTAAGGTGTTCAACCAGATTTTTTCCTCTCGGGTGTATCACACATCGAATGACAAGAAAGCACGGAGTTCTGAGACTCAATGACCCTCTCATGTCCTCCTAAGCCTAACTTCAAGCCATCCTAGGTATGCATCCAAAGCATGAAGACATGGTCATAAATGATAAAATCATCATGTAATAAAAACCACAACAATAGGGTTGCTTGGGAAGTATGATGCTATAAGTGTTGGATTAAATGGAGGGATAGTTGGTTATTTTGAGAGTAGGAAAGGCTTGAGGTAGGGAGATACGTTATCTCCAGGTTTGTTTGTGATAATGATGGAAGTGTTGCATTGTCTGTTGGCTGTAAGTGCTGCAAAAGGGTTGATCCCTTACCACCCCAAATGTAAAAAGCTTGGTATAATTGAGCTTAGTTTCACATATGATCTCTTAGTATTTTCAAATGGAACCTTGAAAGGAGCGGAGGGCATCCAACGGGTTTTGGAGAGGTTTTTTATATTATTTCATAGCTCCAATTAAACCTTGAAAAGACTCGAATTTTCTTCTCTCAGTCAGTGTCAGATGAGTTACGAGCTGATGTTTGTTTAACTTCGGGATTCAAAGAGGGGAAACTCCCTGATGACACTCGATTTTACGTGATTATCAACCTCATTTAAGTTACATTTCCTTGTTAAAATCTCAGGTTTTAGGGTGATTTGGCATGTTTTCATCTAATTGCTCTAATTCTTGACGTTTTGGTTACTTTGGCCCGTTATGGGTCTATTTGATGGTTTTATAGTGTTTCTGAGATAACACAGGTTTTTACCGTCAAATACGTAGCCACAGACGAGCTCAGGAAGTGAAAGAACCTCAAGGAATTGGCCCGAAATCAACCCAAGGAGCTTTCGAGTTAAGACAAATCACCCCCTGCTTAGCACAGAAGTTTTCGGCGAAAAGCCTCAAGTCTTCACCGAAAAGTATTGCAGACTATGACACTGCAACCGGGAGAAAGAAGTCCTCGGCGAGAACTCTAGAGTTCTCGCCGAAAACTAAGGGACAAGTTGGTCAAGCTAAGACAGGAGATCCAGCCGGGGTTTCACTTGAAGTGTTCGGCGAAAAATCCCAAAGTTTTCACCGAAAACTGTTCCCTTTTCCGGCTGGGATTTGAAAACCCTATAAATACAGAACCGGCGGCCACAATCAACATACTCTTTCAAGGATTAATTCCCGAGACTTCAGAGAGCAGATAGAGTAAAGAGAGTTTGAAGACCCGGGAAGAGATCGTGACGCCATCCTTCCATCTCGAAGAACTCAGAGCCATGAGTTGAAGATTCGGGAGACTGAAGCTTTACGGATTCATCGAAATTAGGTTTTACAGTTCTTCTTTGTTCTTCCTATCGGAGATGTATTCCTTGTTTGTCTTCGTTTCTCTTGTTTCGAATATGAGTAGCTAAAACTTGTAGAGCTTGGATTAGACGAACCCTAAGTGACCCAGGGCTTTAAAGCGGTCACAGATCGGCGATAATTAGATTCGGATTCAGACAGTTTTTCTTGCGTGCTTGGTTTCTTTTTCGTTGTTGTGTTTCTTGTCTGGTTTGGCCACCTAGATTAGATTCATGTTAAGCTGAGGATAGTAGCGAACGTTCGCCTAACTTCAAAACATCAAATCAACAGTTAACCTATTCATTGGAACAACTTCTCTTCGTAGGAACTAGTTAGGGTTAATCCACTGCTAGAGTAACTCATTAACCACTAGTAATCACACCAGTTAGTTTTCCATTGCAGAAGTGAACGCACGGGCGGTCAATTAATCTTGGTAGTTAGATCGGATAGAGCGAACGTTCGCCAGTCTTAAACCTAAGGGTCAGGAGTTATGGTTGTGTTTGAGAACTGAATGGGTTGGAGTTGAAAACCGCTGGTCTTGTGATCGGCGATGTCCCGGTGATCTAAGGGGGATTCAAAATCTAAGCTTGTATGTCATCCTGTTAGTCAACCAACCAATCATTCTGCCTTTAGCTTTCATTTCAATTTCCTGCATTTTAGTCTAGAAGTCGTGGAACTCACACCACGCACAACTTGTGAATTTTGAGTAATTTGCCAGCACATTTGAGTAAACAATTCGTCGAGGCCCGTGGAATACAATCTATCTCACTTTTGAGTGGGGTAGTTATTTGATACGCTGTTAAATAATGTTCATCACTCCCGGTTAGATATTTGGGGGTATCACTAATCTCAGGGAAGTTGAGAGCTCAGGACTGTGATATTTTGGTTGAAAAAATCGTGAAGACAATTTTGGGGTGGAAAGTCCACTGTCTAAGCTGTGTTCGGAGGCTACTTCTGGTTAAAACTGTGCTGTTAAGTCTAAGCCAATTCTGACAGAACATTTTCCTCTTGCCAAAAGCGTTATTCGTAGTGTTCAACAAAGATGTAGTAACTTCTTGTGGTGTGTCGATACAGGAGTAAGGAAGAAGGCTAAAATCTCTTAGAAGCGAATCGATAGACCCAAGGCAGAAGGTGAAGTAACCCTTCTTCACTGGTTTGACGGAATCCTTAAGAGAAAGGGCCACAAATAGAAATCTGTCCACAAGATCAAAAGGGAACATACCATCTTCAATGACACACATAAGGAAGAGTAGATAACGAAAGAAAGGCCTACTCCACGTCCCAAGGGATGTGATCCCTTGATAATATTTGATTCGAGCCTTCGAATCGCTAAGAACCTTGAAATTATTAGTACACCCTGATTTCTCCTCGAAAACAATAGCTATCTCTAACCCAGTTCCCCACTATTTAAAGAGTAGTTGCTACACAAGTTCTTTCTTTGTAAGCTATCTAAATCACTCTGACTATATGAGGTACAAAGTCTTCCATTCTTCAGCAAGAGCATTTGATTTAAATAGGCAAGGTTTCCCAGAAACTAGCCGTTGTAGAGCAGGGATTTTGATATGAGTTTCCTTCCTTGTATTCTAACTTTCCTTTGTTAGTAGAGGACCATTGTGCAGGAAACATCAAAGATTTCCCACACTAATTCTTCCTTTAATTGTGCCAAAGAACTAAATAAGGAAACGCTTCATCATTCTTCTACTGCAACTCCCTTTAGTCTTTAGGCTTTAGATGTCCTTCTTATCCTGAAGGAAACGTGCAACATGAAAAAATAGATCAAGTGACAAGGGCCAAGTGTGTCAAATCAGCTAACCAGATTTGAGGATTCAACAGAAGGTGGGCTAGATATAAAGGATATGGAAACTTGGAACATTGCATGTGTTGCTCGCCACATCTGGAGCATTTTATGTCAATTTGGATCCATATGGGTTGCTTGGGTTAACTGTTACAGGTTAAAGGAATCAGACATCTGGTTACATAAAAGTGCTCCATACACTCCTAGGTGTGGCGTAGGATTATGAAGGCGCGAAAGGAGGTTCAAAATTATATTACCTTGAAGAATAGAGACCTAAAATGGGATGGGAAAACTCTTGGTAGGTACTCTATTACAGCCGTTTGGCACAGTCTAAGAGTTAAAGTATGTTGAGGTTAACTGGCACAATTTGATATGGAGGAATCCTTCTATATCTAAGCACTCTATGATTGCTTGGATGGCGGTTACAGGTCTCCTTACTTGTAAAACTGATGTGCTTGTCTTTAGACATCACCTTCTTTGTTATTGGGGTGGGAGCAGATGATCCAGCTCATATCTTACATGGTTGCTCTTACATAAAAGAGATGAAGTTTGTTTGCTTTAGGTCGGTTTGGTTCAAATGTCTATAGCTGGGAGGATGAAGTGAACAGTCTCTCAAGGGTTTTGACTCCAAACACAAATCTGAACCAAGTGGGGTGCATCTTGTGGCGAGCCTTTATTGGAAATGTTTCGTACGAGCGATGTAGGAAAAATGCAGGAGAGGGAAGGTTGACTGTTGAAGCTTTAGCAAGGATAGTTATTACAGAAGTGGAGTGTCTTAAGAGCATCCCAAATGTGGATTTCCCAATGTAATAGTTTATAGAGTTTTCTTTAACTGCCTGCTTTCCTTGTGTTAATTTCAATCTCCAACCTGAGCTGATTTAGGCACCTCTTTGATGAGGGAGACAAGGATGCGAATGGTAGGGGCCTGAAATTGTGCAGTGCAGTTCCTCTCTGTGTGTCTCTTTCTCAAATCCTGCCTTAGTTGAACCGGGCACCTCAAATGAGAGGGAGATGTCGATTCAAAATGGGGATTAGAGGTTTCGGTTGTACTTTGGATTGTAGAGCTCCATTGTCCAGGGGGTCTTTTCTCACTTGGTTCATTTTGATGAATGGAGATTTAATTATTCATAAAAAACCACAACAATACAAGTTATTCAACCATATTCTCTCCTAGATTCACCAGGGTTCCGTAAAATTCATCTACATAAGAAATAACCACTCACGAAGTAAGGAAGTGGAAAACCTAGAAGAGAAGTGTTGGTCATCTTCTTGATAGATGCTCCAATGGTGGTTTCCTTTCTCCAAATGCAAGTCAACCTTGGTAGTAATGAAGGACGCAAAGGGGATCCTTTGGTTGTGGAGGCGTAGGGTTCATAAATCTAGAGAATTTGGTATAATAGGGTTGTGGTGTCAACACAACAAGGTGGCCTCCTCTTTCTCTTTCTTTCATAATGGTATTTATAAATCTACTGGCATTAGGGTCCTTCATACGCACGAGTCATCTACGCTAGTATCGCGTTGATCACTCACACATAATGATTCTTTAGGTGGTGACGTTCATATTTTGGATGTTAGCTCTCTTCCCAAGTCCTTGGCCCGTGGAAGTAAGCGCACGTAATGGAAGACCTCATAAAGGAACAATGCGTGATGATCACACCATCACAACAATCTTGGTTAGTCCATATAAAGTGCATTTGATATGCCATTCAGTTCCCATTAATTGTCATGGGTTCACGCTGACACCTAGCTTTAATACTTATCTTGAAAAATGCCAAAAGCACCCCAAAAGACATCAAACAGGACAACAAGGAGCTGTTGGGTTTCACCCGATTCGACCCATAAGCTGTACTTCCTGCCTAACTTCTTGTCGTGTGAAAGTCCTAGGATGATAATATAGAGGAGTAGTTGGAAAATGTTGCAAAAGGTATTCAAAACCACTAAAATAGGGGACACAAGATGGGATAATTTCACTTAGAGGGTAATGAAAACACTCTAAATTTAATGTCATTACTTCCTAATACCACACAATAATATCTTTTGTTTTCATCAACTTTTAGCATGATTCAGGCGGGAGCCTGGTGGGTGACAAAGGGTAACCTTTGTATCCTATACAAAGGTCATTTGCAGCCGTTAGATCTCCAACAATTAAATCCAACGGATGGAATTTCTAGTATTTAAGAGGCGAAATTACTGGGTTCCTATTTACATTGTTAACAGCCGCCCACTACCTAGGGTTATTTTCCTTACCACCCCCACTCCTCTAAACTGCCATAACGGCGTGCTCTCTCCTCCGGCGCCGTGCTCTCTCCTCCGACGGCGGGCTCTCTCCTCTGACGGCGTGTTCTCTCCAGTGCGGCGGCTCTATCGGTGCGGCGGCTCTCTCCGGCTTCGCTCGATTCTCGAAGCTGATTCGATTGACTCTCTGCTCTATAATCTGCCTTTGCGGTCTTCCGGGAGCATTTGACGGTGGCGGCGCGTCTCAGACTTCCTCCTCGCCACCGGTAATCCTTTCGGCTTTTCCTGGCCGCCGTTCATCCCTCCCCTTTTTTTTTAGTCCATCTGCCGATTTCCATCTTCCATAACGGAGTCCTGGACGTTTTTTCCTTCCATTGCATGTCACTCGCAAATGCTGATTTGAAGGATTCGATCGCTGCCGCAGCCAATTTCCTCTACCAAGGAAGAAACTCGAGAAATCTGAAACCACAACTCTGCTCCTGCTATTGAGTACTAGTATCTGTCCATTACTAGTTTGTGTTGAATACTAGTATGCTCTATGTACTAGTATGTTTGACCACCTCTGTCTCTGATTTCGCAGATTTAAAAACAGCCAGGCCCAAGCTCTGATTCAAGCAACGAAGAAGGGACTCGAGCCGATACAGTATTGCATACTAGTATGTACCATACTAGTATTGCATACATATTAGTACTGCATACATACTAGTACTTCGTGCATAATGACCAGCCGCATCAATCTCAAATGAATATAATCTTAATTCAACAACTGAAACTCACAGACTCACAAACTGAACAACATAAAACGAAACTCACAAACTGAACAGTGAAAAGAATTGTGGTTTGATTGGATAGAAAAATGAAGAAGAAGATTATGATTATATACAATTGTTAATGATTAGGGACTGATTTGTTAAAAAAAATGATAGAGAAGTTCCTTTTTAATGGCGTTAGCCTATGAAGAAGAAGAAGAAAGATTATGATTATACAATTGTTAAAAGAATATCTGCAAGCTAATTTTAAGGAAAAGATAAATCAAAAATAAATATAATAATGGAGGGGAATCCCAAAGTGGGCGGTTATGGAAACAGCCGAATTTTTTTTATTTCAATCAATGAAATTATTTAAATAACATTATTAAATTCATTTAAACAATTAATTAAAAAGTGGATAGGAGATCAAGGGCCAGGATTAAACTTTGTATAGGTGACAAAGTTTAGACTTTGTCACCGAAAAAACTCCCGATTCAGGCGGGGACAACATGGTGACGAAACCTAATTACACTAGATTCCTTGGGAGTAAGTTATGACGTCCTAAAGAAAAGAAAGGCATTCACTTTCGAGATTGACATGCTTTTGACCAAGCCATGATATCTCATAAGTATTGGTGATTGCTTCAAAATATTGATCGTCTAATATTTCATATTTTAAGAGAAAAATATTTGTATTGATTATCTTTACTTTTGGCTAGATCAGAATCAAAACCTTCTTGGAGATGGTGGAGCATTCTCCACGGGTGTGCCTTATATGGTCAACCTAATGGGTGTGTCATCCCGTTTCTGGCCCAAGGCCTCAAAATTTGTGGGACCTCAAAATTTCTTGTAAAAAACAATAGATAAATAATTATTTAATAAGTAAATCTGAAACTAAAGTCTAGTCATTATTAGGTCTGTGGTGCAGTGGTTGGAAGGTGAGAAAAAGGTTCTTCATGGTTGTTACGACACATGAGTTCCCCTACACCGCCACCACCGGCCTCATAGCACACCCCCTCTCCTGAGAAGTCCAAGACACATCCTTAAAGAAGGATCAAGGGCCCAATCATCAACACAGTTTCCCATGTGGTGAAAGCAACTAATCCTTGTTATCAAAACAGGGTGATTCACCTCTGTGGAATGGGACTCGATCACAACTAATCATTACCAAATGTGCAAGAGTGGTCTACCTCTGTAGCCCAGACTTGAGGGTGGGATAGTGATGTGATCCGAGCCACCAAGCCCGACGCGACTGATGCCGATCCGGCCCTAGCATTGATGCCGGGCCAAGACTACACCGGCTCCAAGCCTATGCTAGCACCGGAGCCTAGGAGAGCCGAAGCCCCGGATCTAGAAGACACCTCTGGGAGGATGCTAATCCTCAGCCAGGCACCAATGCCAGCTCCTACTCCAGCCAGAGCAAGATTAATGACACGCCAGGAGCTGATGCTGACACCAAGCCCCGACACGGGCCCCGGACCGAGCTTAGCACCTAGTCTAGGCCCCAGGCCAACTCCCACGGGCCCCCGGAGCAAAGACCTACCTGAAGACATCCCTAAGGTGCTCTTGGAAGAAGGCTCGGAGCAGAACTCAAAAGGCCTGGACAGAAGTGAAGAAGGCCGAGAGCTAAACCCGACACCCGAGCCGAGCCCGTGCCCGGATGCCACAGAGAAGCACTTTTGGCCGAGCCTACAATTGGCCCGTGCCTTTTGGGAAATTCCAACTGGCCTGGATAGTTTGAAGCCTCAGGAGCACCCTCAACAAACGGAGCTCGATTTGGAGGAGTATTGAAGGAGATAGGGCTAGAACAAGTCCTAGTGATGCTTGGCCTAAGCATCAAGGAGTGGAGCTCGGATGCTGATCCGAGGAAGGCCAAGCAAGGAGCTGTGATTAGGCCACCACTTGAGCCTGATCCAAGAGGAGAGGATCAAGGAGAATCCAACCTTGGAGGAGAGCCAAGAGTTCAGCCCACGACTAAGAAGCTACGGGCCAGAACTAAAGTGAACAAGGGCCAAACCCGGATTTCTGGACAGATTCCTAATCCGACAAGGATTGACGAATATGGGCTACTTGGAGACAGAATTTGGACTGATGTCCGACATGAAAGTTGTAGCCCATGGAGTCTACTACGGATCTGTAAAAGATCAGAACTTTAGGAATTTGTTTAGTATTTATTCGGCCAATAATTCCAGAACCCGTTTAGGCTGTTTTTGGGGAAACATGGCTCCAAGTAAGGAGTTCTTGTCTAAGTAGGATTCTTATTCCTTGAGGGATTGGAGTCCGAATTTTACCTTCTTTTAGTCTAGATTAGGATTAGGTTAAGTCCCTTTTAGTGGCTTAATTAGGACTCTTTTTTATTTCTTTATTAGTTATTTTCTAAGGAGGAATAGGAGAGCTTGTTCCCTACTCCTCCCCCTATATAAAGAGGCTTTCGCCTCTCTTGTAAAGATAGAACTTTGAAAGTAATAAACACTCAAAACTTCGGTTTTCTTCTTGCATTATTATGCAATTCTCTGTTCGACCATCATGGAATTGATCGTCGTTTAGACCGGTTTATCATCAAAGGCATTCATCCTTTGTTTGTGGCACCGAATTCGACCGAACACTTGGGGTTCCTAAGTCGTTACTTAGTGGATTTCAAGGTTCTCCGCGGTTTCATTAGTTAGGTTCTCGTGGGGCTGATAATATAGTTTTGGGTGTTGAGTCAATCCCTTCCTAGAGGAGGCGGTTCGCATCAGCTGGTATCAAAGCACGGTTCAACTCTTGGACCATATCTATCCCAGTTTCCAGGTTGTTCTTGGATCCATATCCTTTACTTTTTGTTCTTAGAAAATTGTTTAGAAAATCTTCACCTATCTTAGTTCTTCTATTTCGAGTCTTTCAATTGTAAGGCAAGAAAATATTGGTGGCCGATCAAGCTATCAAAGAAAAATACACAAAAGAAGAGTAGAAAAAAAAAACAGAAAATCTAGCAAGGCACCCTTGCCAAGTTCTTATTTTTCGTTGTAATAGTTGTTACCTAGTTGGATTAGAACTTGATTCTTTTATCCTTTTCCTAGTTGGTTTAGGATTTTAGTCTACATATTCTTTTCCTAGTAGATCTAGGGTTTGTCTTGTAGAAGGGTTGTTCTTGTACTAATCATGGAAGACGAGAGGCTCAATGCAATAGAGGCACACGTGGCTGCCATGGTTCAAAGCGTCACCCGACTCATGGAGCAATTTGAAGTTCCTCATGAAGAAGAATGCCTACGGCCAAGGAGAGCATGGATGAATAGAGTTGGAATATCTCAAGTCCCAGCCCAGACATTAAATCAAGGAAGGCCGAGCCGAACCACACAAGGTATCTATAAACCTACTCACCCTTTGAGTGGGATTATTTGTAATGAGTGCCAAGTACGAGATCACACGGTGAGAGCCTGCCCCAACAAACGAGCAATGGTGGAAAGACCGGAGAAAAGAGAAGAAGAGGGCTATGGCGCCAAAATTAGGCCAGCATCAAGTCTGCCCCGGACCAGCATCAGGTCTACCCCGGACCAGCATCAGGTCTGCCCTGGACCAGCACCAGGTCTGCCCCGGACCAGCATCAGCCCTGCCCCGGACCAGCATCAGGACTGCCCCGGACCAGCATCAGGCTTGCCCCGGACCAGCATTAGCCCTGCCCCGAGCCAGCACCAGGCCAGCACTCAGCGCAGCGCCTGCCCAGCACCAGTGCAAGCACAAGAGCCAGCCCCAGCACCAGCGCCAGACCCGCGCCCAGCACCGACACCAGACCCGGCACCGGCCCCGACCCCAGCCCCGACGCAGCATCCAGCACCAGCGCCCTAGTGCCTAGCCCCGGCGCCCCAGCGCCCGCCCCCGGCGCCCGACCAGCCCCCGGCGCCCGACCAGCTCCCAGCGCCCGACCAGCGCCCGGCGCCATACCAGTGTCCGGCACCCGAACAGCGCCCAGCGCCCGACCAGCCCCCGACGCCCGACCAGCATCCCACGGCCCGACCAGCGCCCAGCGCCCGAGCAGCCCCCGGCGCCCGACCAGTCCCCGGCGCCCGACCAGCCACCGGCGCCCGAGCCCGGAGCCCCCATACCAGCCCCGGTATGGCCCGAAGACCTCAGGCCCGAGGCCCGAGCACCCGTACCAGCCCCGGTACGGCCCGAACACCCATGGAGCGCCAATAAAGCACCAGGTCAAGTCCTACACTCCCCTGTGATTATTTTTATTATTTCTAAAGGATTACCAGGCCCGGATCAAAGGACGAATCCTTTTCAAGAAGAGGGGGATGATGTGATCCGAGCCACCAAGCCCGACGCGACTGATGCCGATCCGGCCCTAGCATTGATGCCGGGCCAAGACTAGACCGGCTCCAAGCCTATGCCAACACCGGAGCCTAGGAGAGCCAAAGCCCCGGATTTAGAAGACACCTCTGGGAGGATGCTGGTCCTCAGCCAGGCACCAGTGCCAGCTCCTACTCCAGCCAGAGCAAGATTAATGACACGCCAGGAGCTGATGCTGACACCGAGCCCCGACACGGGCCCCAGACCGAGCTTAGCACCTAGTCTAGGCCCCAGGCCAACTCCCACGGGCCCCCGGAGCAAAGACGTACATGAAGACATCCCTAAGGTGCTCTTGGAAGAAGGCTCGGAGCAGAACTCAAAAGGCCTGGACAGAAGTGAAGAAGGCCGAGAGCTAAACCCGACACCCGAGCCGAGCCCGTGCCCGGATGCCACAGAGAAGCACTTTTGGCCGAGCCTACAATTGGCCCATGCCTTTTGGGAAATTCCAACTGGCCTGGATATTTTGAAGCCTCAGGAGCACCCTCCAACAAACGGAGCTCGATTTGGAGGAGTATTGAAGGAGATAGGGCTAGAACAAGTCCTAGTGATGCTTGGCCTAAGCATCAAAGAGTGGAGCTCGGATGCTGATCCGAGGAAGGCCAAGCAAGGAGCTGTGATCAGGCCACCACCTGAGCCTGATCCAAGAGGAGAGGATCAAGGAGAATCCAACCTTGGAGGAGAGCCAAGAGTTCAGCCCACGACTAAGAAGCTACGGGCCAGAACTAAAGTGAACAAGGGCCAAACCCGGATTTCTGGACAGATTCCTAATCCGACAAGGATTGACGAATATGGGCTACTTGGAGACAGAATTTGGACTGATGTCCAACATGAAAGTTGTAGCCCATGGAGTCTATTACGGATCTGCAAAAGATCAGAACTTTAGGAATTTTTTAGTATTTATTCGGCCAATAATTCCAGAACCCGTTTAGGCTGTTTTTGGGGAAACTTGGCTCCCAAGTTAGGAGTTCTTGTCTAAGTAGGATTCTTATTCCTTGTGGGATTGGAGTCCGAATTTTACCTTCTTTTAGTCTAGATTAGGATTAGGTTAAGTCCTTTTTAGTGGCTTAATTAGGACTCTTTTTTATTTCTTTATTATTTATTAGTTATTTTCTAAGGAGGAATAGGAGAGCTTGTTCCCTACTCCTCCCCCTATATAAAGAGGCCTTCGCCTCTCTTGTAAAGATAGAACTTTGAAAGCAATAAACACTCAAAACTTCGGTTTTCTTCTTGCATTATTATGCAATTCTCTGTTCGACCATCATGGAATTGATCGTCGTCTAAACCGGTTTATCATCAAAGGCATTCATCCTTTGTTTGTGGCACCGAATTCGACCGAACACTTGGGGTTCCTAAGTCGTTACTTAGTGGATTTCAAGGTTCTCCGCGGTTTCATTAGTTAGGTTCTCGTGGGGCTGATAATATAGTTTTGGGTGTTGAGTCGATCCCTTCCTAGAGGAGGCGGTTCGCATCAGATAGTGCAGGCTTCTTCCAAGTATACTCATTCACAATAAATAAAGACCACAATTTGATACCACCATTCATCTTCATCTCACAAGTTCATCACCATTCCCATAGCCAATTCCTCAACATCATCCATACCATAATCCATCTCACAGTTTTAGAATTCCCATAAATTCCTCACATTTCACCTTTTAACAACCAGTATGTCACTATTCCCACAAAAACAATACATATCTCAATCATAAATCACCAAGGGGTTGTTTGGTATGGGTGCTATTGAAATTCAGTAGCACCCAATACCATGCTATTGGCAATAACCTTGTTTCTTAGAATCTAATTAACATGCTATTGGGTGTTAATTTGGAGGTGTTTTGATATCCACCTCTAAATGTGTATTTCTAGAGGGAAGGGGTATATTGGATTTTCAGGACAAGTTTTCCCCTATCATTCAGGTCCAAATTACATGCCACTAATAATGAGGACAACTCACTTTTGTCCTCATCTCCTTCTCTCTCACCAGCCTACCTATTTTGTTTTCCTCTTCAAAGTTTTGCGAAGAAGAACGTCGTTCGTCGATGGAAGCTTTCCGTCGAGGGTAGCTGTCTGTTGAAGAGAAGCCAACCATTGGAGGGTTAGGGTTCATCGTGGGGTAGTTATTCGTTGAAGGAAGCCAGTCGAGCAAGGAGGCATGCCGTTGAGGGAAGCCCACTGTTAAAGCTCTGCGTGAGATCGATTGAGCGATTTGATTTCGATTTTTCTCGTTGTCTGTTCTCCGATCCACTTACCGTTCCAATGCTTGGACTGGGAAGAAGATCCCTTTCCGATGTTAGCCAACGCCTTCTTCAAAATGTAGCATTGTGTTGTCAACAAGTGCAACGTCTTCGTATTGGTAATGCGGAGATCCCGAATTAGAAGAGGTTGGAGACTTCTCTTCACTGTATCCATGGAATTGGGCGCAACAAGGCTCATCAGAAGTCATCAATAAGGCAGAATTGGTGTGATTTGTTTAATCGTTTCCCATTGTGAATGGCTCTGTTTCTAAATTTTGTTTCGGTTTTTTGGGTTTCCTACCCACGGTTTGACTATGGGGATTTGTTACTTTCCCCTATTTTGCTGTTGTGGTTGGTTTGTTGTTGCTGTTTGAGTTTCAGGATGAGGGGTTTTTGTTTAGGGTGGTTGGGTTAGGATTATGGTTGGATTAGGATTTCATTTTTGTTGATATAGAATTAATTAAATTATGAGTTTGTTGATAGATGAAATTGCAGCTACATCCACTCATATTCAGTTGTTATAGTTGTTCATCACATCACACAGGTCTTAGTTGCAATGGAAGCTTTGTCAACAAATTAAGGGCAAGTGGGTCATTCCATAATTTCACTCAAAGTTGCATGCCTGATGACACAAGAATTATCGTGATTATCGACCCCAATTAAGCGACATTTCATACCCCCTTGATGCAATTTTGATGAGTATTTGGTGTCAATGTGTTAATTATGTGATTATCGGCTCCTAGTGCGTACATTGTCCATTTCTTGGCTATTTTTACCTTGTTTGTGAGTTTTTATGTTGAGCCTCAAGGTTACCACATTGTAGAGGACTCTCTCACGAGTCCATCGCTTCAAAACAAGGACCAAATCGGAGTTCAAACGGAGTGGGAATCATTGAAACAATTTGGAATTCTGCCCAGGTCTAAAGCTCTCGGCGAGAACTTTGCATTTTTCTGCCCAAAACTCAATTTCCAAGAGCCAAATTCTCGTCGAATATATAGTTGGAGATTGTAAAGAAGTTCTCGCCAAAAACTATTCAAGGAAGCACAACTAGAGAGTTTACCTGAAGATCTCGGCGAGAAGTCTCAAAGTTCTCACCGAGAACATTTGAAGAATTACATGGAAATTTCCCGTCAAAGAGGCAGAGTGATTTTGAACTAAAGTTCTCAGCGAGAACTTTCAATGTTCTCGCCGAGAAGTCCCTTCTTTCTGACACAACCTTGGACAACTCTTATTTAAGCAACCAGACGGGAGAGATCTAATGACAACTTTTTTCCGGAATACAATTCCAAACTTCAGAGAAAATAGATAGAGTTTAGAGAGCATCATCGGAGTTCCCGGAGAGATCCTGACACCGTTTTTCCACCTCGGAGCGCTCGGAGCTAGGAGTGAAGATCGCCAGAGATCGGAGCTTCGTCGCAGTCGTCAGAATTAGGTTTTTTCAGTTCCTATCTGTTCTTCCTTTGTATGATAAACTCCTTAGTTGTCTTTGATTCTTTTGTTATCAACATGAGTAGCTAAACTCGTAGAGCTTAGATTAGATGAACCCTAAGTGACCCGGGACTTTAAAGCGGTCACGGATCGACGGTAATTAGATTCAAATTCAGACATTTTCTATTGCGTGATTGTTTGATCTTCGCTTCTCGCGTTTCTTGTCTACTTGACGCCTAGATTAGATTCATGTTAAGCTAAGGTTAGTCGCTAGACGTTAGTCGCCAGACGTCCGCCTTACTTTGGAACTTCAAATCAATCAATTAACCTATGCAATGGAATGTGCCTTTCTTAGGAACCATTTAAGGTTGATCCGCTGCTAGAGTAACTCATTGTTCTTAATCAATTGCACCAGTTAGTTCTCTGTTGCAGAAGTGAACGCACGGAAGGTTAATTAATCGTGGTAGTTAGATTCGATAGAGCGAACGTTCGCGGAACTTAGACCTAAGGGTAAGGAGTTATGGTGGAGTCTGAGAACTAAATGAATTAGGATTGAAAACCGCTGGTCTTGTGATTGCCAATGCTCTAGTGATCTTAGGGGGATTTGAAATCTAAACTTGTATGTCATCTCGTTAGTCAAATCAATCCTTCAATCTCTCTTTTAATTTCATTTCAATTTCCTTGCTTTATAGTTTAGAAGTCGTGGAACTCACACCACGCACAATCTGTTTAAACTTGAATAATTTGCCAGCTTCTTTGAGTAGTCGATTTGAAGAAACCTCGAGAGATTCGATCTAGTCTACTTCTGTAGATTAGTTATTTGTTAAACCTGTTTACAACAACTATCAAATTGGCGCCGTTCCCGGGGACTCTTCTCAGTCATTTGAAAGAAGAGTTGGCATTTTATTCTTCTACCTTTCCATCTTTTCATTTTTCATCCCACTTTGATTTTACACCGGTTGTGTTTGTTTTTGTCTCTTGTAGGTTGTTTACAGGTTTATGAACCGTCCGTTCACTCGCTCTTTGCTCAAGAATAACAAGACTACGAGCTCAGACAAGTCAAGCAGTTTTGCCCCTTCTAAGCAACCTCAAGTCTCAAAGCAAGTCAGAATCGATCCACCTTCATCCTCTACACCAATTAAGATCGAGGAGTTGAAGGAGAACTCCTCATCTTCTTTCGTTTCATCCACGTCTTCAGATTCGCCACCACCTTCTCCTACCGCAATGGTTGCTCAAAGAAGTCTTGTTGATTACAATAAGTCGAGCGCTACTAGTGTTCAGTCAAGCATCGCCGTTCCTCACAATGATGTCGATCCTGACTATGAGATCAAGATCCCCTTCCTGGGAATGATCTCTAGGGATGTTCAATTCGAAGGGAAGCCACATGACAACCCATGCACACATCTGATGGACTTCCTTTCCATGTGCGAGACCTTCAAGAGTGGGTGATGCGAACCGCTCCTCAATGAAGGGATCGACTCAACACCCAAAACTATATTACCAGCTTCACGAATCCTAACTTTTGAAAACCGCGGGGAATACTTGAAATCCACTAAGTATAGACTTAGGAACCCCAAGGTATTCAGTCGAATTGGTGCCACAAACAAAGGGTGATAACCTTTGATGATAAACCAAACCTTAAGCTAAGCAACAACGAGCAAAGACTTGAAGGAAAAAGAACAAAGTTCTGAAATTTCAATAATTGACTTAACGTGTCTTACAATGATGGCCGAGGCCTCTATTTATAGCACAAGGGTGGCCTAAGCCGTCTCCAACTCTAAAAAGGTAAGACTAAAATAATCCTAAAAGATAGGCCGAAGAAAATATTAAAATACACAAAGTTGTCCGAGAGTGAAATTCTAAAACCGGCAAAAATTGCACAAAACCCTAATCCGGGCGGATTAGGGCACGCCGGGTGTCCGTGTCCGATCGGGCTTAGGAAAACCCTCCGGGCGCGGGCTGGATTCCGGACGCGGCTAGGAAGAGTGCCCGGAACCCGCGCGGTGGCATTTCTGTAATTACCGCGGGTTCCGGGTGACCGGGTGGCCGGGTGGCGTCCTTCGGCGCTGGTGACCGGCTCGGCATCAAGTGCTCCGGACCCGATACTAGGGTTTTGGTGATGCCGGGCGGTTCTGGCTTTTGGCTGAACATTTCCTCGGACAAGTGAGGTTTTCCTCCAGGCTTTTGACCTCCTGATTCTTCTGGCATCAACTTGTCCGCCAGGTTCTGAGTGATGAGCATGGTTGTCCGCTGTAGGGGCTGGTTGTCCGCGCGCTCCGGGGCCCGGGCAGTGTCCTTCGGAAGCCAACCTGTCTGGGCCACATATTCTCGAATCTTTTTGTCTTCCGTATGCCAGAATTCTTCCCAGATGGCCTTTGACGTGTGCTTGACTTGAGGGATCCTTGAAGAGAGGTTGGGGAAAGACTGAGACTCGGTGCTCGGTCTAGGTCTTAGGTTCTCGGCCAGTAACATGGCCTGGAACTCCCTTCCATCTCGGGGTGTCTTCCTTCCCTGTGGAGCAGACCTGAGCTTGTTCTTGAGCTCATTTCTAGGTTTGAGAGCTTGTAAGTAGCCAGTCCTTAGTTCTAGGCGCTTTTTGTATGGACCCGGAGTGCTGCCTTTCACGGGGTACCTTGGTGGGGTGTAGGTATACCTTTGTGGCCCGGGGCGTTGGAGCCGGGTCATATCAGTGGGAGTCTCGACAAGAACACCTTATGCTTACGAGCCTTCCCATTCTCTCTTAGAGGCACCGCCAAGAGATGGCTCAATAGCAAGCCACCCGGTCACTACACCAACTGGGATGACCTTGCTCAAGACTTTGTTGAGGAGTATTTTCCTCCGGCCAGAACCACAGCGTACAAGGATAGCATTGCTCAGTTCAGACAGAAGTACGGAGTCAGCTTATACGATGCTTGAAATGAATTCCAAAAACTTCTCTACGACTGCCCTCATCACAGATTCGTGCAGAGACAACTAGCTGAAATCTTTGCTCGAGGTATGAATGAAGAATATGCTAAGTGGGTCAACTCATTGGCTGACGGGAGATTGTACCGCCCTCATACCAGAAGCTGCTCTTCTTCATTTCGCAAGTTGTGCATCTAAGTCTAGGAATTGGGAGAGAAAATCTGAAGCAGTTAAGGGCCGATTAAGCCTTGAAGAACAGATCAAAACCGAAGTACAGAAACACATAAAGAAGGCAGGCGCAACCACCAACTCTCCATCAGCTTCTGTCTATGTTGCCAATTGTGAATGATGTGGGGTATGTGCTCATAATTGAGAAAGTTGTCAGAACTTCGATAAAGCAGACGTCTGGTCTGTAGATGAAGTGAATTTTGTTGGTCAATGCTTCACCAACAATCAAAAAGGCTACTCCGACTATCGTCAATTCAGACAATCGCAACAACAAGGGAGCTTCCAAGAGAGTCTTCCATACAACTTCGGCATCAACCAGAACCAGAACAACCGACCATCTTGGTCGTATCAAGAACAGAAGCCAGATAATCAATCCAGAGGAATCTATCAACTGCCTCACAGGAATCAAGGCAACTATGGTACAACACCTGGTAATCACCAGAATCAGTACTTGAACAACACTTACCAAGGCCTTCCTGGATTCACCAGAGAATAACAACCTCAACGATCGGTACCGCAAGATAACAAGGATAGCGAGTTGGATAAGAAGCTCAATCAGATCATATCCAGACTCGACGACAATGATGCTCAATGGAAAGTCAGTTGAACACCACGAGAAGGCAATTGAGAACCCTTATCGACCTCATCTCTAGTCAGTTATCAAGCCAGTCAGAGCCTAATCCAAGGAATGAACATGTTAAAGCCATCTCTACTAGAAGTGGCAAGCAACTAGCTGGTCCTATAGCTCCTGATCCAGTGATGCTTCCAAATGCCATAGCCATTGACATGCCAGAGATCGATGAGAAAGATAAAGAAGAAGAAGAAGAGGAGACGACTGCCCCGCCTCCTCTGACAAAGCCAGTTTCTGCACCACCTCTTGCTCCCTACATGCCTAAGCCTATGTATCCTAAAGCCTTGCTAAACAAATCTAAGGATCACGACACTCAATACAAGAGATGGTTCTCAATCTTGAAGAACGCAGAAGTCAAGATTCCAGTTACCGATGTTGTCCAGATGATACCACAAATTATAAAGGTCGTGAAGGATCTTGCGAAAAATAAGAAGAAGGAAGAGTTGTCTTCCGTCTCTGTTAATGAAGAAGAGGAGAAGCCTGAGCCACCTCTTGCTCCGTAGTAGCCCAAGATTTCGTTTCCTCAAGCGATGAAGGCAAAGAGATTCGATCCCAAGTTCAGTAAGTGGTACTCATACTTCAAGGACAAGAGGGAGGAAGAAGCATCCCCCACTCCCTCCAATGAAGAAAGCTCTGCCGTCCGTACTTGCTCGCCATCTATACCTCCCCTAGTTAAGTGTCCTGATCCTGGTTCTTTTACTTTACCTTGCTTTATCAATGGTATAAAAATTGATCGTAGCTTGGTTGATTTAGACGCTTCTATCAATGTTACGCCTACATGCTTATATGAGAAATTGAACCTAGGTGAATTTAAATTAATTAGTATGCAATTAGTGTTTGCTGACAAATTTGTCAAAGCACCTAGGGGAATAATTAAAGATGTAGCTATCCGTTGTGGTCCTTCCACTATCTTGGCTGATTTTGTTGTTATGGATACTCGAGAGGAGGATGTTACTCTCCTCCTAGGCCAACTGGCGACAGCCGGTATGATAATCAATGTACCGAATGGCTCATTGACATTAAGGGTCGGGAAGGATAGCGTAACATTCCACCTCAAGGACGGTATGAAGTACATTCCTAAGGGAGAGGCGCATTATTTGTCTGTTGAAACTGTGGAGTTAGCCTCATTCAACTCCGCACTAATGTCATTTCTAGTGTTGCTGCCAAGATAGCTGTAATAGGTGGTGCACAGGTCATCAACCCAAAGAATGAACCTCAGGCACAGAAGCCAAGGAAGAAAGAGGAACCGAAGGTATCCACCGCTGAATCGCCACGAGCTAAATATCCTGGTGAAGTGAAGAAGGAGAGCAAATTGAAGAATAAGGTGGCTTGGAAGCTAATTACTCCTCCATCATCCGCCAAGCCACCGGATGAAAGTAAGGATATGAAGGATTTGTTCGGGCCGTTCGAAGTTACCGGACACCTCCCCGATGGACGAACTCAATTGACTCACATTAATGGGAGGCGATTCCTTCTTACTGGAGGTAAACCGAAGCTGTACTTCATCGACTCTGATGCGAGCGTGAATGAAATCCTAAGTTGGGATGCCTCTTGATCGCCATCCAGGTATCGTCCAGCTCAAGGACGTTAAACGAGAGCGCTTCGTGGGAGGCAACCCACGGCTGGAGTCTGTTTTAAATTTATTGAGTCAGTTTTTCGTCTTTGTTTCGTGTGGATCCGGGACACTTGTCCCGGTTTCCTTTTGATCTTTTGTTGTTTTTGTTTTGTAGGAACTTTTGTAGCTACTTCGGGCTCTCCATGTTTATCCTCTAAACCGACCATCACTTTCCAGGTTCTCCGTATCTCTCTACTCTAATTTAGTCCTGTGAGGACACAGAACCGTTTAAGTGTGGGGTAGGATGCTAGAGAACTTTGCATGATCTTGTTTGATTTTCCGTGATTCTATGGTTCATTTTGAATTCCTCTAGCAAAGAATTGTTTGGTCCTTGACTTTTGATGTTAAGTTATTCTTCTATCTTTCACAATGATGCTTAGACTGCTTAACTTAGAACCTGTAATCAACTTGCATGCATTGATGTTAAATAACCTGGACAGAACAGAAATAAATATCACTGATGAACGATGCAGAGCAGGGTATCAAATAACTACTAAGCTAGAAGCTAAGTAGATCGTATTCCACAGGTCTTCTAATAATCGTCTACTCAAATGTAAAGGCAGATTACTCAGGTTTAACACGTTGTGCGTGGTGTGAGTTCCACGACTTCTATTCTAAAAATGCAGGCAAGTTAAAAACTAAATTGAAAGACAGATTGAAAGATTGGTTGACTTAACAAAGACGACAGACAAGCTTAGACTTCGAATCCCCCTTAGTTCACCAGAGCATTGGCAATCAACAGATCAACGGGTTTAAATTCTCGTTCAATCAATTCTAAGACACCACCATAACTTCTTACCCTTAGGTTTAAGACTGGCGAACGTTCACTCTATCCGATCTAGCTACCAAGATTAATCACTACAAGAAAAAGCTCATTTAACAGCAAACGTTTAACAGCGGCCCTGAAATGGCCGCTGTTAAATTATAAAAACCGGGATATTTAACAGCGGCCAAGTGGCCGCTGTTAAATTATTACATTTAACAGCGGCTGGTGAACCTAAGATCGTTGTGCGGGTACAAACAAATAACTAACAAAGCTAACAAGCTAGGGTAGATCGTATTCTACGGGCCTTCTAATGATTGACTACTCAAATAAACTAGCAAATTACTCAGGTTTAAACACTTCGTGCGTGGTGTGAGTTCCACGACTTCTAATTCTAAGAAATGCAGAAAAAATTAAAAATTGAAACTAAGAACAGAATGGAAATTGGTTGATTAAAACAGAGATGACAGACGAACTTAGACTTTGAATCCCCCTTCGTTCCCCAGAGCATTGGCAATCAACAGATCAGCGGATTTTGATTCTCATTCAATCAGTTCTAAGACACCACCATAAGTCCTGACCCTTAGGTTTAAGACCGGCGAACATTCGCTCTATCCGTTCTAGCTACCAAGATTAATTAGTCGCCCGGGTACGGTCGCCTCTCGCAACGACTTAACTTAACTGGTGGAATTACTAACGATTTATAAGTTACTCTTGCAGTGGATTAACCCTAACCGGTTCCTACGAAAGGCACGCTCCAATTATAAGGTTAATTGTTCGATTTGATGTTTTAAAGTAAGGCGAGCGTTCGCTTCTATCCTTAGCTTAACAAGAATCTAATCTAGTTGATCAATCCAGACAAGAAACATGAACAATGAAGAACAAATCAAACATGAAAGAGAAACTGATTGAACTTTGAATCTAATCACCGCCGATCCGTGACCGCTTTAAAGCCCTGGGTCACTTAGGGTTCATCTAGTCTAAGCTCTAAGAGTTTAGCTACTCATGTTTATCACAAAATAATCAAAGATAAAGAAAGAGTTCATCATCCAGAGGAAGAACAGAAAAGAATCTGAAAAACCTAATTCAGATGACTCTGGCAGACTTCGATCTTCGGTAAACTGCAATCCTAGCTCCGAGTCTTCGAGATGGAAGGGATGGCGTCACGATCTCTTTCCAGGTCTTCGGACTCTAAACTCTCTACTCCAGAACTTGAGAGAATTCTGAAGTTCGGTATTAGTTGGTAATTATGTTGTGTATTGATCTCCCCCTAATTTGGGCCGCCGGTTAAATATTTATACTTAACCCTAAACCGCCGGATTTAGCCTGATATTTTCGCCGAAAATATTGAAGGATTTTCGCCGAAAATCTTAGTGTAAATGGATGGTCCGCCGGCTTCTTTTCTTCTGTGATTTTCGGATCAATTGTTCTCGGCGAAAACTTAGGGTTTTCGCCGAAAACTTCTTTTGATGAGCATCAGTCGATTTGTGCTGGGATTTCCGCCGAAACACTAAGGTATTTTCGGCGAAAACTTTAGTGTAAACCGGGGCAGACTTCGGTTCGACTCGATTGACTCCTTGGATCGATTTCGGTGCAATTCCTCGAGGTTCCAACGCCTTAGACACGTCCTTGGCTACTTTATTTGACGGCAAAAACATGTGCTAACTAAAAAACACTAGAAAACCATCAAATAGACCCGAAACGGGCCAAAGTAACACAAATGGCACGAGATAGGGCAATTGATTGGATATTCGCTATTCTACCCTAAAAACCATGTCTTAAGCAAGGAAATGTCGCTTAAATGAGGCTGATAATCACGTCAAATCGAGTGTCATCAAAATACGAGTGTCATCAAAATACCCCACACTTAAGCTTTTGCTTGTCATCGAGCAAACTGAACTAGAACACACTCAAATTCACAAATGACACGAGATTAAACTGAGATTCAATTCTAACGATTTGGTTTAGACTGTTCCACATAGAAAAAGTGACCCACACATGCAAGAACATCAACCAAAGAAGTTTTCGATCTCACTAATTTCTGCACACTTCAAGTAGTAGTTTTAACAAAGCACGTTTCTTGGCAAAACAATGAATCATAATTAACCGACTACGATAACACCAATTCTAATCAAAAAGACCTTAAGCTCTAGCCATGATGTGGACGCGGAGGTAGGAAAAGTGACGTGGCTATCGACTCGACTTCATCCGTTTCTAGATCTGTACGTTACTTGTTCTAGCTAGGACTGATTTAAACATCAATATCTTTCAAGATTCAAACTTCTTCCTTCAATTTATTTACTGCATACTAATGCTCGATACCAAACACTTCACTTAGGTGTTGGACCTGCCTAGCTCACAGTATTTGTGCCTATGCTAGTGCTCAACCCGAACACTTCACTTAGGTGTTGGGCTTGCCTAGCTTTGATTATCAGCACTTTTTAAAGAACTTAACATTGATTTGCACAACTTTATTACTTGATTTAACAATTTAGCCATTTGATCCTAGCTAGTTATAACTTTTTACACAAGATTTCGAATTGTATTTCCGTCTAATCTCAAGCCACAATCACAGGTGATCAAATATGGAGTGAAAACATGGGAGAAACTAGCATTTATCATCTTAGAACGGCGTTATCGAGCTTTGTTATTAACAAGCAAAACTGTTTAATTGATTCAAATTTCAACTACAAGAGTGATGTATGATCTGTTCTGACCTAGATTCATTTGATATCAGTTCCGTCACGTTGGTTACAGGTTCTAAGTGGAACAGTCTAGACGTCATTGTTCAAAGTTGAAGTCAATTTAACATCAAAAGTCAAGAATTGAGCAATTCTATGCTAGAGTGACTGACAGGAATCACGAGGCACACAAAGATATAGGCAATCAAGATCATGCATGGTTCTCTAACATCCTCCGTAATAATTTAACAGCGGCTAGCGGCCGCTGTTAAATTATTTCACGCGGATCGCTATTCTCGTCCGTCGGATTTAACTAAAGAAACACAAATTCAGAAATCTGAACCGTCCAATTTCCACTCTTCTCCGATTTCGAACCGGACGGAAACCTTCGCCGGAAAACTCTTTCTCCTTTTCTTCTCCGATTTGGAAGCCGGACGGAAACCTTCGCCATCAACCTTCGCCACTCTTCTTCTTCTTCTTCTTCCCTTTTTCTTTTCTCTTCTTCTTCTCTCTCTTTCTTTCCTCTCTCTCTTCTTCTTTCTTCTTCTTCTTCTCTTCTTCGTCTTGGCTGATCGCCTCTCCTCCTCTTCTTCTTTCTTCTTCTTCTTCTTCTTCTTCTTCTTGGCTGATCCTTCCTCCTCCTCTCTCTTTTCTTCTTCTTCTCTTCTTCTCTTCTTCTTTTTCTTTCTTTCTCCTTCTTTATCTTTTTCTTCGCCGCTGCGTCGTCATCGCTAGTTTCGGCCGGAGGAGCTATGGAAGCCGGACGGATCGTGGAGTCGACGGAAAGAGGAGAGCAACGAATCTGGCGTTGACGGAAGGAGGTTTGCGACGGAAGCGACTATCGCCGGAGTCGCTCAATCGCCGGGTCCGCTATTACTTTAATCGACGGACTAATTTAACAGCGGCCTGTGGCCGCTGTTAAATTATTTAGTTTAACCGCGGCCACATTTTGCCGCTGTTAAATGAGTTTGCCATTGGGCAATTTAACAGCGGCCCGCGGCCGCTGTTAAATTATTTTAACAGCGGGCACAGCCGCTGTTAAACGCGTTTTCTGCCGCTGTTAATTAAACAGTTTTTTGTAGTGAATCAGCCGCCCGAGTATGGTCGCTTCTTGCGACGACTAGACTAACTGGTGGAATTACTAACGATTTATGAGTTACTCTTGAAGTGCTAACTGGTTCCTATGAAAGGCACACTCCAATGAATAGGTTAATTGTTGATTTGATGTTTTAAAGTGAGGCGAGCGTTCGCTTCTATCCTCAACTTAACAAGAATCTAATCTAGGTGATCAAGCCAGACAAGAAACATAAACAACGAAGAACAAATCAAACATGAAAAAGAAACTGGTTGAACTTTGAATCTAATCACCACCGATCCGTGACCGCTTTAAAGCCCTGGGTCACTTAGGGTTCATCTAGTCTAAGCTCTTCGAGCTTTGCTACTCATGTTCATAACAGCAGAATCAAAGACAGAAACAGAGTTCATCATGAAAAGGAAGAACATATAGAAACTGCAAAACCTAATTAAGACGACTATGGCAATGCTTCGCTCTATGGTAATCTTCACTCCTAGCTCCGAGTCTCCGAGGTGAAAAGATGGCGTCACGATCTCTTCCTGGCTCTTCGAACTCTAAACTCTGCTCTCTCGAACTTCTTAGGTTTGGAACTCGTGAAAGTTCTATTATGAAAAGCCTCTCTCTATTTTGAGCCGCCGGTTAAGTATTTATACTTAACCCTATCAGTGCCGGATTATGTTAAAGTTTTCGGCGAAAACTTCAGGAGTTTTCACCGAAAACTTCCTTGAAAAAGGTTGGCTTCCGTCGATTGATCTCCTGTGAGTTTTATGTTTAGAGTTTTTGGCGAAAACTTTGACTTCTCGCCGAAAACTTCTTCTTGTAAGCTCTGACGATTTCTTCTTGAGTTTTTGGCGAAAACTTCAAGTCTTTTTGCCGAAAACTTCTGTGTAAAATCGGGCAGGATTTGTGTTGCCTTGATTGACTCCTTGGATCGATTCCGGTGCGATTCCTCGAGGTTCCAATGCCTTAGACACGTCCTTGGTTACTTTATTTGATGGCAAAAACCTGTGCTATCATGAAAACACTAGAAAACCATCAAATAGACCCGAAACGGGCCAAAGTAACACAAATGGAACGAGATAGAGCAGTTGAGTGAATATTCGCTATTCTGCCCTAAAAACCATGTCTTATGACAAGAAATGTTGCTTAAATGAGGCTGATAATCACGTCAAATCGAGTCTCATCAATCACCTTGTAGTTTTTCACCTAGATTGCATGATAATGATCGAATCCGACTAGCAAACCAATTGTGAGCTTTTGATCCATTGCACATAACTTGCAATTTCAATTCTTTTTTAGTGGCTTTCTCGTGCCTTGAATGAGTTAGAATTTGCATGAGACCTATTCGAGATCACACGATAACACGAGTACTAGGATGATAGAGTGATGACACTCGATTTGACGTGATTATCAGCCTCATTTAAGCGACATTTCCTTGCTTGAAACATGGTTTTAGAGGTAAAATAGCGAATATTCACTCAACTACCCTATTTCCTACCGATTTGGTTACTTTGGCCCTTTTTGGGTCTATTTGATGGTTTTCTAGTGTTTTTGTGAAAGCACTGGTTTTTGCCATCATTTATGTAGCCACGGACCTCAAGGAGTGAACCGGAATCGAACCAGAAATCAAACCAGAGTTAGAACCGAAGATCCAACTGCCCAGCACAATGTTTTCGCCGAAAACACTATGAAGTTTTTGGGAAAATACCTTCAGAAACCCACAGGCGGAATGAGCTGAATTACACTGAAGTTTTCGGCGAAAATACTATAAAGTTTTCGCCGAAAAGTTATGAAGAAATCAGCCGACAGAAGCAGCAATTTACAAAGGAATTTTCGGCGAAAACTCCCTTAGGTTTTCGGCGAAAATTCCTTCACAAATCCGGTGACTTAGGGTTTAAGTATAAATACTTAAACCAGCGGCCCAAAGAGGGGACAATCATTATTCATATTTTCACAAATTAGACTTTTGAGAGTCAGCCGACTCTAGGGTCGATAGATAGAGTTTAGAGAGTTCGAAGATCCGTGGAGAGATCGTGACGCCATCCTTCCACCTCGGAGAGCTCGGAGCTTAAAGTTGAAGATCCAGGAGATTGAAGCTTCGCCGGAGTCGTCAGAATTAGGTTTTTCAGTTCTTATCTGTTCTTCCTTTGTATGATTGATGACACTCGATTTGACGTGATTATCAGCCTCATTTAAGCGACATTTCCTTGCTTGGAACGTGGTTTTAGGGGTAAAATAGCGAATATTCACTCAACTACCCTATTTCCTACCGATTTGGTTACTTTGGCCCTTTTTGGGTCTATTTGATGGTTTTCTAGTGTTTTTGCGTAAGCACAGGTTTTTGCCGTCAAATAAAGTAGCCATGGACGTGTCTAAGGCATAGGAACATCGAGGAACTGAACCGGAATCGATCAAAGGAGCCAATCAAAGTCAAACCGAAAATCTGCCCATTCACACTTACAGTTTCGGCGAAACCAGGCCTCCAATTTCGGTGAAACCAGCAGTTCAAATCAACTGATGCCAAGAGAAGGATGGTTTCGGCGAAATCAATCAACTGCTCGGACCGAAGACATTGAACAACCGGCGGAGCATTGAACTCAAAGCCAGTTTCGCCAAAACTATCCCTATGGTTTCGGCGAAAACATCAGATCATCTTCGGCGAAAATACTTCATTATTTTCGGCGAAAATCCCTTCCAAATCCGGCGCTGTATTGGAAACCCTAAAATGTACCTATTTAAAGAAGCAGCCGGCAGCCAACAAGAGGGAAAACAATTCATTATTCTTATTTTCTCAAATCATACTTTTGAGAGTCAGCCGACTCTAGGGTCGATAGATAGAGTTTAGAGTTTAGAGAGTTCGAAGATCCGTGGAGAGATCGTGATGCCATCCTTCCACATCGGAGAACTCGGAGCTTAAAGTTGAAGATCCAGGAGATTGAAGCTTCGCGGGAGTCGTCAGAATTAGGTTTTTCAGTTCTTATCTGTTCTTCCTCTGTATGATGATCTTCATTGTTGCCTATGATTCTCTTGTATCTGATATGAGTAACTAAACTTGTAGAGCTTAGATTAGATGAACCCTAAGTGACCCAGGGCTTTAAAGCGGTCACGGATCGGCGGTAATTAGATTCGAAGTTCAATCGGTTTCTCTTTGCATGTTTGATTCGTTCTTCATTGTTCATGTTTCTTGTCTGGATTGATCCCCTAGATTAGATTCTTGTTAAGCTAAGGATAGAAGCGAACGCTCGCCTAACTTTAGAACATCGAATTAAACAATTAACCTTATAATTGGAGCGTGCCTTTCGTAGGAACCGGTTAGGGTTAATCCGCTTCAAGAGTAACTCATTAATCATTAGTAATTGCACCAGTTAATTAAGTCGTTGCGAGAGGCGACCGTACCCGGGCGGCTAGTTAATCTTGGTAGTTAGAACGGATAGAGCGAACGTTCGCCGGTCTTAAACCTAAGGGTAAGGAGTTATGGTGGTGTATAGAAACCGATTGAATTATAATTGAAAACCGCGATCTGTTGATTGCCAATGCTCTGGTGATCTAAGGGGGATTCGAAATCTAAGTTCGTCTATCTTCTCGTTAGTCAACCTTTTACTTTTCTGTCTTTTATTTTCCTGCTTTATTAGATTAGAAGTCGTGGAACTCACACCACGCACTAAGTGTTTAAACCTGAGTAATTTGCCAGCTTCTTTGAGTAGTCGATTAGTAGAAACCCTGTGGAATACGATCTAGTCTACCTTGGTAGATTAGTTATTTGATACCGCTAAAACTGCAGCATCAAATTGGCGCCGTTGCCGGGGACTCTTCTAATTGTTTGAAAGGAGAGTTGGCAAATTATTCTTCTACCTTTCCGCCTACCATTTATTTTCCCTCCATATTTCCATGATTTACCTGGGTAGTGCTTCTTAGTTTTGATCATGCAGGATTACAGGTGGGATGACCGGTACCGAGAGTGGCACATCAATGAAGCACCAGATCTCGAAGACGCCCAAGAGATGGATTTACACACTTATGAGCATCAACAGTGGATGGCAAGCACCCAAGCCGCGATCGACAACCTCCAATCAATGGACGATGATGTTGATGCATTGAACGCCGCGCTCAAGCGACTAGTGCAATTGAAGGGAGAAGATGCTCAAGAGCATTTCGAAGAAGAGCCAGAAGCTACACACCACCAACAAAATCACCAAGAGGTGTATATACCGGTTCATCAGCATCGACAACAGACGGCAAGAGTAGAATCCACCTTGGATGATCTCATTTCGAAGCTACAAGCTCGTAACATGGTGGATGTCGAGCTCGAGCAACCAAATCCACTAATGGAAGAAGATGCTCAAGAGCCGTACGAAGATGAACATGACAATCTCACCCATGACTATTGCGAGCTAGAAGCATCTGATGAAGAATCCTTGGTGGTGTTGGTTGATGAAGACAAAGAGCCAATCCATCTTGAAGTTGAAGCCGAAAAGGAGCACGAAGAAATCGAGGAGATATCCTCAATAGAGCTTCCGCCGAGCCAACCTATAGATCAAGCCAGAGACGAGCACGTGGGGATCAAAGACGTCAAGGGTTTAGAAGCATACATACTCGATCCTGATAGACCTCTAGATGATCATAAAGTGGAGAAGACGGAGCTCATTGACCATGCCGCACCATACTATCTATTTCCTCCTCCAGAAGGAGAATTCGAGAAGAACTGGTCATCCAACTAGAACCGCTATCTACTAGAGCACTACCGGCTGCATCACCCTTCTGGAGTGCTACATGGCACTCAACCGCACACTTTGAAGAAGACGATTGACTTCAAGGAACTCCTAAGTTGGGGTCCCTAACAGGTACCGTCCGGCTCAAGGACGTTAAAAGAGAGCGCTTCGTGGGAGGCAACCCACGGCTGGAGTCCGTTTTTTTGAATTATTGAGTCAGTCTTTTTCGTCGTTCGAGTCAATTTCGGAGAGCCAAAGTGTCAGATTTCTTTTATTTTGGTATGTTCTGTGTCAGGTCAAATTTTCGCCGAAAACTCCTCAGATTTTTGGCGAAAACTTTAGTTGGTTCGAGTCTGTTCTCCAGTGGGTTTTCAAAGTTGTTTTCGCCGAAAAACTTCCAAAGTTTTCACCGAAATGTTTAGTCTGTTTGAGTCTGTTTCTGTTTTTTAATTAGTTTTCGCCGAAAACTTCTATAAGTTTTCGGCGAAAATGTTTAGTTAAGTCGTCTGTCTTTGTTTTCAAAGTAGTTTTCGCCGAAAACTTCACCAGTTTTTCGGCGAAAACTTTAGTTGGTGACGTGTGAATTTCAACTCACAACATTCAAGGTCGTATTCCACGAGGGCTCTCTCAAAAGCTTGTACTCACATGGTTCATGGACGGTCTATTCATTTAAAATAAGATTTGGTTTGAAATAAGAACAAAAGAAAACAAAGAAAACTAAACAAACAAAGCAAAACAAAAGGATGCAAATCAAAGACAAAGGGGGTTCTCTTGGTGGGTAGTTTCATCATGCTCAAGAGGTACAAATGCACAAACAAGCCAAACATGTTCGAGGATGCAATCGAATGACCACGCATTTCACTTCTATAGACTCAATGCACTCTCGTCGCACTAAATCCCTATCCTAGAACCACTCAACCTAGGCTCTCGCTCTCAAGCTAAGTGACTAAGGATGCATTAAAGGTGTTTGATGAAATGCCAAGCTACAAAACCCTCTCCTATGACTCTATGACCACTAGGCTAGACACCACACTCTCATGTCAATGTCCTAACACTAAGAGAATCATCCAAAGACCTTTTCAAACTTCAATTGAGTGAAAATCCTAATGCACACCAAGTGTTCGATAAAATGCACAAGTGAGAAATCATGCAACTATGGTTGAATTGAGATGATCTAATCTCTTAGAACACACTCTCTTCAATCCCTAGACCTACAATCCATGTAATCCAAGCACTCTCATGCATTACATTACAAATAATAGACCAATCAAGCCATAGCCATCAATGGAATTAACAACAAGTCATAGAGACCATCTTCTTACAATCCAAGATCAATCATGGCAAGTTCTATACAATCATCCCTCTATCATAGCACAATTAATCTACCCATCCAAGATGAACCCTAGAAAATCAGCCACACATGGCCAAGGGAGTAAAGAGAAAAGAAGGAAGAATGGTCACCAAGAACACCATGGATGAATCCTTGAGATGATCTTCACTTCTCCACTTGCAAGCACTTCTCCCAAGGTTTGTTGGCTTCAATCCTAGCTCCAATGGCTTCAAATTGCTCCAAAAATGTGTTCTAGGGTTTGAGGGTTCGTGGGTATGTACAAGGGGTTCAAGAGATATGAATCCCTTCCCCAAAAGAGTGAAAAACGTGGGTATTTATAGTGCAGGGGGCAGTGCACGGCGTGCACCTATGCACGGCGTGCAGGGTGCACGGCGTGCATGGGTGCACGGCGTGCACCTTGGAGCTGAGTCTTTTTTCGGAGCCTCCTGGACAGCCGTGCACAAACGTGCACGGTGCACGGCGTGCATCATGCACGGCGTGTAGTGGTGCACGGCGTGCATCTCCTCAGCTCTGCAGAAAGCTCGATCTTGTAATGCTCATATCTCCCTCGTCCGGACTCCAAATGACCTCCCGTTTGCTCCTATACGCTCCTTGTCATCCGTACTTTGATGCCATAACCTGAAAATGCACAGAGGCAACTCCAATAGCCCACGAATTTGGCTCCAAAGTGGCAACCGGACAACAAAATGACACTTTGCACAAAACTTCAGTAAAAGCATATAAGTCATGTCATTTCACGAATAAACACGGGCATTTCATAGGTCATTCATAAGCTTAAAATCACTAATAAAAGTCACATCAAATTCCCCTACGACTAAGCTTTGCTTGTCCTCAAGCAAATGAATTAGAAAACATCCAAGTTCACAAGTGACAAGTTCGGTCCATTGCGATTCAAGCAATCACAATTTAGCTTAAACTGTTCCACGAACAAACTAAACCTACACATGTAAGAACATCAACCAAACAAGTTTAAACCTCACTAATTTCTGCACACTTCAAGTAGTGGTTGATTGGGACACAGCAAAACCGACCACGACAACACCAACTCTAATCAAAAGGACTTGAAATCGGGACATGGGTCGCAAGTGGTGAGTGATTATGATGTGGCTATCGACTCGACTTCATCCGCTTCTAAATCCGCACTTTACAAACTCTGGCTAGGATCAAGGGCTACATTTGAGAACTCTTTTTCTTTCTTTTCTTTTCTTTTCATTTTCCATTTTTTTTCTTTTTTTTTTTTCTTACTGCATGCTAGTGCTTGATTCAACACTTCGCTTAGGTGTTGAACCTGCCTAGCTCACAGCCTTTGCCCTTTTTGCTAGCGCTCAACCCGACACTTCACTTAGGTGCCGAGCTTGCCTAGCTTTTCTTTTGAGCATTTTTTCCTTCACAATTTAGCCACTTGATCCTTAGCCCCTTACAACTTCCACACAAGATTTCGAATTGGATTCCGTCTAATCTCAAGCCACAATCACGAAGGATCAAAAAGGGGAAAGAAAGACATGGAAAAGGGGTGAAAATTCTGATTGCCTTCATCATCTTAAACCGGTGTTATCGAGCGGTATAAAAACACGTATCAAACCAATCAACCAACATACAAGAGTGATAAAAATCTCTGTTCTGGCCTAGACTCATTTGATATTAGCGCTAGACATGCTGGTTAAAGGTTCTAAGTGGAACAATCTAAACGTCATTATGAAAACTTGAAGTCAATTAAACACCAAAAGTCAAGAACCGAACGATTCTACAATAGAGGAATTCGACATTCAATTAAGATCATGCAACACATCAAAACATAGCCTTAGACTTCTACCGACAAATAATCACACCAAACCTCAAACTCCCCTACGACTAACATGAGCATTGTCCTCAATGATCAAGAGAGAGAGGGTAAGGTGGAACGAAGTTACCGCATTGGTAGAGAGGAGCATAGGACGTAATAGAGGTGAAAAAGTTCCATGATGATCCTTGGTGAAGAGTGATCCAAAATGCTTGCCAAACCTTATTCAAAAAGCTAAAACAACACAAAAACTAAAAAGAGCAAACAAGAGCAATAAAAGTAAAGATAACATGGGGTGCCTCCCAAGAAGCGCTTGGTTACCGTCTTAAGCTCGACGATACCTGCGTTAGGGTGTCCAACTTAGTACCTCCTTGAAGTCAAGTAGCTTCTTCCATGATGAAGTTTGAGCTCCAAGTAGCAATAGAAGTAAATGGTAGAATGACCAATGAGCTAAGCTTGAGTTCCAATTGTTACCTTGCCATGGCCTTCTACCATAGAGTTTAGGAGTTTGAGGAAGAATGTATGAAAGGGGGATGCCATCGAGCTCCGTCGTCTCCATGGTTGTGATACCACTCAAGGAGTTTTCCGGTTCAAGTAGAGGTGGCTCCACTTCCACGGTTACCTTAGGAGAGGTTATGAAGCTTGTGCCCGTCTCTTGACACAAGTACTTCATGATCAAGCAAGAAGATTGAAGAGTACTCACAACCTTTGGTGGGACCTCAATAGGGTGGTGTTGTTCACTTTCGTGCTCCACCCTCGGTGCCACCTCTTCTTGAAGAATCTTCAAAACATCTCTCACCTCCTCTAAAGGGTCATCATCCTCAAGTCTCCTTGATTCTTCTATCCTCACATCATTGTCATATGGCGTCTCCATGGGAAGAACATGTTCCTCAATCTCCTCCATTACCAACTCTTCTTCCGTGTCAAGCTCCTCGGATTCACAAGTGTCATCTTCATCATCATAAACATACTCCACATGATTGGGATGTCGTTCATTCTCAAGAATCTTCGTGACGAGCTCTATGCTTTGGGATAAACGGTTAACTCGGTTTGCATTATCCTCCGCAATTTGCAAGATCTCTAGCATGAAAGGAAGTGGAAGAGGTTTCTCATGACTCACGAATTCCTCTTGGGGAGACTCACCTTCTTCTTCTTCCATGACTAGCACTTCCGGTTCAAAGGTGTCGGAGATGAGCTTCACACTTTGAGTTAAACGATCCAACTGAGCCGCATTATCTTCAGCAATTTGCAACATCTCCTCAATTGTGGGGGAGATGGACATTGTTGTTCCTCCTCTAGAGCTTCCTTGATGAGTGTCATGCCTTGAGCTAAACGATTGAGTTGGTTCGCATTATCTTCCGCAATCTTCAAAGCTTCCTCAAGTGTGGAAAGAGGTGGAGGAGGTTCCTCATAGCTTACAAACTCCTCTCGAGGACGCTCACTTTCCTTACCATTTTCAAGAGCTCCTCTAACATAGAAGGAGGTTGAGAAGGTTGCTCATAGCTTGTGAAATCCTCTTGATAGTACTCCGGAAAGACTTGATGGTAGGGTGGAGATGGATAGGGACATTGTTCATTCCACATTGGCATTGAAGCTTGTTGTTCTTGCTCCCACCATTGGCTATCTCCCTCATAAGTTCTTTGGTAGTAGTTGGATGAAGTAGGATTACCATAATATGGATTAGGAGATGGATTCCACCCTTGATAGGGACCATAACCTTGATTTCCATTCCACGAGTTCATCTTACTTGCAACCTTGCTCCCATGAACTAGATAGGTGGATAAGGGACCTACAAACACGCACAACAAACACAACCAAGTAGTACAACAATGCGGGATAACAAAACCAAACAAAACAATAAAAAGAAACAAAACTAAAACGGAGGGAAGTGAATAGAACGGTCCACTACTAAATGCTTTCAAAGGATTGAGAAAGTCCCCGGCAACGGCGCCAAAAACTTGACGTGTGAATTTCAACTCACAACATTCAAGGTCGTATTCCACGAGGGCTCTCTCAAAAGCTTGTACTCACATGGTTCATGGACGGTCTATTCATTTAAAATAAGATTTGGTTTGAAATAAGAACAAAAGAAAACATAAAGAAAACTAAACAAACAAAGCAAAACAAAAGGATGCAAATCAAAGACAAAGGGGGTTCTCTTGGTGGGTAGTTTCATCATGCTCAAGAGGTACAAATGCACAAACAAGCCAAACATGTTCGAGGATGCAATCGAATGACCACGCATTTCACTTCTATAGACTCAATGCACTCTCGTCGCACTAAATCCCTATCCTAGAACCACTCAACCTAGGCTCTCGCTCTCAAGCTAAGTGACTAAGGATGCATTAAAGGTGTTTGATGAAATGCCAAGCTACAAAACCCTCTCCTATGACTCTATGACCACTAGGCTAGACACCACACTCTCATGTCAATGTCCTAACACTAAGAGAATCATCCAAAGACCTTTTCAAACTTCAATTGAGTGAAAATCCTAATGCACACCAAGTGTTCGATAAAATGCACAAGTGAGAAATCATGCAACTATGGTTGAATTGAGATGATCTAATCTCTTAGAACACACTCTCTTCAATCCCTAGACCTACAATCCATGTAATCCAAGCACTCTCATGCATTACATTACAAATAATAGACCAATCAAGCCATAGCCATCAATGGAATTAACAACAAGTCATAGAGACCATCTTCTTACAATCCAAGATCAATCATGGCAAGTTCTATACAATCATCCCTCTATCATAGCACAACTAATCTACCCATCCAAGATGAACCCTAGAAAATCAGCCACACATGGCCAAGGGAGTAAAGAGAAAAGAAGGAAGAATGGTCACCAAGAACACCATGGATGAATCCTTGAGATGATCTTCACTTCTCCACTTGCAAGCACTTCTCCCAAGGTTTGTTGGCTTCAATCCTAGCTCCAATGGCTTCAAATTGCTCCAAAAATGTGTTCTAGGGTTTGAGGGTTCGTGGGTATGTACAAGGGGTTCAAGAGATATGAATCCCTTCCCCAAAAGAGTGAAAAACGTGGGTATTTATAGTGCAGGGGGCAGTGCACGGCGTGCACCTTGCACGGCGTGCATGCACGGCGTGCATGGGTGCACGGCGTGCACCTTGGAGCTGAGTCTTTTTTCGGAGCCTCCTGGACAGCCCGTGCACCAAACCGTGCACGGTGCACGGCGTGCATCATGCACGGCGTGTAGTGGTGCACGGCGTGCATCTCCTCAGCTCTGCAGAAAGCTCGATCTTGTAATGCTCATATCTCCCTCGTCCGGACTCCAAATGACCTCCCGTTTGCTCCTATACGCTCCTTGTCATCCGTACTTTGATGCCATAACCTGAAAATGCAAAGAGGCAACTCCAATAGCCCACGAATTTGGCTCCAAAGTGGCAACCGGACAACAAAATGACACTTTGCACAAAACTTCAGTAAAAGCATATAAGTCATGTCATTTCACGAATAAACACGGGCATTTCATAGGTCATTCATAAGCTTAAAATGCACTAATAAAAGTCACATCAGTTGGGTCAGAAAATTTTCGAAAACGTTTCAAAAAAAAAAAAAGAGTCAAAATATTTTCAAAATTCCCCTAACCGTCTTTGTTCGACTTTTATTATGTGTGGATCCGGGGCACTTGTCTCGGTATCCTTTTGATCTTTTTTTTGTTTTTGTTTTTGTAGGAACTTGAGTAGCTACTCCGCTCCACTCCGGACTCTCCGTGTTCATCCCCTACACCGACCATCTCGTCACAGGTTCTTCGTATCTCTCTACTCTAGATTAGCTCTGTGAGGAAACAGAACCGTTTAAGTGTGGGGTATTTAGGATTCTAGGATTATGCATGATCTTGCTTGCTATCTATGATTCTGTGGTTCAAATTTGAAAATTCTCTAGCATAGAATTGCTCAATTCTTGACTTTTGATGTTAAATTGACTTCAATTTTGATCAATGACGTCTAGACTATTCCACTTAGAACCTGTAACCAGCGTGTCGAAACAGATATTAAATGAGTCTAGGTCAGAACAGATCACAAATCACTTCGGTAGTTGAAACTTGAATTAATTGAATTAATTGGTTTGTTAATAACAAAGCTCGATAACACCATTCTAAGATGATAAATGCTAGCTTCTCCCATGTTTTCACTCCATATTTGTTCACCTGTGATTGTGGCTAGAGATTAGGCGGAAATTCAATTTGAAATCTCGTGTAAAAAGTTATAACTAGCTAGGATCAAGTGGTTAAATCGATAAATCAAGTGTTTGAGTGGTGAAATTCGAAATGTGCAATTTAATGTAAAGTTCTTTAAAGTGCTGAAATCAAAGCTAGGCAAGCCCGACACCTAAGTGAAGTGTTCGGGTTGAGCACTAGCATAGGCACAAATATTGTGAGCTAGGCAGGTCCAACACCTAAGTGAAGTGTTTGGTATCGAGCACTAGTATGCAGTAAATCAATTGAAGGAAGAAGTTGTACTTGAAATAAATTTGTTTAAAGCGATCCTAGCTAGAACATGTAACGTACAGATCTAGAAACGGATGAAGTCGAGTCGATAGCCACGCCACTTTTCCTACCTCCACATCCACATCATGGCTAGAGCTTAAAGTCTTTATTAGAATTGGTGTTATCGTAGTCGGTTAATTATGATTAATTGTTTTTGCCAAGAAACGAGCTTTGTTAAAACTACTACTTGAAGTGTGCAGAAATTAGTGAGATCGAAAACTTGTTTGGTTGATGTTCTTGCATGTGTAGGTCACTCTTTCTACGTGGAACAGTCTAAACCAAATCGTTAGAATTGAATCTCAGTTTAATCTCGTGTCATTTGTGAATTTGAGTGTGTTCTAGTTTAGTTTGCTTGAGGACAAGCAAAAGCTTAAGTGTGGGGTATTTTGATGACACTCGATTTAACGTGATTATCAGCCTCATTTAAGCGACATTTCCTTGCTTGAAACATGGTTTTAGGGGTAAAATAGCGAATATTCACTCAACTACCCTATTTCCTACCGATTTGGTTACTTTGGCCCTTTTTGGGTCTATTTGATGGTTTTCTAGTATTTTTGTAAAAGCACAGGTTTTTGCCATCATTTATGTAGCCACGGACGTGTTCAAGACCTCAAGGAGTGAACCGGAATCGAACCAGAAATCAAACCAGAGTCAGAACCGAAGATCCAACTGCCCAGCACAATGTTTTCGCCGAAAACACTATGAAGTTTTTGACGAAAATACCTTCAGAAACCCACAGGCGGAATGAGCTGAATTACACTGAAGTTTTCGGTGAAAATACTATAAAGTTTTCGCCGAAAAGTTATGAAGAAATCAGCCGACAGAAGCAGCAATTTACAAAGGAATTTTCGGCGAAAACTCCCTTAGGTTTTCGGCGAAAATTCCTTCACAAATCCGGCGACTTAGGGTTTAAGTATTGGTGAACCTCAAGTCGTTGGTCAGGGTTCAACCAAATAAAAACTACTAATGCTAAGAAAAAGCTATAGCAGATCATATTCCAGGGGTTTCCTCTACTTCCTTACTCAAAGGTGTTGGCAGTTTTAATTCAGGGTCAAACACAAGTTGTGCGTGGTGTGAGTTCCACGACTTCTATGCTAAAACGCAAAGATAAAAAGAAATGAAAATTAAAACGAAGAAAGATTGAAGATTGATTAATTGACTAGAAAGATGACAGACAAGCTTAGACTTCGAATTCCCCTTAGATCACCAAGGCAACAGCAGTCACAGACCAGCGATTTTCGATTCTAGTTCATTCATTTCATAGACACCATCATAACTCCTGACCCTTAGGTTTAAGACTGGCGAACGTTCGCTCTATCCGATCTAGCTACCACGATTAATTAGCCGCCCGGGTACGGTCGCCTCTCGCAACGACTTAACTTAACTGGTGCAAATTCTAGTGATTAATGAGTTACTCTAGCAATGGATCAACCCTAATCGGTTCCTACGAAAGGCACGCTCCAATTATAAGGTTGATTGTTCGATTTGGTGTTTTAAAGTAAGGCGAGCGTTCGCTTCTATCCTTAGCTTAACAAGAATCTAATCTAGGTGGCCAAACCAGACAAGAAACGCAGAAAACGAAGAACAAACCAAACATGAAAGATGAAACTGAATGAATTTTGAATCTAATCACCGCCGATCCGTGACCGCTTTAAGCCCTGGGTCACTTAGGTTCATCTAATCTAAGCTACACGAGTTTATCTACTCATATTCAATACAGAAGAATCAAAGACAGACAAGAAATACATCTCAGATAGGAAGACAGAGAAGAACTGTAAAACCTAATTTGATGCTTCCTGGCAGCTCAAATCTGCTGGATTTTCAACTCCTAGCACTGGCTCTCCGAGATGGATGGATGGCGTCACGATCCGTTCCTGCTCCTCGAACTCTATCTACTCGCCCTGTCTCTCTCTGTCGTCGTTTGTGTGTGTGTGTTCCGTTGTAAAAAGTGATCCCCTGATATTAGCCGCCGAGTTCTCTATTTATATCAACCCGATATTTTTTTGATTTCAACTGGGATTTTCGCCGAAAATAGTAAAGAAATTTCGGCGAAAACTTCTTCATACTCGGGACAGTGGATTCTTCCTTTTGTTTTCGGCGAACTCTCAAGGGTATTTTCGCCGAAGACTTCCTCTCAATTGGCCAGTGATTTCTTCTTCCATTTTCGGCGAAAACCAAAGGGTAGTTTCGCCGAAAATATATGTATAAACCGGGCAGGAATTTGGTTTGAACTTAATTGGCTCCTTTGATCGATTCCGGTTCAGTTTCTCGATGTTCCAAAGCCTTAGACACGTCCTTGGTTACTTTATTCGATGGCAAAAACCTGTGCTAACGTAAAAACACTAGAAAATCATCGAATAGACCCGAAATCGGGCCAAGGTAACACAAATGGCACGAGATAGGGCAATCGATTGAATATCCGTTATTCTACCCTAAAAACCATGTCTTACGCAAAGAAATGTCGCTTAAATGAGGCTGATAATCACGTCAAATCGAGTGTCATCAAGTATAAATACTTAAACCGGCGGCCCAAAGAGGGGACAATCATTATTCATATTTTCACAAATCAGACTTTTGAGAGTCAGCCGACTCTAGGGTCGATAGATAGAGTTTAGAGAGTTCGAAGATCCGTGGAGAGATCGTGACGCCATCCTTCCACCTCGGAGAGCTCGGAGCTTAAAGTTGAAGATCCAGGAGATTGAAGCTTCGCCGGAGTCGTCAGAATTAGGTTTTTCAGTTCTTATCTGTTCTTCCTCTGTATGATGATCTTCTTTGTTGCCTTTGATTCTTCTATTATCGTTATGAGTAGCTAAACTTGTAGAGCTTAGATTAGATGAACCCTAAGTGACCTAGGGCTTTAAAGCGGTCACAGATCGGTAGTAATTAGATTCGAAATTCAATCAGTTTCTCTTTGCATGGTTGTTTTGTTCTTGATTGTTTATGTTTCTTTTCTGGTTGGTCGCCTAGATTAGGTTTTTGCAAGCTAGGGTTAGTCGCTAGACGGTTCCCTGCTTTGGCGCTTAAACTTGTCTTCCTTGATCACCTAGTTTAGATTCTTGTTAAGCTGAGGATAGAAGCGAACGCTCGCCTCTCTTTAAAACATCAATTCAACCAGTTAACCTTATAATTGGAGTGTGCCTTTCATAGGAACCGATTAGGGTTAATCCGCTTCAAGAGTAACTCATAAATCATTAGTAATTGCACCAGTTAATTAAGTCGTTGCGAGAGGCGACCGTACCCGGGCGGCTAGTTAATCTTGGTAGTTAGATCGGATAGAGCGAACGTTCGCCAGTCTTAAACCTAAGGGTAAGGAGTTATGGTGGTGTATAGAAACCGATTGAATTAGAATTGAAAACCGCTGATCTGTTGATTGCCAATGCTCTGGTGATCTAAGGGGGATTCGAAATCTAAGTTCGTCTATCTTCTCGTTAGTCAACCTTTTACTTTTCTGTCTTTTATTTTCCTGCTTTATTAGATTAGAAGTCGTGGAACTCACACCACGCACTAAGTGTTTAAACCTGAGTAATTTGCCAGCTTCTTTGAGTAGTCGATTAGTAGAAACCCTGTGGAATACGATCTAGTCTACCTTGGTAGATTAGTTATTTGATACCGCTAAAACTGCAGTATCATAGAGGCACTTAGAAATTCCTACTAAACTAGAAGCCAACCCAACTATAAATCCCCTAGGTGTAAACCCTTGTGCTTGTCCTTCTTTCGGTTCGCTTATACATTACAACCTTTTCCCATGTTTTTCATCACCCCGTTGATCCCCCCCTGTGGTAGTAGTTTGAGATTAGCCTACCGAAAGTCGGTATGTGGTAACCTGCCTATAGCCATTAAATAGGTGGTCTTAGCTATTATGTCCAGACGTGTAAACCCCTCTAGCAACTTAAAAAATTAGCACTAAAAGAAAAAAATAGAAAAAAAATTCAAAGAAAAAGTCGAAGTTCAAAGTCAAGCAGTTTTATAATTCAAAACGTTCTTCTCCCTACATATGGAAGAACGAAGTCAAAGTAAATGTACAAGAAAATTCAGAAAATCGAAAAAAAAATAGAATAAAGTTAAAGTGCTAGGTTGCTTGAGGGTATCATAGGACGAGCTTACACTATTCCACCCATGTTTGGTTAGACGGTAGGAAGCCATAGACTTGATTTGAGGGAAGTTGGTCGATTGCTACGCCGCACCAAAGCCATTATCATCATTCATCCCTTCATCCATTCATCATAAACCCTTGTAGTATAGGATCGTTACAGTCCCTTGCAAAGTCCTCTAGACTAGTTTCTTGTGTTGTCACAGTGGTGGAGATGGTGTCGAAATGCAAACTTATGACATACTTCGGTAGAGAAAGTGACTGAGAGCATAAACACGCCCCTAAACATAGAGTGCGAGAGTTCCCCGATGTACCAAATATTATCTGTGTGAGGAAGTCTGGTCGGTTAGGTCAGATTTGTGCATGATTGGTGATTGTTCCTTGATTGTGTGCAGATAATTAGTGAGACCGGGTTGTTTGGTTGATGTGTATTCATGTTAGGTTAGTTGTTCTAAGTATAGCGGTTTAACAATTCATTGTGAAGGCTTGAATCTAAACTTAATCGATCTTGTCATTTGTGAATCTGAGTGCGTTCTAGTTCAGTTTGCTTGAGGACAAGCAAAAGGTTAAGTGTGGGGTATTTTCATGATACTAGAACTATCGTGATTATCGACCAGAATTAAGCGACATTTCATACCCCCTTGATGCAATTTTGATGATTATTTGGTGTAAATGTGTTAATTATGTGATTATCGGCTCCTAGTGCGTACATTGTCCATTTCTTGGCTATTTTTACCTTTTTGTGAGTTTTAATGTTGAGCCTCCAGGTTACCACATTGTAAAGGACTCTCTCACGAGTCCAACGCTTCAAACGGAGAACAAATCAGAGTTTAAACGGAGCGGGAATCATTGAAACAAGTTGGAATTCTGCCCAGGTCTAAAGTTCTCGGTGAGAACTTTGCATTTTTTTCCCCAAAACTCAATTTCCACGAGCCAAATTCTCGTCGAATATATAGTTGGATATTTTAAAGAAGTTCTCGCCGAAAACTATTAAAGGAACCACAATTGGAGAGTTTACCTGAAGATCTAGGTGAGAAGTCTCAAAGTTCTCGCCGAGAACATTTGAAGAATTGCATGGAAATTTCCCGCCGAAGAGGCAGAGTGATTTTGAACTAAAGTTCTCGGCGAGAACTTTCAATGTTCTCGCCGAGAAGTCCCTTCTTTCCGACACAGCCTTGGACAACTCCTATGTAAGCAACCCAACAGGAGAGATCTAATGATAACTTTTTTCCGGAATACAATTCCAGACTTCAGAGAAAATAGATAGAGTTTAGAGAGCGTCCTCGGAGTTCCCGGAGAGATCATGACACCGTCTTTCCACCTCGGAGCTAGGAGTGAGGATCGCCAAAGATTAGAGCTTCGCCGGAGTCGTCAGAATTAGGTTTTTCAGTTCCTATTTGTTCTTCCTTTGTATGATGAACTCCTTGGTTGTCTTTGATTTTTTTGTTATCAACATGAGTAGCTAAACTCGTAGAGCTTAGATTAGATGAACCCTAAGTGACCCGGGGCTTTAAAGCGATCACGGATCAGCGGTAATTAGATTCAAATTCAGACAGTTTCTCTTGCGTGATTGTGTGATCTTCGTTTCCCGCGTTTCTTGTCTACTTGACGCCTAGATTAGATTCGTGTTAAGCTAAGGTTAGTCACTAGATGTTAGTCGCCAGACGTCCGCCTTACTTTGGAACTTCAAATCAATCAATTAACCTATTCAATGGATTGTGCCTTTCGTAGGAACCATTTAGGGTTGATCCGCTGCTAGAGTAACTCATTGTTCTTAATCAATTGCACCAGTTAGTTCTCCGTTCCAGAAGTGAACGCACGGAAGGTTAATTAATCGAGGTAGTAAGATCCGATAGAGCGAACGTTCACAGAACTTAGACCTAAGGGTAAGGAGTTATGGTGGAGTCTGAGAACTAAATGAATTAGGATTGAAAACCGTTGGTCTTGTGATTGCCAATGCTCTAGTGATCTTAGGGGGATTCGAAATCTAAGCTTATGTGTCATCTCGTTAGTCAAATCAATCCTTCAATCTATCTTTTAATTTCATCTCAATTTCCTTGCTTTATAGTTTAGAAATCGTGGAACTCACAACACGCACAATCTATATAAACTTGAATAATTTTCCAACTTCTTTGAGTAGTCAATTTGAAGAAACCTCGAGAGATTCAATCTAGTCTACTTCTGTAGATTAGTTATTTGATAAACCTGTTTACAACAGCTATCAATGCCAAACAAGAATTTTATCAATTTTATCTTGAATATCAATATCCTTCAATAACTAGATATGTCGAATAGCTAGCTATTACCAAACAACCCCCAAGGTGGTTGCTAGCCTCATTGGCCATCCCACCTACAGAAACAATGGAAACATGGGTATTTTCCAGTGAGTGTCTAGAATCACCCACCTTTTCATCTTATCTAAGATGACCCTTCATTGGGGCCATCCGTCTGCAACCACAATACATCACGACAGTATCTCATACAACAAGAACTCATATTTCCCCTAACTCTCTCATCTAGAGTCTAACTTTTTCAATTCACAAGCACAAAAATTATATCATCATAACCATCAATCAACAACCAAACAATCCCAACACAAAAAACCACGTCAATTTACATCAAGAAACAACAACTCAAATCATTAACCTCAATTTCCAATCTCTCTCTTTTCCATGCAATCCCTAATTTGAATTTCCATCGTAAGTCGAGTTTTAATTCCTCGCGCAATATTAAACACTTATATACACAGGGACCTCACCTTAGCCTAGTATGACGACTCTGAAATCTTCATGAGAACGTAACCCCGTTTCATATCGGTTCCATTGGTTTAAACGGTTCTCTATTTCTCTATTAAACAAGCAAGTTATGACTCAATTACTCCTTGTAATCTTCAAAACTATCTGGTGACTGATCTGTCATTTTCACCACTAACTGCAACAATGCCTACTGCAGTCCATGAAGTCCTTTCATTAAGCAAAATAATGTAACAACTTCATTAGTTAGAAAAAATGGCCAAAGTCCTCGACTGACAAAAAGTCAATAGTTAGGGACTAGGAAGTAACAACTCCAAACCCATCCCCAGACTTTTAAATATTACCAAGAGGCCATTTAACATAGGATTGTGACCCACTAGTCACTCTGTTTCTCTGGCGAACGTCTGCCATCGTCGAGCCTTCATCGCCACCTCTCTAATTTTGAATGTTGAATATTAGTTTATGGATGATAGTAGTCTATGGTAGTGGATTATAGTTATGAATGATTGTAGTTATGAATGTTGTAGTCTATGGTAGTGGATTGTAGTTATGAATGAAGGTCGAAATTGATCTGAAATACTTATGAATGTGTTTGTGCTAGTGTGGATCTGAAAAGTTGCAGGTGCCGTTAAACGGATGAAATGGAATAACAGAAAAAGGAGAGTGCTCTGTTAACAGTTGTAGGGGTTAATAACCCCTACAACGGATTCTGTTAAATAACTCCATTAACCGTTGTGAGGGTTATTAACCGCTGCAACATAAGTCAACAAACAGTCGAACTCGACAGTTAGATAACGCCGTTAACATTTGTAGGGGTTAATAACCGCTACAACTTACAGTCAATGTCTGGTCAACGTTACATTCTCGTCGTTATCCATCGCATGTTGTAGGAGTTATAATCGATACAACGGAACCGCCGCAAAAGCATGACGTTGTTGTAGCAGTTACATAACCGCTGCAGATGGCTGTTTGAACCGGACGATTTGCCAGCGGTTCCGGAAAACTGCTACAACGGCCATTGTAGGGGTTATAACCCCTACCGGTGTCGTCTCATAACCCCTACAAATGACCCTGTTTCTTGTAGTGGTGGCGTGAAAAGTTCTTGCAGACTATATGTCTCAGGTTTGGTCTTTTATGGTAAGTTAATCCTGAAACAACTTTCACTAAATGGAGAAATATTGGAAATATCATTCTTCTTGCTCATGAGAGCTTAAAATCTATACTAGAAGAGTTGTTTCCCTCCATTCCGCCATGAAGATAGACCTCATGAAGACCTTTGATTCAACGGAGTTGTCTTTTATCACTACAGTAATGATTGAAATGAATGTTCTTTCTAATTAATTGGATCAATGCTTGTATTGAATCCACAATGTTCTTAGTGAACTTAAATGGATCAGTATGTGAATATTTCTCTGCTAAAAGAGGTTTTAGAAAAGGTTATCCGATTTTTTCTTATCTCTTTTTGGTTTCTATGGAAATTCTTACTTGCTTGTTTGAGAAGTCACAGAAGGATAAAGATTACTGTCTTCATACACAATGTAAGAGAATCAAACTGACTCACCTAAGTTTTGCTAATTATCTTTGTTTTCACTAAGGCTAATATTGATGTTAGAAGGGATTATAAAAGTTGTTTAAAGGTTCAAATATTGTTCATATCTCATATGTAATGTAGACAAAAGCAACGTTTGCATAACAAGAATTGAACATGAGATGGTTGACTCAAGTTTCTATAAAGGTATTATGGCTTTTAGATACCTCGGGGTCCCAATAAAATTTGAAAAATGGGGGGAGTTAGCTGTAAGTCTCTTCTGGACATGATTAAAAGTTAGATTATTGATTGTAGAGCAAAAAATTTGTCTTATGCCAGTAAAGTGCAACTTTTTGATTCTATATATGGAGGATTTCTTTCAGTATTGGATATCTATGTTCACACTCCGAAAATCTTTATTGAAAGAGATTGAAAATATTTGCAATCAATTTATATGGGGAAATTGAAAGTTCATTCAAACCGTTTTCCTTGCCAAAGAAAGAAGGAGGAATTAGCTTGAAGGACTTGTCTAATTGGGATAATGCTAATATGTAGTAAGAAACATTTAGAATTTACTAATCCAGGCTGACTCATTATGGGTAGCCTAGATTTATAGGTATAGGCTGAAAAATTAATATTTATGGAAGGTAACAAGTGGTGTAGGGTCTTGGCACTTGAGGAAAATCTTTGAGAAGAAAAGTGCAAAACTTTATCTCAAAGGATGTTGTTGGCAAGTTACTTTTGAATGGAATTGTGATGAAGAATTTCAGTTTGAGCAAAATTTGGAATGTTATCAAGCCTCATCGTTTGAAAGTTCAGTGATATGATTTAATCTGGGCAGGGTTCTATATACCAGGATCTAGCTGCTTGGCTGATCATGAGCAACATGATTGCTGCAAAAGATAAAATCATGAAGTGGAATCCTGGTATTGATAACAACTACCCCCTCCCGTGTACTGAAAGAGGATTGCAAAAGCCATCTTTTCTTTGATTGCAGCTACTTTGAAGAGGTGGTGTAGTGTCTTATGCCTGAGATTGCAAGTTTAGAATGGGAGAAAATGTTTGATACAACTTCTCTATAGAAATGTCCATCCATGAAAAGGAAGTTCAAGAATATGGTTTGGATATCAAAGTAACCATGTTTGGAAATCCCGATTTTGATCTCCGAAATCTTATCAATGATGTTTTGTGATGCTTCCACAAAAAAATGTGTATCATGAAATCCCATAAATTCTCGATCAAAATATAGAACCTTTTTTAATATGTTTTACGGTTATAAAAGTGTAAGTGATTAGTTTGTTTGACTCGGTTTAAGTGTGGTCCAAGGTAACTCTTTGTTTATTTTTGTAGAGATTTTGATTGATTATTAAAATGAAAATCTATATTAGTTTCTTCATGGGTCAAATACTTGAGCAGTCCCGAAACTTTGGGGCGGGTTACAAACTCATCCTGAAACTTCGTTTTGTTACAGACTTGTCCCATTAGTTTGAACTTCGTTACCACGCGGTACTTTTTGCCACGTCATCATGTCCACTTCATTTAAATACTAATTAAATAATAGACCCAGCCCAAATCAACCTAAGTCATCCAATCGAACCGATCAATATAACTCAAAACAAAAAATCATGTGAATTTAAGTCAAACCGGTTGATTAAACTCTTTTGTAAACCAAACCATGAGCTTCAATTAACTGCTCAACATTCAACAGTGAGAAAAATCGCGGATTTGGAAACGAGCAAAGGCGGTGGCGGCTCGACGATGACGGCAACCTCAGCTATAACGAAGGTGATGGCTCCGGCTTCGACGCGACGGATCTACCTTCGACAGCTAGGGGTGGATTGAAGACGGCGGCACTCCGAGATCGATGGCGACGACTCAGTACTCTGACTCTGTTTTCTTTCCGACATGGAACGCAATCGCTCCTTTCCTCTTCCTTCTCAACTTCCTCTGCCTCTCCCCTTCTTCACCACCACCATCACCACAATCAACTTTGTCGCCTCCTATTCCTTCGTCTTCTCCGCGCAAACTTCGTCTCCACCAACACCTGCCCTGTCGCCGCCTCCGTTGACGATGAATGCAAACTTTCCTCCTCCTCCGTCGCCGCAGCAATTCAAACACCTCGCTGGAATTCGATTAAAGAAGACGAGTTCTTCATTCCAACCTCCGCTTCTTCCAACGTGCCCCTTCCTCGACGATTCGTTCAATTGCTTCAAGAACGGTCAGGCCGCCTTGGGTTATCTCTGGTTTCGCTGGAAGTCGTACGGATGCGACATTCCAAAGCTAATTCAGAGCTCTTATTTTTCTCTTATACCATCTTTTTCTTTTCGATTTGTCGAAATCGACATTCCAATGCTAATTCAGAGCTCCGATTCCCGCAGGTTTAACAGGGGAAAGATGTTGGAGATTCTGAGAGGGAAGAGGCTCTGGTTTGCTCGTTGCGAGAATCTGTGAAGAACAAGAGAGGAATTGGGTTGGTTGTATTTCCAGTTTTGAGTTATGCTGACCGGTTCATTGGATGGTTTAGATCGATTTTGGTCAACTCTATTATTTAATTAGTATTTGACTGATGTGGACCGAATGACATGGCAAAAATACCATATCGTAACAAAATCCATGCTAAAAGGACGAGTTTGTAACAAAATGAAGTTTCACGATGAATTTGTAACCCGCCCCAAAATTTCGGGACTTCTCAAGTATTTGACCCGTTTCTTCATAGTATGGATGCTAAAGAGTCTTCATTCACCCTTGTTTTTTTTATCTCAACTTTTCAAGAGCTATTTTGTCAATTTTTTCTTCGTTTGAGAAACTCAAATAACTTAGATAATAGACCATTAGAAAATCTTGTTTATTTACGCATTTATGCTTAATGTGTTGCTGTCTAAAGTATTCTAAGAAATAGTTACAACTTAAAATCTTTCAATCCAATGATTCAAATCTACGATTTGATTTCTTCTCAACTTTTGATTCTAAAAAAATCTCGATTTTAACTTCATTTGTCGATTTGCACAATGAAACAATTGCAACACCTTTTCCATAATAATTGTTGTGACATGCAACGAGTATGACACACTTTCTAGCAACAATCATTGCAACTTCAACAAGAGTAATTGTAGATTGATAGACTACACAATTCACTTCTTTTTGGGTCCATTCAACTTTCAAATGATGATCTACAAATGATCCTAAGTTTTGCAATAACCTTTCTTAGTTCTTAGTCATGTCCTGAACTTTTCTGGATCAATTTTACGAAATATTACAACAATCTCAACATTCTCACCATCATGTCATTTTCTAATGAAACAAGAAGAAGAAGAAGAAAAATCTTTAAAAAATAGTAATACAAGTTCATATTTGCTTGGGATTGTTAATAACATAAACGGGCTTGCATAACTGCATATGTCATCATCACATGGAAATGCTAAGATCACTATATTATCATTATGGAGAAAAGCCTCCAATGATACTATATATTAGATGGAATGAATGATTATTAATTAGGGAAAATAACATTTTGTCCCCTCTACTTTGTCAACTTAACAAATGCCCCCCCTATACTATAAATTGTTCTTTTTACCCACTCCTACTTTGACCATTGCACATCGATGGAGAGAGATATCAGAGGTAGGACACTAAGAGTTGGTCAGGGAGATAAATTGGCGAGGTATCACGAAGAGTATGATGAAATACGAAGGGTTTTAAAATCATACGTTTTATTTGTCAATTTCTTCATATGTAATTATATATACTTATTTCAAAAAAAATTATATATACTTATATTCTCAATTAAAAAAATACTTAGTAGGTTAATACATGGCTATTGGAGCTACCCTGATGTACTGAATGCGCATCAATTAACGTCATGCAGATGATAGTTGGAATGGGAGGACCCAAAATGCAAAGTGGTCAAACTAGGAGGGGGTAAAAAGAGCAATTTATAGTATAAATACATGGCTATTTGTTAAGTTGGCAAAGTATAAGGCAAAGCAAAGTGCTATTTTACCTATTAATTATTATTGATTTGGTAATCAGAATATGAATATATAGAATAGAAGATAACTAAATACCAATTAGTCCTACAATCTTGTCACTACTTCTTCCACTATTATAACGTTACTAGCTACAAAATAGGATAGATATTTATTTTGTTTCCCATATATATAATATAATCCTTATTCCCAGCAACTGCACCATCTTTATCATTACGGCCATCCCTCCCGTCGTGTATTAGTTTTCAACGACAATGGAGTCGGCATCGGACGCCACCACCACCGTCACCGTACTGGAGAAATCCCGCATTTCCCCATCGACATTTCCACCCCAAACCCACACTACTACTTTCCCACTCACTTACTTCGATTTCTACTGGTTCGGTACTCCACCAGTTGAACGCCTCTTCTTCTACTCCATCCCTTCATCTTCCCCTTCCGATTTCTTCTACTCCAAGATCCTACCAACCCTCAAGCTTTCACTCTCCGTTTCCCTCTCCTACTTCTACCCTTTAGCCTCCTCCCTCACCTGGCCTTCCAATTCCCCTAACCCATTCCTCCTCTGCCACTCCTCCTCCTCCTCCGGCGTCTCCCTCACCGTCGCCGAATCCACCGCCGATTTTAACCACCTAGCCTCCCACCAAATTCGAATTTCTCAGGAATCTCATCCTTACATCCCATTGTTGCCTTCTTCCGATTCGGAGTCCGATGTTATATCTCTGCAAATCACTCTGTTTCCCAACCAAGGTTTTTCAATCGGGTTCTCTAACCATCACGCCGTTATCGACGGAAAATCCGCCACTCTTTTTATCAAGGCTTGGGCACACCTATCCAACGCTGCCGTCGCCTCCTCATCGTTATTGCTTCCGGAAGAACTAATCCCGTTTCTGGATCGGTCAATTGTCCATGACCCGGAAGGGCTGGACAGGGCGTTCCTTGAATTCTGGACCGGGATGGGTAAACCTGACCCGAGAAGCTTGAAGCTGGCTCCATCGTTTATTGGCAGTAATTCGCCCGACAATGTCCGATCCACGTTCCTCCTCTCACAGGAAAGAATCCAGATGCTCCGAGAAAGGGTAGCTATGATGAACGGTAAGAAGATCCGGTTATCGAGCTTCGCCCTAACTTTTGCTCATTCCGTGGTTTGCTTGGTAAAAGCCAAACAGTTTGGAATCGGAAAGGACGCCGATAGGAAACTAGTTCATTTCGGTTTCACGGCGGACGCAAGGGGTCGCGTGAAACCTCCTCTTCCGGCGAATTACCTTGGGAATTGCGTCATCGGTCTTCATGAGCTTATCGAAATCCAGCCTTTGATTAAAGAGGAAGAAGAAAAGGAAGCAGGGATTGGATTTGTTTTGAAGAGGATCAGTAGGATGATTGATGAGGTGGAGGAGAATGCAGTGATAGAGAATGACAATTTGTCAAAGTTCATGAGAAATCTGGAAGCTAGCAGAGGAGTATTCATCGGGATCGCTGGGTCACCTAGGTTCCACGTGTACGGAGCTGATTTCGGATGGGGTAGGCCCAAGTCTGTGGAGGTCACTTCCATTGATCGGACGGGTGCAATTTCGCTGACAGAGTGCCGGAACGGTAGCCGTGGGATCGAAGTTGGATTGGCTTTGAGGCATGATGAAATGGAAATCTTCCGCTCCGCCTTTGCAGCTTAAACTACTACTACATTATTATTCTAGTCTGTAATATTTGAAACTTAAAATTTCTGGAAACTTTATTGATATGTAAGATATGCATCATTAATGGGTTTTCGTTGAATAATTATCCTAAGATGATCCATATACAAATTTGTTCCTCAATTCATATATATCTAGTTCATCAGATGATTTCATCTACATGGGCATGCATAATGCATGGATTGATTAGCTAGCTAGGTAGATAGGTAGTTAGCATGAGATGAGATGGGTGTCAAGGATCACACCATATATGATTTGTGGGTTTGTGTCGTTGGAAATAGCTTACTCATATCTAACTTGTCCATCCTCACTCATGAATGTTATATGTTGTTAAGTTTTTGGCTTTTAATCAAAGTAGCGTAAAGTTGAGTTCTTTTGAATTTTTATTGTTAATTCAAAGTGAAAAGTGATTCATAATCATGAATTAATTATATATAAGAAAATATCATGATCATGGATTATGTGTTGTCAGAGCGTGATTCGATGCCCCAACCCACCATGATCATGGAAGCGAGTCTACATACATCTTATCACTGGCGGGCGGCCGCCTAAATTATTAGTGCTCTTTGGTCATAGAACATAACTAGTTTTGTACCTACCGCCCCATGGGCGGTGTGTTATTTTGGATACTTATATATTATATTCATGAATTATTAATTTAATTATTAATAAGGTATTTATTTAATTATAAAATAAAATTAATATTTAATTGTGTATGATAGGCTTGGTAATTAGTATCGGGAAACCGGGTACTCACCCGAAATCTCTTGCTGATCTGAGTGAGGATTACCTGTTAACCGGGTAAATTTGACGGGTATGAGCGAACTCGGTACCCGGTTAGAGCGGTTAATGGGTGGAGACAGGTTTGAAGATATTCGCCCTATACCAAACTTGATGGGTACTCAATATGAAATAATGTTGTATTAGCCACAATATATCATCTATGTTTAACATACCAGACCCAAATTCTCCTTCAGTCAATCAGTTATTCACTTGAACTCATCAATCGAGTAGTCCACCGTTCCCTCTCGAAACCTTAATGCTCTAAAAATCATAGTTCCATCTTGAAAATCTCTTGCAATCCCCAAAATGGGTAGTGGGTTCGTTCGAACCCCCAAATATCTTTGCAATCTAGATGTAAAGAGATTTGGGGTTTCAACCGAACCCGCCACCCATTTGGGGGCAGGGATGATTTGAATTTTGTACCCGTTTAGTCTCATCGGACTGGTATGGATAATACTTGTTTAATAAACGGGTAGGGAGTGGGTATGTGGTGTCTGGACCCTCTTAGCCCCTTGCCAAGCCTAATGTATGACATTGTCAACTTTATATTTTTTATTAATCATATAACCAGTTTCTTAATAAATTATAAAATATTGTCTTGTATTTATTTTTTAGTTAATGTACTATGGCATGTAAAAATATTGTCTTCACTACGATCAAACAACCTAGGACATATCCAACTTATGACTCGATGAATCACAATGTTTGACTTATGATATATCTGATCAATGCCCAATTAGCCTATACAACTTAATTATTCCGACCCATCTAACCCATCTAACTTGATTGACACTAATGTCATACATAGTCATATACATTTCTTTCACAAACTCATTTGAATATTTAAAATGGTATGCAAACAAATTGTTGATCTCCATGACACCTAGGGGTGTGAAGCCCGACCCATTTGATTGGGTTTTGTCTGACCCGCCCCTCTCAAATCGGGATTTGGGCTGCCCGAAAAGTCACAATTTTATTCCATGGGCCTGGCCCGGGTTGTGTGAGAACATCACGCCTGTGTTCCGGCTTTTTGGGTAAATCGGGAACAAACCCTAGGCCGAACCCGGCTTAGCTCGCTGTTAATAAAGTGTGTTTTAATGTTAAAAAATAGCTCAGACCGAAATAAAATATCATATCTCAAATTCAACTGCTATTATGCTTATGTTAGATAATTGCCCACATATTTTTTTTTTCTATTTCGAGAACTCTATCTGTTTCATCTTCTTCTCTTTTCATTTTATTTTTGCTAGTCACGACCCCTAATGACACCAACTCATGATTTGATAATTGTTTGACTTGTGATATGATTGAACGCTAGCATGATTAACTACCACTCGGTAGACATAACCCATCTAACTCAAATGAATCATATATTATACATATACAAATATTTATGTGTGTATTAACCTAAGAAAAAAATCTAATAATATTAATAAATATACAAATATCTTACACAGTTAACTTTCAATCAATAAATCAGTTTCATGATTTTTTATTTATTTAGTGCTCGCATTTACAACGTCTCTAGTTCGTGTTCTCTCTTTCGCATATGTTTAAACTTTTTATTTCTCTACACTTAACACATTTTTTAAGGGGTCTACACTTTACACATTATCATGACTTATTACTAATATATGAAAACTACAAATATTCTAGTTAAAGTGATTGATTATGATGTTGTTTTGCTAGGTGAAAATGTGTTGTGCTAAAAAACTAATGATATTTGTTTATATTATATAATACACAAAAATATATACTCACGACCACGTGTCTACAATTTTAGTAGGATATGCATGAATTTTTTGAATTTCCTTACGACACATAAGTAGTGTATTATGATTATTAAGAGAAAATAATATGTTAGTATGTTATCTGAACTACAGAGTCTAACCTACTTGAAGATCGTCATACTCAGCCTTAAATGACAAAAAAAACACCATTTTTCTTAACTTGATTTTTTTTATTAGTTTACTTCATTTTTTATAACCCTACACAATATATGTTATGTATTATGTTATTTTTTCACCTAAGGTTATATCACAATACATTTATATTTTTTTCCTAAAAAAATACATTTACGGCTTAATATTATTATTTAATATGTCTTTAAACATAATTTTCTAGTTGGGTATCGAATTTAGATTAACTAATTAAAATTTTTGTACCTTTTTATATTGTAGATAAATATAAATTATAATTTTAAGGCCAAAAACAAATTTGTAGCCAAACCTTTCCGAGAAATGTCAAACGTGTCCAAATCTATTCGAGTCACAGTTTATTGTCATAACTTTTTACTCATTTGCCAACAATAGCCCGTTGACTCTGTTGACCGTCAAATTTTTAACACCGTTAATGACAGTGCAAACAAAACCAACGTGACATCCAATTGACGGTCAATTAGATGTCACGTCATATGCCATGTCATTATTAAATTTAAAAATTAATTAATATACAATAGAAATGCCTCCTTTCCGTAGAAATGGAAAATTAAAAAAATATTAATTTTTTTATTAGCTTCTAACTGTCTTCTCCAATCCCAATCATCTTCACCTTCCTCCATCGCCGGCAGCACCCCCCACCTCAGCAGGTCACCGTCCCGAGAACACTTTGCTCCGACGGGCTACCCTCTCTGAAGGCACATCCCGACTCGATGTCCCCTCTCCTCGACCTTGATCTGTATCTGGATCTAGAGATTCTGAATCTCTCCCACAATCACCTCACCGGCGACCTTCAGCTCACCGGATCTGTCCCTTCCTTCCGATTTCCCGTCTTCATCCTCCCTTTCTTGTCCCGGCAGCTCGAAATCGACCTTGCTTCACCCGATTTTTTCCTCGTTGGCCCATCTGAATCGTTGGTTGATTTCTAGCAACTCGTTTCCGAACTACGAGGCAGAAGAAGGAGCGTTGTCATCCAAGACTCGGCTGGCGATGAAGCAGAGTGGGACTAAGGAAGGTTCGATTGAGATGGATCGGAGTTGCTTTGTTTGTTTGTTTCCTTTGCAGCTGATTTGGGTTACTTTCAGTGTTGCTTCTGTTGGGAGGTTTTTTCCTCTCGTTCTTAGGGGTGTTGCGTGGGTTTTGGTTTGGTTTGGTACTGTGCTGCTACTTGCTGCACTTTGGGGGAGGGGGCGGTCTCTGTTTTTGCAAGAGAGTTGCTCTCCTGTTGCATGTCAGTTTGTTTGTACTGTACAACCCCTTTGTTGTTAATATACACATTCATTTCATAAGAAAAAGATAGGAGAAACCCAAATCGATATCGGATCGGAGTTGAGCCTGGAAGTCGGAGAGGTAGGAGTGTTAACATTATTGGCCCAAGATGTAGGCCCAACCGAAATCAGTCCAACTCAAATTTCTAATGACCTAATTCCCTTGTATATATTCAGTAGTTAGAGTTCTTTCTCATCTTCTTCTTCTTCTGGTTTTTCTCTCCTTTCCTCTGCAGCTGCTCAGTTCCTTCTTTTCTCTATTCTCAGCTTCCATTCTTCTTTTCTATTGATCAATAATACATAACTCTCTTCCTCTCCGTGGATTAGCTAACATAACGTTAGTGAACCACGTTATATCTGTGTTCTCGTTCATCTCTCGGTTTATCGCAATGTCTAACATGGTATCAGAGCTTCACAATCAATCCTATTCCGACTCCGTTTCTACGCGTTTCGATGACAGCAACTATGCTCTATGGGCATATCAGTTTCGAACCCATATCAAGGGTAAAGGGCTTCTTCCGTATCTTGATGGATCGAAATCTATCCCCACTGCGGCATCCGTGGCAGCCGCGTCATTGAGTATTCCTGATAAGTCCGATCCGACCAAGGCTGGGCTTGTTACTACAACAAATTTAGAAGACCTGATTGCGGCATGGGAGATGGCAGATGCCAGGGTTTTATCCTACATCCTTGGCTCCGTCGACTCCTCCATTGCCTTGTCTCTTCGTTCCTTTCCAACATCTGCGGCGGTTTGGGAGCATCTCCAAGCTACCTACTCCAACATCAGTGCATCCATACTTTTCGACCTTGAATATGCTCTTGCCAATCTTACGCAAGGAAAGCTTGACGTGAACAACTACTACTTGGCCGCGGACAACCTTTGGACTGAAATCGATTTATTGTCGGCTTCGATGTTGTCTACGGCTGCTCATGTTGAAATTCAGGCGGAACGTCGTCGGGCTCGTTCTTTCCAATTTCTTATGCGTCTTCGTTCCGAGTTCGAACAAATTCGATCTCAACTCTTATCGGGCAATAAGACTGAAATGTCCGAAATCATTGGAGAGCTGAAGCGAGCTGAGACACGGCTGCGAACTCAAGCTCAACTTGATAACTTGTCATCACCGAATGCCCCTGGAACTGTATTTGCAGCAGGCAAGTTCAAGCCACAATTCTTCTCCAATAATACTAAATCTTCTACTGGTGCTTCTAGTAACAACTCTACTGGTGCAAACTTGGGTAAGAACAAGAATGAAATTCGTTGCCATCACTGCCAAGAACTTGGTCATTATATATCTCAGTGTCGGAAACGAAATATATGCACATATTGCAAGAAACCAGGTCACCTTATAAATGACTGCAGACTTCAAGCTCGCAATAATGCTCGTACGGGTCGGAACACGTCGGGGACCGGCTATATGGTTCATGATTCAACCATGGGTTCGAATGTTGCTTCAGAGACAGGTTCAGTTTTGTCGTCTACTTCTTCTCACATTGACAATCAGTCCATTGCGTCGTTGGTCCAAGCTGTGCAAGCATTGACATCAGTCTTTGCAACCACAGGTGTCTCAGGTAAAACTTCTAAGTGGTTCCATTGATTCAGCTTGTTTTAATCATATGACTGCAAACCTGGACGTCTTCTCTGATTATAAGCCAATTACGGGACAACAAGTTGAAGTCGCGAATGGTCAGAAACTATCTATTAATGGTGTTGGCACGGTTACTACACCTCATCTTATTTTACCTAATACTCTACATGTCTCTGCCTTAGTTCCGAACTTGGTATCAGTTGGTCAAGTAACAGAGAATGGTTGTCGTGTCTCTTTTGGTGATGGTGGTTGTATTATACAGGATCGTCGGACCAGGAAGACGATAGGAACGGGAAGTAAGGCAGGATGTAACTTTCTCTTGGACGGGTTGGTGTCACCCATTTTGGATTCGGATGAACTCGTGGAGGATACTGCTATTTCTCTTCTTTTATCTTGTTCAGTTAATCGTAGTTCGGAGAACTTGTGGTCATTATGGCATTCTCGGTTAGGACATCCACATTCTGCTAGACTTATGGATATGTTTCGGAAAAACAAGTTACCAATTCAGTTTCAAGTCAAGGATTTTGTGATTCCAGAATGTGTGAATTGTATTGAAGCTAAGACGATTGCTCAATCTTTTCGGTCTAGTACTACTCCTGTTGATGACATGTTTGATCTGGTTCACACTGATTTATGGGGACCATGCTCTACTACTTCTCGTCTAGGTTTTCGATACTTTGCCTTATTCATTGGTCACAAGACACGGTTTTCTTGGGTATATTTTCTGAGATTGAAATCTGAACTTAAGGATGTGCTACAGGAGTTTGTTGCTATGGTTCAAACACAGTTTCACAAAACCATTAAAATGGTTAGATCAGACCCAGGTGGTGAATTTATTTCGACATCACTTCATAGTTTCTATCGTCAGCATGGGATTCTTTTTCAGCAGTCATGTCCGGGAGTTTCAGAACAGAATGGTCTCGTCGAACGTAAGCATCGTCATGTTCTTGATCTCACTCGTGCTCTTCTTATTTAGTCTCTTGTTCCAGCTCAGTTCTGGGTTGAAACTATTCGTACAGTGGTTTATCTGGTGAATCGATAACCTTCCTTGGTTCTTGGGAATGTATCTCCATTCGAAATACTCTACTCCCGACCTCCCGACTATTCCAGACTTAAAGTGTTCGGTTGTACCTGCTTTGTTCTGCTTCCTAAGAAAGATCGCACCAAGTTATCTTCTAAGACGGCTAGATGTGTCTTTTTGGGGTATACCGGTCATCACAAGGGTTATTTGTGCTATGACCCTCGACAAAGACGTATTTATACAGCTTATCATGTGGTCTTTCAAGAACGACTATTCTACTATCACATTCCAGATACATCACCTATACCTGCTGCCTCACACTTCAAATTTCCTTATTTTGATGATACACCCACTTCCAAGACCTTACCTAACTCTTCCCACTCACAAACACAAGCACCCAATCCGTCCTCTCCCTCTCATGATTTCACACACATGCCCACTTCATCTTCCCCATTCCATGATAATCAACATTCATCACCCATACATATCTCCACACCCATCACTGTTCAATCAAATACAACTCAACCTCATGTCCATTCCTCATCACCTGATCCAATTCATTATCCCATCATCACTACCACTACTTCCCCAAATCAACCCATGCTCCTCCACAAACCCGTAGATCCACCCGAACTACCCAAGGAACTCTCCCTTCTCGATACATTGATTACCTTACTTATGCTACTACCGGGATATCTATTCCTCAAACTTACCACCAAGCCAAAGACGATGAAAATTGGCAGCAGGATATGCAGGTTGAGCTTGATGCTCTTCATGAGAATCATACATGGGATCTTGTTCCTCGTCCCACGGTAGCACCCATTATTGGTTCTCGGTGGGTCTACACAGCTAAGTTCCATCCCGATGGTTCTCTTGATCGATATAAAGCTCGCCTTGTAGCACAAGGGTTCCGTCAGGAATATGGGATTGACTACGATGAGACGTTTGCCCCAGTTGCCAAGATGCAAACAGTTCGGGTTTTACTGGCGCAGGCTGCGCAAGGACAATGGCCGCTCTATCAACTTGACGTTACAAATGCCTTTCTTCATGGTCACCTGAAGGAGACTGTTTACATGGAATGTCCACCTGGATATCCTCGTCAAGTACCAGGTCAAGTGTGCTTGCTCCGTCGCTCTCTTTATGGTTTAAAGCAAGCTCCTCGCGCCTGGTTTGAGACTTTTCAATCACTCATTCTTGATTCGGGTTTCAGTCAAAGTCAGAATGGTCCGTCTCTGTTCACAAAAACCTCATCCACAGGTATTACCATGCTATTAATTTATGTTGATGACATGATACTCACAGGTAGTGATCCAACCGCATTGCTGACATTCGGCGGATTATGAGTGACCACTTCAAACTCAAAGAACTCGGAGATCTCTCCTACCTCCTTGGAATCCAGGTTTCTCGTTCCTCTTCTGGTATCTTTATTCACCAAGAAAAGTATGTTGTTGATTTGTTGGAATCAGTTAAGATGTTAGATTCCCGGCCATGTGCTACTCCTATGGAATCCAACTTAAAGCTTAGTCAGGATGAGGGTGAGCCAGTTCCTGATCCTACTCTCTTTCGGAAACTTGTTGGTAGTTTGATTTATCTTGGAGCTACTCGTCCAGATATAGCCTATGCAGTTCAGGTTGTCAGCCAGTATATGACTACTCCACGCGCTCTTCATCTGGACGCGGTATTTCGAATACTCCGCTATTTAAATGGCACACGCTCTACTGGCATTTATTTTCCTTCTACTGGGTCGCAACAGTTGTCGGCATATGCAGATGCAGATTATGCTGGTTGTGTGGATATTCGTCGATCCACATCCGGTTGGTGTGTGAAATTTGGTGATTCATTTGTTTCATGGCGGTGTAAGAAGCAAGATAAGGTATCCAAGTCTTCCACTGAAGCTGAGTACCGATCAATGTCTGAAGTATGCTCTGAAGTGGTCTGGCTTCAACGCCTTCTTCAGGATCTTGGCGTTCTAGTTAAGGTGCCAGTTCATTTGTTCGGTGATAATACTAGTGCGATACAAATTGCAACTAATCCTGTTTTACATGATCGGACGAAGCATATCGAGACGCATGTTCATTATATTCGAGACCTTGTGAACTCTGGGGAAATTCGTCTATTCTACCTGTCATCTGAAGACCAGATTGCTGATCTTTTTCCTAAGGCAGTTCCTACGAGTCGTCACTGGTTTCTATCGAGCAAATTGATGTTGCGTAATCACCATCAATTTGAGGGGGGATGTTAACATTATTGGCCCAAGATGTAGGCCCAACCGAAATCAGTCCAACTCAAATTTCTAATGACCTAATTCCCTTGTATATATTCAGTAGTTAGAGTTCTTTCTCATCTTCTTTTTCTTCTGGTTTTTCTCTCCTTTCCTCTGCAGCTGCTCAGTTCCTTCTTTTCTCTATTCTCAGCTTCCATTCTTCTTTTCTATTGATCAATAATACAGAACTCTCTTCCTCTCCGTGGATTAGCTAACATAACTTTAGTGAACCACGTTATATCTGTGTTCTCGTTCATCTCTCGGTTTATCGCAATGTCTAACAAGGAGGTGGAGCGGAGGTGTTCTGCGATTCCGATGCCGAAGAGGCTGAGTGTAGATGGCGGAGGTGGGGTTCTCGTAGAGGGGGTGTCCCACTCCTATGGGATAGTGCGAAAGTAGGTTCGGTTCAAGGGGCGGGGATCGAAATTGGTGGCGGTGTGGCGGCGAAAGTTGATGGAGCCACCGGAGGTCGTAGGGAAGGAAAAAGGTCACGACTCACGGGGAAGAAGAAATGCTTAGGGAGATAGAGAAAAATAATAATTTTTAATTTAAAATTATATTATTTGGCAAAAAGTTGGACACATCAGCTGACATGTCATTTTAGGGTTAAACTTCCGTTAACTTAGACGAAAAACGTAATGGAAAACAAAACATTGCCATTTTTGGGACTACGAATAGTTTTGGCTATGTTTGACATTCTCGGTGAAAGTTTGGCTACAAATTTGTTTTTGGCCTAATTTTAATAATAAAATATATTTTTATAATAAAATTTATACTTATAATTCAAAGGTATTAAGTAGACATTGATTGTAGACTTAGAAATAAATATAAATATGCAATCAATGACATTTAATAAGAGAAATACATTATGATTTTTTATATATAAAATGAAGGATGATGTGGAAATTTGAGAGGAAGACTGTGAGAACACCTAAATCTTCATTAATAACCATTAGATTAGGTTCTTAAATCCGACGGTGTAAATAAAAAGGACAAAATTGTAATCTTTGGAACAATATAAAAAGGGTTCAATACATCTCTAAAAATCCTAATTAGAATCAAATTAAAGAAAAACTCTCGCATCATCTATTTTTTTGGTTGTGGGATTTTCTACCGCCACCGTTGGAGTAAAGCCCTCCGGTGGAGTTGATCCGAACGACGATTGTCAAGTTCGCCTGCTACGACTGTCAAGACGGAGCCGAAGGTGGGGAGGGAGGGAGGTGCTACGGCTGGCGAGAAGGAGGTCAGTGCAACCATTGGCGGTGGTGCTGATGGGGGTGAACCCAATTCAAGCGTGTTTTCTTTTCGTGGCCGACGAAGAACCAAGCACCCCAGTTCCTCTCGATCGATCCTTCTTTCTCATGTCCTCAAGCTCTCGTATTATTTCACCAATGGTGAGCGTTTCTTCTTTGTTCTATCTTCATGATCCCTTTTCTTTTCACTCACTCATTAGATTAGCGTTCGTTGTTTTCCGATTCTCTGTATCCATAAAAGCTTTTACACGAGTGCTATAATTTCATCTATTTCTGCAACAGGCCACACATTTCATAGCCGGATGCATGGTGGCCGGTGCCGCTTAAGCTGCAAGGTCTACAATCCGGGCATGGCAAACTCTGAAGACGAGACCTCGAGCCTTCTACAAAGGTGGGTTTCAACCTAGCATGACCAAACGAGAAGCAGCCCTTATCCCAGTTCTTCATCAGCTTTCGAGTCGAAAGGGAATGATTAGATTTAGGTTCGATAGTGCTCTGTATTAGGCTACTATTAGCGTTGTTCCGATTTTTTAGAATTTGAAACCATATCTTGTTCCGGATTCCATATGTTGGTACCACATCTTGTTCCAGATTCTATATGTTGGTACCACATCTTGTTCTCTGCATTTTGATTGTTCGTGGATTTTATATTTTGAAACTTTGACTTGTCCCGATTTCACTGATTTGGAACAATTAAGTTCTTGTTTCAAAATTGGAGCTCTTTTGTGTCCTGATTTCACTGATTTGGAACAAATTTCTTGTCGCATATTGCTTCCATCATGGATAATATACTAAAATGTGTACCTGTTATAAGAATTAGGAACATAAATGTGTACCTATTATAAGAATTAGGAACATAAATGTGTGCATATTATAAGAATTAGGAACATAATGGCCGGAACTGGATTTTCTATCGAACGAATATCAAAGAAGGAAAAAAGATAGCTCGGTTTTCATGGAAACCCTTCCGAAGTCGTCCATCCCCACCGCCGCCGATGCTGCCTCTGTTGATAAGCCGCCTGATCCGATAGCCCTATTGGTGACGTTACTCCTTCCAAGATAGTGAAGAAGGCAAAGACCACTCTTGTGTCAGGGGAGGCGGCTGATAAGAGAATTTTACCAAGGTCGTATTCCACGGGGTCCTCTCATAAACCAATACTCACACTTCTCATAGACGGTCTAGACATTTGAAAATGGTTTTGGTTTGATTGAGAAATTCATAAACAAAAGCAAAGAAAAACAATACTAACAAAGATTAAACAAAAGAGAAAGGTGGTTCAAATCAAAGACAAAGGGGTTCTCTTGGTGGGTAGTTTCATCATGCTCAAGAGGACTAATTGAACAAACAAGCCAATCAAGATCGAGTTTGCAAGAAAACCCAGATAGTGGAAATCACACTCACAAGTCAAGAGATGGTCAGAGATGAACTTGGAAGGGTCGGCGCCGCCGTGGCCGTCGTAGACACCGATGAATATAAAAAACTTGAAATTTTAAATTTCGTAGAACTTAGAGAAGAGGAAGGAAACAGAGAGGACTTCATTTTGAACGATGAATTGTTGTGTGGGTGAGCGGAGAAGGAAATTAGTTAAAATTTTTATTTATAATCCTCATTCCTGGGCCTCACCGAAGCGATTTATTTGTTTCTGTTTTTAATTTTCTTAAGCCAATTTTTTTATTTCTTTTAATAATTTCCCTCAGCTTGGGCCGTAATCTTAAATAAAAGCCCCCACATTAAATATTTTAATAATAATATTCAATATTTTTCTTGTTATTTATCTCCACATCACCATTTAAGGTTTTTCAAATAAACAAAATTTAATAAAAAATCTAGATTTAATAGTTGAAATAAAAATTTTATAATTGGGTAGGGATTAGTGCATTTTTTTTCCAAAAGTAGGGTGGCGTGAAAATTTTATTCTTAGGGTAGTCCGAAAATTAATTTTTATTCTTAAAGTAGGGTGGATTGAAGGGTAAGAGCATGTGGGATGTTAGAGCTGATAATGGCTCGTGGATCTGGAAGAGATTAATGAAGCTGAGATCGAGTGTTAGAGGGTTTATGACTGTTGACAGTGATGGGAACTACTGCTGGGATGGAAAGGATGTTGATAGATTGAAGCCGAATATGATCTGGGAAACAGTTAGACCAAAGCTCCCTGAAGTGCCTTGGTATCGTCTGACCTGTGAGGGGTTTTCTATCCCAAGATTGAGGTTTGTTTCTTGGTTAATTATGATTAGAAGAATCATGACGAGAGATAAGGTGGCAAAATGGGACAGGAATGTGGAGTTAACTTGTGTGTTATATATGCAATAGAAATGATGAATCAGTTGATCATCTTTTCTATGAGTGCTCTTTTACTCAAAGGCTTCATCGGGCTATACTCCCGGAGCTGGCAGGCTCAACAGGCTGGAGCGATGTCCACACCAAAGCACAGCGCTGGATGGGTCACAGCATTGAGAGTAAGATGAAAAGATTGAAGTGGAGTATGATTGTTAATATGGTTTGGAGGAGTAAGAATACGAAGATCTTTGCAAACAAATCGATAGATGTCGTTAATTGCATTGAGCAAATCAAGTGGGACTTAGAAGCTTTTGCTAGGAGCTCTAGTGATAGCTCAAGAATTTTGAGATATGTATAGGTCTTTTTTCCTATTGTCTTTGTAATTACATCTTTGTAAGTTCTTAACTGTTTTTTGATGGAGTGAAATTACTAATTCATAAAAAAAAATTTCAATATAGGCTATCAAATTGCTTTTTCAAATCTGACACAATAAATAATACATCTTTGTATTTGGCTCGTTTATAATGCTAAACGAGCCAAATCCGAGATTGACTCGTTTACTATCATAAACGAGCTGGTAAACGAGCCAAACTCAGGGTGAAAAATATCAGAAATATAAGACATTAAACATTCAACAGAAATTAAACGAGCAACGTATTGGCTTGAGCTCGGCTCATTTAGCTGACGAGCTAGCTTGTATACATGAGATCTACCCAGAGAGTGAGGACTATCAGTAGCACTCCTGGAAAGAGACAGGAATGTTACTAAAAGAGTGGCTCGACTAGCTAGAAAATATAAGTTTAACAAATAACCAATCATAAAATTATATAATAAAATGTAAATACACAATAAAAATCCAAATTTACCAAATGTACTGTATACACAATCATATCAGTATATTGAACTGATGAGTTTAACGATACGAGGTTCAATCGCTTAATTTTTATAAATCATAGTTAAATCATCATTATATTAGTTTGTATATATTTGTTAAAATCAAAATCATCATATTTATAAATTATTTTAGTTAAATCATCTTTTACTCACCAATTAATATAAATCCGAATTTACTGAATATATATAACATAGGTGAACACTCCGGTGACGGGCGTAATCGGTTACGTTGACACGTGTCATCTTATTATTGGTTGCATAAAATAATATAAAAAAATTGTACATTTAGTACACAATTGTATTTTGAATTACAACTTTCACCGTAACGAAGTGAATATGTTAATTTTACCCGGACTCTCAAACTCCATCTGCTTTAACTTAATCTTCTTTATTTTTTATATAAATTTGTAAACCCAATCACTAGACGAAGCTATTCTTATTCCTTGACCATCCAACATTTCTTCAAGTTCTTTTCTAAAAAAAAACATGTCTTCAAGTTAACTTCTCGAAGTAAACATTTCTTCAAGTTCACTTCTCGAAGTAATCGATTTATTGCATCAATCATATTCTCCGATACCAAGTTTAGCAGATGTGATTTGCCCAAATCTTTAATTATGAATTTCATAAGAACAGAGATAGTAGGAACTTGAGATTAATTTTGAGAAAAAAGTGTTGCTTTAACACATGAGGCATCATCTTCTATTCCGTCCATTTCAATAACGCCCCCTTGAATCTTGTCTCCATCACCTTCAGTATCAAATGCCAAGAAACAATCAATCTATCATCCCCACCCACCATAAGAACCCTAATTTCACTCATTTTGAACCATATATTTCTTACTTTCTTTGTCCAATTCGATGAATTTGAAAGCAGCTCCGAGCTGGGTCAGCTGCTGCTTCACCCTCTTGTAGAGCCCGCAATAAGTCTTGCTGAAAACCCAGAAAATCCAAGCTCAATGAACGCCTCTTCGCCCTCCGCGCCCCGTCGTCCCCAACATGAGTAAGGTACAATAATTACTAGCAGAGATATAATCAACCCCTAATAACGCCCTTGATTCTAAGTATGGGATTCATATATACAGATGGACAACGTGTGGATAATCAAAGACACAGTCAATTACAGCTCCACGAGCAGGAGCGGATGATTCAAGTGGAGATATATAAAGGAGCTGGAATCCGGTGGCGGCGGTGACGGCAGAGGGAAGTCGTCGTTCAAGAAAGGGATTTACGATATGGAGTAGGAATTGCTTGTGCTGTTGAGATCGAAGAAGAAGAAGGTTGTGTAAACTATAATTGAAGATCTTAATCATGCGATCTAGTTACATGAATTCAAATCGACATACTCGTAGACATGGTGATCGACAGGGGTCAATGAACAGAAGAGGAATAGTGATGATCCTCCAAAAGCGTGCAAGAGAGGGAGTGGATCCGCCGATCTTGATCTTGAACTGGTAGGGTTTCGCCTTCTCTCTTTCCTATAAACCTTTAGTGTGTTTTTACTGCTTAACTCTTATGATGGAATAAGAGTTATATTTATAGGCAGAGAGAGGGGCCAAACCCTAATGATCTTATAATCTCAACCGTCCATCAAGGTTTGAGTTAGTTAATTAGGGCTAACTTCTAAATCCAAACCGATAAAGGAAAAAGACTTTATCCAACAGTTTTTCATAACTAGATCAAGTTAAGTTATTTGGGCCACATAAGAAAAGGAAGATATATTAATGTATTAAAATATATCTTACAGTCTCCCACTTGGTCCAGATAACAATCATTTATGATATGGTAGGAAATACATAAGACGCGCATAAATGCTGGATTAAGGTCGTTGTCCACCATTGGTTTCTTTCAAGTACCTTAATTGAACTGAATCATTAATCAGAGTCATAGCGGTTGTGTGTTAATAAAAGAACACAGTTCCTTCCATGTACTACTGATCAACAATTAGAACAACTAAGTCTATAAATTGAAGTTATCTTAATGGTCCCATAAGCGTCTTAAGGAAGACTCATTCTGTTTCATTTAATCACATAATATGTATACAAATTCATAACTTGAAACAGAAAAATTAAGAAGTTTCATTAATGAATATTCAAATAATTATTGAGATGTCAAATCTTAATACATAGCAAAATCCAATCCAAAACATGATAAAATCTACTAGTTACTCTCAAGACCCATTGATTCAACATGTTGCTTATAAGTCTTGGGAGGTAACCCCTTGGTAAAAGGATCTGCTATGTTAGCATGTGTGTTGATATGCTCAATTGACACTCGTTTCTTCTGAACTTCTTCTTTAACTGAAAGAATCTCATCTCCATGTGCTTGATTCCTTTGGAGTACTTATCATTCTTTGAGAAGAATACTGTTGCGGTGTTGTCACAGTAAATTTTCATGGGCCTATTAATATAAGTCAACACACTAAGCCCTGAAATGAAATTCCGCAGCCATAATGCATGAACTGTAGCCTCAAAGCATGCCACAAACTCTGCCTCCATCGTAGATGATGCTATAATGCTTTGTTTGGCACTCTTCCAAGAAATGGCGCCTCCAGCTAACATGAACTCATATCCAAAAGTACTCTTTCTTGTGTCCACACATCCACCATAGTCTGAATCTGTGTAACCAACTATTTCGAGGTTTTCAGTATGCTTAAAAGTGAGCATATGTTTCTTCGTTCCTTGTAAGTATCTCAACACCTTCTTAGCTGCTTTCCAATGATCCATGCCTGGATTCTGTTGACAACGACCCAACATCCCAACTGCAAAACTTATGTCTGGCCTAGTGCAAACATGTGCATTCTGCAAACTGCCTACAAGAGAAGCATAAGGATAATCCTTCATTCGATTGCGTTCTAATTCAGTTTGAGGACATTGACTTAAGCTGAACTTATCCCCTTTCTGAATTGGAACAATATTACCATCACAAGTTGCCATATTAAATCTTTCTAAAACCTTAGTGATATAGGCATTCTGAGACAAACCTAAAATCCTACGTGATCGATCCCGGAATATCTCTATCCCTATCACGTAGGAAGCCTCTCCCATATCTTTCATTTCAAAGTTTCGTGAAAGAAAATCCTTAGTTTCTCGTAATAAACCAAGGTCACTACTGGCAATGAGGATATCATCAACATATAAGACTAAAAAAGCAAACTTACTCCCACTGATCTTTAGGTATATACAATGATCAACAATGTTTTCAGTAAACCCAAAGATCGTAATGGTATCATGAAACTTGATGTACCATTGACGAGAAGCTTGTTTTAGTCCATATATTGACCTCTACAACAAACATACTTTATCTTCGTTTCCTTCTTTGATAAAACCCTCTGGTTGAGCCATATAAACTTCTTCATCTAAACTCCCATTCAGAAAACCGTTTTGACATCCATTTGATGTAACTCTAAATCAAAATGAGCCACAAGAGCCATAATTATACGCAATGAGTCTTTCTTTGAAACGAGGGAGAATGTCTCATTATAGTCAACTCCCTCCCATTGATTAAATCATTTAGCTACAAGTCTTGCTTTATGTCGTTCGATCTTGCCAAGAGAGTCACGTTTGGTCTTAAAGACCCATTTACAACCAACTTTCTTACGACCTTCTAGCAAATCGACCAACTTCTAAACTTTATTTGTAGCCATAGAATCTAACTCATTGTGCATGGCCTCTATCCATTTATTGGCGTCTTTACTTTTCACGGCTTGTGAGTATGAGACGTAATCTTCATCCATCCCAATGTTAAATTCACATTCTCGTAAATATAACACGTAATCATCAGAAATGGCTTGTCTTCTTGGTCTAGAAGACCTCCTTAATGCTACTTCTGGTGTTATATTTACAATAGGTTCATCAGTTTCATTATGGAGTGTGTGATCATCGACGTTTGGTTCTACATTGTTGGTAGGATTAACAATATGAGGCAGAACTATGTCAGTCAAAATTTGGGGCATAGGGATTCGTATTGGCACCCTAATTTCGTTTATGACCACGTCTCTTATTTCATCACTCCCACTGATTTCACCATCTTCAATGAATTTAGCATTTCCAGTCTCTACTATTCTCGTACTATGGTTAGGACAGTAAAACCTGAACCCTTTTGATCTTTCCGGGTACCCAATGAAAAAACCACTAATGATTTTTGGGTCGAGTTTCTTCTCATGTGGATTGTAAATGCGAGCCTCTGCTGGACATCCCCATATGTGGAAATGTCTTAAACTAGGTTTCCATCCTTTCCACGTCTCGAAAGGTGTTTTTGGAACGGATTTACTAGGAACCCTGTTCAAGATGTAAACAGCAGTCATAAGGGCATGCATCCACAGAGAAACAGGTAACTGGCATTGCCCATCATGCTTCTAACCATCTCCATTAAGGTACGATTACGTCTCTCAGCTACACCATTCATCCAGGGTGATCCGGACATTGTGTATTGAGGAACGATTCCTAATTTCTGAAGAAGTTTAGCGAAAAAGCCAGGACGTTGTCCCGATTCATCGAATTTTCCATAGAATTCACCACCTCTATCCGATCTAATGATTTTTACTTTCATACCTAATTGTCTCTCAACTTCAGTGATGTAAAGCTCTACAGCGTTTACAGATTGAGATTTGTCATGCAATAGGTAAAGATAGCAATAACGTGAATAGTCATCAATAAAGGTGATGAAGTATTTTTCTCCACCAAAAGATGGGACGTCGAAGGGACCGCAGATGTTTGTGTGTATTATTTCAAGTAGCTCGGTGCTTCTTGTGGCTCCTTTCTTGGTAAGTTTAGTTTGCTTTCCCTTAATGCAATCTATACAAGTATCAAAATCAGTAAAATCGAGTGACGGGAGAATTTCAGATTTTACCAAGAGATTAACTCTTTCCTTGGATATATGACCCAAACGTTTATGCCACAAGAACGAAGATCTTTCAATTAATCGACCACGTTTCAAACCGACTTGAGAATGTAGGGATATATTGAGAGATTCAGAGAATTCATTATCGAGTGTGAGTTGATACAACCCATCAATCAAAATTCCAGAACCAAACAATTCATTATTTTTTTTAGTAAACTAAAACAACCACCACCAATCCGAATTGAAAAGCCATCAATATCTAGTTTAGACAAGGAAATCAAATTACGAGAAACTGAAGGTACTTAAAGGGTATTCTCCAAATCCAAATGAAATCCAGAACTTAAAACTAAACGAAAAGTTCTGATGGCTTCAACTTTAGCTTTCGACCTATTCCCCATGTGAAGAAAGGCTTCATTTGGTCTTATAGTGGTATGGGTTGTAAGGAATCCCTGCATTGAATTTGAAACGTGTACATTAGAGCCAGAATCAATCCACCAAGTATTAGAAGGTGTTTCCACAAAATTTGATTCGAAACATACAAAGGCAAGAGACTTACCCTTCTTCTCGAACCATTCTTTGCGCTTTATGTAATCCCTCTGGATGTGTCCAACTTTGTGACGAAATTTGCACTCATCCTTCTTGATTTTCTTGGAGGTAGATTGAACAGACAAATTGGATGACCCTTTATGGTTGGAATGGTTAGTCTTTCCACCCTTCCAACCTTAATTGGTCTTCCCTTTCCCATTACCATGCATGAAGTTGGCTTGAGCAACGCTAACATTTTGTTGCCTAAGTCGACCCTCTTCCTGCACCAATTTATTGGACAATTGATTCACATTCCATTTTTCATTGATGGTATTATAGTGAATCTGGAAGGGCCCATACTGGTCAGGTAGTGAGTTCAAGATAAATTGGACTAGGAAGTCATCTTCCACAGTCATGCCCAATTTTCCTAAACTTGAAGCTAAATTTGCCATGTCCAGTACGTGTTGTTGCATGGTCTTGGTACCGTCAAAACGGGTAAAAGTGAGTTCAGACATCAATTCCCCCGCAACTGCTTTATCTTCAGGTTTAAAGCGTTCAGTGATGGCTTGGAGATAATCTTTGGCGGTTTGATTATCAGTTTCAGGTATGGCAGATTTGATGTTTGAAGCAGATGTCAAACGCAGAAACTTAAGGAACAATTTGTTTGCTCTAGTCCAGGAGTTGAAACTTGTCTTATCTTCAACAGTTGAGATATCAGTGAGGGCAGCTGGCTGATATGATGTCAAGGCATGGTCGATGTCGAGTACACCTAAGTAGAACTCAACATGCTTTCCATTCAGCAAAATTGTTCCCTTCGAGAACGGAATCGACGAGGGAGTTGAGTTTGTTGGATTGAAGAACTACAATTAGAAATAGGATCACTTTAATTAGAAAAACACATTATAATTATATGACTAAGATTTATAATTGAGTGATTCAGATCTTTCAATCAAGTAAATATGGTATCTGTGGACACTACATGCTTGCTTAATCCTATAAAAGACTCATCTCCTTTAGTGGTTGTCTACTTTTAATGCATAGGTGGTTACCTGTGGGTAACAACTATACTTGAGTAAACAATCCTAGTTTAATTTTACTTAGTCTAACATTCATAGTTTCCATTGTGCCCACTGTGGTGGACATCAACCTATAATTTGAATGCTAATTAATTATTTTAATCATCATACATGGACTAAATTAAAATCACTGTGGTGATTACTAAATCAGTATAATATGTATGAATGATTTATTATAGATTAAGAAATTCTAAAACTCTAAATTAATTCGGAAAGAAGAGAATTATACGTCCGAAAAGAGAAAAACGGGTTTCTGAGGGTCTAAACGACGGAATTTCGCTTATTTCTGAAAAGTACACCAAATGTGTATCTTGAATATCTCGCCGTTTCCAAGCAGCCCACCAAAAATCAGCTCGTTCCGACATCGTCAGTTGAATTTGGGAAGAAAGCGTTTCAGCAGAAATGACAGTTTAGATAGAAAAGGATGAAACAAAAAAATCCTAACTGTAATTTCGACTATAAAGGATCTGATTAGATTATTATATCTAATCAAGAATCCTAAAAGGGTAAACAACATAAACCCTAATAATCTATTGAAACAGAAGAACGAAACGATGTTTTCGTTTAGGGTAAATCGAAAAACATAGATATAGAACATATCATAGGTAAAAGCGGAAACATAATCCTAGATCTATTCTATCATAAACGAACTAGATGTAAGATAGCAACAAAGGCTCTGATACCACATGTAAACTATAATTGAAGATCTTAATCATGCGATCTAGTTACATGAACTTAAATCGACATACCCGTAGACATGGTGATCGACAGGGGTCGATGAACAGAAGAGGAATAGCGATGATCCTCCAAAAGCGTGCAAGAGAGGGAGCGGATCCGCCGATCTTGATCTTGAACTGGTAGAGTTTCGCCTTCTCTCTCTTTCCTATAAACCTTTAGTGTGTTTTTTACTACTTAACTCTTATGATGGAATAAGAGTTATATTTATAGGCAGAGAGAGGGGCCAAACCCTAATGATCTTTTAATCTCAACCGTCCATCAAGGTTTGAGTTAGTTAATTAGGGCTAACTTCTAAATCCAAACCCATAAAGGAAAAAAAGCTTTATCCAACATTTTTTCATAACCAGATCAAGTTAAGTTATGTGGGCCACATAAGAAAAGGAAGATATATTAATGTATTAAAATATATCTTACAGGTTGATGATCCATTCTACGACGGTGGTAGGTGGATGCTTCGCAAACGGAGTATAATTAGGTGTTAATCTAAAGTAAATAAAGTTTGTTTATTGTTAATCTAGTTTAATAGGGTGTTAAATTGTAGGCACCTCCTACCACGCCTTCAAGTTATGATAACTTGCAATTATTGACCTACTATAATAGTATAGCAGGTCATGTTACGTAAGAAATAACTGTCTTTACGTAAGCCTTTCGTAAAAGATGAGTATCTTACGTAACAGTTGTAAATGATTATTACGTAAGCCTTACGTAACCACAGTTTGTCTTACGTAACAGTTGTAAATGATTGTTACGTAACGGCAGTTTGTCTTACGTAACAGGCTTAATTTTATATTTTACGTAAGAAACAGCTGTGGTTACGTAAGCCTTACGTAACAGATGTTTGTCTTACGTAACAGTTGTAAGTTCTTGTCACGTAAGGCTTACGTAACGATAGTTTATCTTACGTAACAAGGTTAATTTTTATTCATCACGTATGAAATACTTTAGTTACGTAAGCCTTACGTAACCATAGTTTTTCTTACGTAACAGTTGTAGATGATTGTTACGTAAGGCTTACGTAACGACAGTTTGTCTTACGTAACAATGTTAATTTTATTCATTACGTATGAAATACTTTGGTTACGTAAGCCTTACGTAACCACAATTTATCTTACGTGACAGTTGTAGATGATTGTTACGTAAGGTAATCACAGTTTTTCTTACGTAATGACAGTTTGTTGATAGCCATGAAATCAACAACCTTAATCAGCAAATAATGGGTGTCAACAAGTAGTGAGTTTTAAGTGTTTGACCAAGAACACAAAGCAAACAACAACACATCATATCTCTTGTCTTCATGTAAAAAACAACAACAAATGATAAATCACATATTATATTACAAAAATCATTAATCATCGGTGGACATCAAAACATTGCAAAGTTTGTGTTTGACCAAGAGGGAAACGACGACAAGAGTGGAAGGCTGACGAGGCAACAAAGCACCAAGAATACTCCTCTGATAGAGCAGCAATGATGTCGGATTCGGATTCCTCTACTTTGCAACAACAATGGCGGTGAAGACTCACTTAGTAAGCCACCAGCGGCGACCACTAACTCTCTCGAAAAGTTGCGGCAACAACGACGAAATGAAAGTTTAAGGGGAAAGCAACAACGTCAATGAAGCAAAGAACAATGAGAAGAGATTGAAGAGAGAACGATGGCTAAGGTTCCAAGATTTTTGTAACCCACTTTGTGGGAGCTAAAGTTTAGGATGAGAACCAAAACACACATTTTTGTTTGAATTTTATTTTTATTTTTGACCGCCTCTTCCACTTAAGAGACAGCCACTTCCGTCTAGCCGTCGCATTATCCACTTAAGCGGTCACCTAGTCGTCGAACTGCTTAACTAGTTGCCTAGGGCTAAAGCAAGGCGATCGATCGTCACCCAGCGCCTCGGTGACCACCTAGTTTCGCCTTTGGGAACACTGATCTTATGTAACAGTTTTAAATGATTTTTACGTAAGATTATTGTTACGTAAAAATAAACATATGTTACGTCAGGCTTACATAACCAACATATTTTATACGTAAATAATAAAATTAACCTTGTTACGTAAGCCTTACGTAACAATCATCTACAACTATTACGTAAGACAAACTGTGGTTACCTTACGTAACAATCCTCTACAACTGTTACGTAAGGCAAACTGTGATTACGTAAGGCTTACGTAACTAAAGTATTTCATACGTAATGAATAAAATTAACCTTGTTACGTAAGACAAACTGTCGTTGCGTAAGACTTACGTAACCAAAGTATTTCATACGTAATGAATAAAGTTAAACTTGTTACGTAAGACAAACTGTCATTACGTAACCCTTACGTAACAATCATCTACAACTGTTACGTAAGACAAACTGTCGTTACGTAAGGCTTACGTAACCAAAGTATTTCATACGTAATGAATAAAATTAACCTTGTTACGTAAGATAAACTATCGTTACGTAAGCCTTACGTAACAAGCACTTACAATTGTTACGTAAGACAAACTGTGGTTACGTAAGGCTTACATAACCAAAGTATTTCATACGTAATGAATAAAATTAACATTGTTACGTAAGATAAACTATCATTACGTAAGCCTTACGTAACAAGAACTTACAACTGTTACGTAAGACAAACATCTGTTACGTAAGGCTTGTTTTTTACGTAAAATATAAAATAAAGCTTGTTACATAAGACAAACTGTCATTACGTATGGCTTACGTAACAATCATTTACAACTGTTACGTAAGACAAACTGTGGTTACGTAAGGCTTACGTAACAATCATTTACAACTGTTACGTAAGATACTCATCTGTTACGTAAGTCTTACGTAATGACAGTTATTTCTTACGTAACATGACCTGCTAAACCTATTATAGCAGGTCAATAATTACAAGTTATCATAAATTGAAGGCGTGGTAGGAGGTGCCTAAATTGTAATATAGAGAAGATTTATGTATTAAAAGTATGATTTTCACACATAAATATCTCTGGCCAATCACATGATGCCACGTGTCAGCGTAACTGGTTATACTGCGTCAGATTGTTCACCATATAACAAAACCACTTAAGACTTCATTTGATATGTGATCTAACCCCGATCAAACTAAATAACTTGTACAAAATTAAGGTAATTTGGCTGAATAAATTATATATAAACTACCTGGTCATTTGGATGGGTGCATTTACGGAGTGAATAGAGGGTAAACTAGAGACATTTCAACCACTAGGGTGAAATTGTGTAATTACATCGTTTGAGAACGAAAAATGGGATGAGTGCATCGAGGTGAATTCAAATTCACGGTGTATTCCCACAAAAAAAAATTCACGGTGTACCCGGGTACAAATATAAATGGAGAGATTCATCTTTGATAGTGGGTTAATTAAACTTGATATGGTAATTAATTATTTTGTTATTATTTATTTCGCTCCAATTCACTTTCAAATCACTTATCCAAACAAATGCGTCCGTAAATACACTTTCACTCATAATATCTCTTTCACCTACTCATAAATACACTTTCACTCATAATATATCTTTCACCTACTCATAAATACACTTTCACTCATAATATCTCTTTCACCTACCCATTCAATTCACTTTCACTTCAATTCACAAACTTAAACTAACAAGAGCTTTTACTCCGCTAACTATTTTTGTAAACATTCCTCATAGAGCTACCAATCGAAAGGGTCAAATTAATTTGCGCGGCCACTACAGATTACAAGTTATTTCGGATGAGGTCATTCGAGTGATTGAGGGCGAAATTAGACTTTGCAATCGTCAACCTCATCCCCACGCAAGTCAATATCTTTCTCAATTATTATTTTTTTCGTGGAAAATCTTTCACAATTTTAGCACTGTTTTTAATTGTAATTAACAATATAAAAATACGAGGTTGTGGACTTATAAAATAAAATCCAATTTTAATTTCAGGATTAGCAGCAAATTGTTTTTGCCTTTCCTATCTCTCTCGCCTCTTCGATGAAAATAAATTCCTCTCCGTCCCATCTTCTGCAACAGGTTTCTCCTTTTGTTTCCATCAATGCTATATATTTAATCATCGTTTTTTCGTTTCTTTTTAGTAACGAAATTGTATTTCTATGCTCCGAAGAGCTTTGATTTCTTGACGATTCCTCCTCAGTGACAAGTAAATTAAACACCCTTTTGTCGCTTTCTATTGACATGGCGGAGTTGCGTTTTGGTCTACGGTGTGAAACCTGAACTGAACTGCTCCTCAATTTCCAAGCTCTTTCTTAACCCTTGTGCACGTGATTACTAATCCAAAAGGAAACTGCGAACAAGTTTCCTAACTAGGAATTTCTTGCACTTGACCTGGTGACGCCCAATCAATTTCCTTTTTCTTCTATGTGGGTTTGATGATCATTCTTCTCTATATACAGAAACACAACCATGATTGTCGAGTGTTAGAATAACAGCAATTCTCCTTCTTCTGAGTGTGATTTAGGGATTTTTCTGCAGGCTGAAATGGTTACTTGTGATGAGATGGACAAAATCCTGATGGATGATGTGGAGGGTGACTGTGTTCTTGTTGGGTTTGAAGAATCTGATGAAGAATCTGATGAAACTTCTTACCATGAAACGTCTTACTATGATGTGAGTTTAGTTTAGTTTTGTGAAACCCTTGATATGTCTTGTGTGTTTTCTGGATAACCTAAATTATTTTGTTTTGGCAGAATACATTGGGGTCCCCGATTTTGACCAAGAGACATAAGGAAATTAAGATTGAATCTGATAAGGGAAAAAAGATGAAGGAACTGATCAAACAGCAGGTTCTCAATTTCTTGCCGGCTAAGTCAGTCTACAGGCTCAGAGCTGTTTCAAAAGACTGGGATACTTATCTCTCAGGTCCCTTCTTCGCCCACCAGCAATCTCTGAGTTTCAACAGCATATCTGGCCTCTTTGCCCAACTCCCTGGTGAAACCCCGTCATTCGTATCCCTTGATCGATCTACTTATGGTGTTCCCGTCCCTTCCCTCAGCTTCTTGCCTGAACCTGTTGAGGTTAGAGCTACTAATAATGGTGGCTTGCTCTGCTGCAGAAGCCATGTAGGTACCTACTACATATGCAACCCAGTAACAAAGCTATGGACTAAGCTTCCAGATCCAACTCTGTATCATGGACCTGAAACAGTTGTAGGACTTACCTTTGAGCCTTCCCCACGCAGCTTCACTAGTCATTATCAGCTTGTTTGCGCTGTTGTTAGCTCATTCCTCGACAATTATGAACCGCCAATTGTATCGTTCGAGGTGTTCTCCTCGAGATCAGCTGAATGGAGGGTGTGTGACAACATGTCCTGCTCTGATTTGGGTGCCCCTGAGTTCGTAGGAGATGGCTTCTACTTGAATGGATTTGTGTATTGGGAAACAGGATCAGGTAACGTCCTGGCCTTTGATGTGAAGAATGAAGACTTTGGGGTCCTGACTTTGCCACCAAACAACGGTGGAGCTCATGGAGCTTTGTCAGTGATGAATGGAGAAGTATGCTATCTGTTGCCGATTGTTGAAGGCGTTGACTGCAGAGTTGAGGTTTACGGGAACATGGATATGAGGCTCATGCGCGTGATCCGCTTCACAGAAAGTAAATATAACATATCTGGGGAGTTGAGAGCATTGGCATTTGCTAATGAGAAGTTGCTGATAGTGATATTGGGGAAGAAGATTGTGGCATTTGATGTTGAAGTTGGGAAGGAGAAATGGATTGGGAATGCAAGCAATGATGGGTTTGAAAAGTATGTGCCATATGTGAACAGCCTTGTGAATGTCCCACCTTGCTTTGATATGGAGCTCCTGAATGAGTACAACTAAGGTAGCCTAAGAGGATGATATGAGAGATGTTTGGTTTGGAATAATTGAATGAGCAGACTGTTCTTTTCTTGTCTTTTGTTTTTGGGGACATTTTGTTGATGATGATAATGTTTAGCTACACTCTGTGTTTTCTTTGTTTGCTGCAGTTTCTTACTGTGATAAGTGCAGAGGATTTACTAGCATCATTAGTATGTAATTTTTTTTAATGATTTTAGCACCCATTATCGTTAAGTCTGGTCTCAAAATCTTGAAACTTTCATCAGAATGGTCTAATTTGCTAAAAAAAAGTTCTCATAAGACTTCTTGGTATGATATCATTGAGCCATTAAAACTTTAAAATCATTCAAACAGTTTAGACTAGATTTTGTGGTTCAGTACTCAACTAGAAAATGAAACAAAGATTTGTTGTGTGACCTATGAATCACGAGTTGAACAATCATTGATGTTGAATTACTATATTTATTACTAGATTATTTTCGGCCATTGGCCGAAATTTTTTTTTTTGTCCTAGCAACTCCTGAGCGGAGCGATATAATATCATCTTTACCTGGAATTATATGAAGTGTAGAGAATAGGTCACGTTATTCCCTTCCTTATTTACAGTCATTACCTTATTTGTTACTAGCTGTAAATATAGTAAGTTATTAGCTGTAGAAGTCTAAACTAGGTAGGTCTCTCATCAAGACCCTTATATATATGTAATTCCTAAGTCTGTGAATAATACAACAACGAGGTTGTTATCCTCGATTGACCTAAATTCTACATGGTATTAGAGCCTACTCTGACCTAATTTCTTCAGCCGCTGAAAAACTCTATTCTCAGCCGGATCTCTTCTTCTTCTTTTCTTTTGAAATCAAACAATTGTTCGTCCAAGAACAATGACAACAACATCGAGTATAAGTGAGCAGTAGTGTGATTGGTCATCTGGAGGTTCCTCGAGCACCATGGCACCTGCAAAGACCGACTACTCTGGAATCCTCACCACTCATAGATTGGATGGGAAGAACTATCTCCAATGGTCCAAAACCGTGGAGATGCATATCACAGGAAGGAGCCGTGGAGGGTATCTGACAGGGGCAACGAAAAAGCCAGAACCTGAAGATCCACAGTTTTAGACCTGGAACGACAATGATAACCTGGTGCGCACCTGGCTAATTCACTCAATGATGCCTAGCATTGGAGAAAACTACCTTCTCCATTCGACTGCTCAGGCAATCTGGGAGGCAGCCAGCACCACTTTCTCTACAGTGGACAACTCATCAGCCTTGTTTGAGGTTGAAACACAGCTGTTTCATCTCAAACAAGGAGATAAAGATGCTACTGAATATTTCAACATGTTAGGACGCTATTGGCTGCACCTAGACATGTATGAAGCTCAAACCTGGGACACACCAGCTGATCAGGAACGTTTCAAGAGGTATATCGAGAAGAAAAGAACTCTCTATTTCCTCTTGGGGCTCAATCAAAATCTGGATGATGTCAAAGGCCGGATTATGAGCACAAAACCCTTCCCAACTCTCACTGAGGCATTCTCAGAGATAAAAAGGGAAGAAAGCATGAGGCAACTCATGAATCCTGACACAAAGGCCCAAGGGGAGAGTTCTGCCTTGGCTGTCCGAAGTCAACAAAAGCCTAAACAGCAGCAGTACACCCCTAACCAAGCCAGGGATCGTGATGATGATGCTATTCCTGTTTGTAACCATTGCCACAAACAATGGCATACTAAGGCAGAATGTTGGGAATTGGTTGGAAAGCCGGCTGACTGGAAGCCTCGTAAGGAGAGGAGAAGAAGGGCTCATGTGGCTGCATCTGAGAAACAGGCTGAAACTGAAGTGGAGTCAGGCCCGTTCTCTAAAGAACAAGCCAATGCCCCGGAGAAGCTTTTCTCGAAGGTCTTGAGCAAAGCCCCCCAGCAGCCTCCACCTCCAGATATGTATTCTGGATTATTTGCTAGCCAAGGTAAACAACTCTCTGCTTATTCAGTGAATTCTAAGGCTGGTAAACAATGGATAATAGACTCGGGATGTTCTGATCACATGACTGGATCTAAGGAATTGTTAGATGATTATCAACTATATCCTAAGAAAGCTGGGGGTCAGGATAGCAGATGGAAGTCTATCATTGGTTGAAGGCATAGGCAGGGTTCGAATTAATGCACAGATTGAATTGTTTCCTGTGTTATATGTGCCTGCATTAAGCTGCAATCTCATCTCCATCAGTCAAATAACTAGAGATCTTAATTGTGAAGCTGTGTTCAGTTCTAATCGTTATTCCTTGTAGGAGGAAGGCTCTGGGAGGACGATTGGAACTGCTGAACTCCAAGACGATCTCTTTGTCATTGAAGGAAACAGTGGTGATGGAGACAATGGAAGGAGAAGAAGAGCTTTAGCTGTTAGTAGTATTGATAGTATTAATAGCCAGATCATGTTATGGCATATTAGATTGGGTCATCCCAGCTTTGGATATCTTGAACGTTTGTTACCTCGTTATTTCATAATAAAAATTCTCGGTATTTGCAATGTGAGATTTGTCAACTTGCTAAACATACTAGGAATGTTTATCCTGGGTTAAGATACAAGCCTACTCAACCATTTGCTATTATCCACAGCGACATTTGGGGACCCACTCGTGTTAAGAACATCAGTGGAGTTAGATGGTTTGTCACATTTATTGATGATCATACTAGACTCACGTGGACGTTCTTAATGAAAGAAAAATCTGAAATAGCTGGTATATTCAGAGAATTCTACAGTATGGTCCTAACTCAATTCCATACCAGAGTTCATGTCCTAAAGATAGACAATGCACATGATTATTTCAACTCAGTGTTGGGCCCTTTTTTAGCTCAACACGGTATCATGCACTGTAGTTCTTGTGTTGATACCCCACAGCAAAACGGAATTGCTGAGAGGAAGAATAGACATCTCTTGGAAACAACAAGAGCTCTATTATTTACAAAGAACGTGCCCAAATACCTATGGGGAGAAGCTGTTCTCACAGCCACGTATCTGATTAACCGACTTCCAAGTCGTGTTCTGAATTACCAAACACCAAAGGATCTCCTGGTGCTTGCTTATCCCCATGTCCAGGCGTACTTAGCAGATCTTGATCCGAGAGTGTTTGGATGTTTGGCATTCGTTCATGTTCAACAACACCAAAGAACAAAGCTTGATCCTCGGGCACAAAAATGTGTGTTCATTGGTTATGCATCAAAACAAAAAGGATACAAATGTTATTCTCCAATAACCAGAAAGACATTCACTACTATGGATGTTACTTTCTTTGAGAATCACTCGTATTACAATTCTGACTTCCAGGGGGAGAAGGTTCAGCCAGAAGCTCAGAATTGGGAGAATTTGATTGCACTTGATGAAGCAACAATGCAACAAGTCACAATCAATACTCCGATTTCAGTTGGACAGAGGCACCACCAGATGTAGTAAACAGTTCTGCACCAGCCAGCATTCTTGATATTCATAGAGTATATCAGAGGAGGAGGAGAGCTGGAAATGATCCAACTGAAACCAATCCAACTGCGGGTTCTGGTGCTGAAAATAATGTACCACCTGAAGCTGGACAGGTTATAGTTGAACCTCCAGAAACTCCAACTGACACAATTGAAGAAGTTCTGAATGAATCCGAAGTAGTGGCAGATGACCTGAACTGGCCAATTGCTTTGAGAAAAGGAACTCGAGAGTGTACCCGACATCTGATTCAAAGGTATGTTCACTATGGACCCTTAATCCAGATTTTAATGCATTCACTATCCACTTAGACACTGAACCTAGGAATATTGCTGAAGCTATGCAAATTCCTAAGTGGAAACAAGCTGTACAGGAAGAAATTACAGCATTGGAGAAAAATCAAACATGGAAGATTGTCCCTTTACCACCTGGAAAAAGAAAGGTTGATTGTAAATGGATTTTCACTACCAAATACAACTCAGATGGGAGTGTAGATAGGTACAAAGCTAGATTAGTGGCAAGGGGATTTACTCAGTCATTTGGAATAGACTACCAAGAGACCTTTACTCCAGTTGCAAAGTTAAACACTGTTTGGATACTTTATCCTTGGCAGTAAACGAAGACTGACCATTATTCCAGATGGATGTCAAGAATGCATTCTTGAATGGAAATTTGACAGAAGAAGTATATATGAATATACCAGAGGGAGTCAACCATGATAAAGGGCCAGACTCAGTGTGTAAGCTAGCAAGTCATTATATGGAGTCAAACAGTCCCCTAGGGCATGGTTCGAGAAGTTTTCCAAGACAGTGATCTCCAATGGGTATCATCACTGTCAAACAGATGATACAATGTTTGTGAGACACGGAGGAAATGGAAGAATTGTTATCTTGATTGTCTATGTTGACGACAACATTATCACAGGGAATGATAATGAGGAAATCAAGAAGTTGAAGTCAAGATTGAGCAGTGAGTTCGAACTAAAGGACCTAGGAGAAATGAAGTACTTCCTTGGCATGGAAGTAGCATGTTCAAGTAAAGGATTGATAATATCCCAAAGGAAGTATGTCCTAGATTTACTACAGGAGACTGGGATGTTCTCGGAATTGCTATCTTGATTGTCTATGTTGTCGACATCATTATCACAGGGAATGATAATGAGAAAATCAAGAAGTTGAAGTCAAGATTGAGCAGTGAGTTCGAACTAAAGGACCTAGGAGAAATGAAGTACTTCCTTGGCATGGAAGTAGCACGTTCAAGTAAAGGATTGATAATATCCCAAAGGAAGTATGTCATAGATTTACTACAGGAGACTGGGATGTTAGGTTGTAAACCTGCGGATACCCCAATGCAACCCAACATTCAGTTCAGTAGAGAGCAGGTGAAGTTGACCGATAAAGGGAGATATCAGCAACTAGTGGGAAAATTGATTTATCTCTCACACACACGGCCAGATATTGCATTTGCTGTGAGTATAGTAAGTCAGTTTATGAATGAGCCTACAGAAGAACATCTTACAGTAGTCGTCCACATACTCAGGTACCTAAAGAAGACACCAGGATTTGGGCTGATGTTCAGGAAGAATACCAACAGATCAGTAGAGTTATTCACTGATGCTAGTTGGGAGAGTGAAAGTCACATCTAGAAGGTCTACTACTGGCTATTGCTCATATGTATGGGGTAATCCAGTGACCTGGAGAAGCAAGAAACAGTATGTTGTCGCCAGGAGTAGTGCAGAGGCAGAGCACAGGGCACTGGCCCTTGGTATACAAGAAGCTATGTGGATTCAGCGAGTTCTACAGGAGCTAAATCTACCTAGACAAGACATTGTTCATATGTTCAGTGATAGTCAGGCTGCCCTAAGTATTGTCAAGAACCCTGTCCATCACGATCGAACAAAACATGTCGAGATAGACAAGCATTTCATAACAGAAAAAGTCGAACAAGGAGTTGTTGATGTCAGCTATGTTCCATCAAGACAACAAACAACAGACGTCTTCACCAAGGCTCTATCACATGAATTACTAGAACATTTCAAGTCCAAGCTTGGCCTCTACAATATCTATACCAAGCTTGAGGGGGAGTGTAGAGAATAAGTCACGTTATTCCCTTCCTTATTTACAGTCATTACCTTATTTGTTACTAGCTGTAAATATATTAAGTTATTAGCTGTAGAAGTCTAAACTAGGTAGGTCTCTCATCAAGACCCTTATATATATGTAATTCCTAAGTCTGTGAATAATACAAACGAGGTTGTTATCCTCGATTGACTTAAATTCTACATGAAGTGAAATTTAAGAAATAGAAAGAATAAAAATAGTAAAACATAATGCATAAAACAAAGTAGCAATTATTTTAGTGGTTCTTTACATTTTGGTTTAGTCCCATTTTCTCTCTCCAATTAATCACAACACCCACATTATTATTTATTTATTCATTATATAAAAACTAATTTTATTTTTTGATAAATGGTGAATATAATACTATCAAAACAGCCGATAAAATTGTCAACAACGTTATACAAAAACAAATAGTGGATTTGGGAATTGAACCCGCGTAAATCGAACACGCAACCTTCTGATTTGGAGTAGCATGAGAGAGAATCAAGGAGAAGACTTAAAACTTGAAAAATGCTAATGTTGAACCCGACGTGAATCGAACACACAACCTTCTGATTTGGAGTAACAGGTTAGAATCAAGGAGAAGGCTTAAAACTTGAAAAATGCTAATGTTGAACCCGACGTGAATCGAACACCCAACCTTCTGATCTGGAGTAGCAGGAGAGTGAATCAAGGAGGAGCCTTCAAAATTAATTTTTGCTGACGTGTCAACTGAAAAACTTGATTCTGCATTAATGTATTTGTAGATGTTATTGTGTTTTATTTTGTGATGTTTTTAAATATGATAATTACCTATGATTATCGTATAACAACAATGTGACTGGTTCTTTAAACATGTTTTCACTTTTGACTTATAAATATAAATCATGAGTTGATGTATCATTGGTGTTGAATTCCTATATTTATTACTAGATTATCAGCGGCCCATTGACCGATTTTTTGTGTTAATATTTTACCGAAAAATATTTTTATTTTTATTTTTATTTAGATTACTTAGAAGTGTGGTTGAATTTTTTTTGTTTTTTAATATATAATAATTTAATTCATATGTTGGTAAAAAATTATAAATTTGTTATCAATTGTTGGGATATAATAAATAAAAGTATTATAGTTATGCTTTCTTGTTGTTACATTGGAAACACTGTAACGTTTCTTTGATTAAATAGTAAATTACTCCAATCATTAGGTGTGGCATTGTTGGTTGTTCACTTTGTCTCTTAACCATGAGGTTGAGAGTTTGATCCTTGTTCGTGAGAAAAGAATAAAAAAATTTTGTTTGTCAAAATCGATTTTTATCCAAAATACCTTCATTCCTAGAATGAAGGAGGAGCTCTAAAATCCTCAAAAAGCTGACGTGTCAACTGAAAAAAGGGGATTCTCCTTTAATATGTACTAGATTATTTTCGGCCCATTGGCTGATTTTTTTTTGTCCTAACAACTCCTGAGCCGGAGTGATATAATATCATCTTTACCTGGAACTATATGAAGTGAAATTTAAGAAATAGAAAGAATAAAAATAGTAAAACATAATGCATAAAACAAAGTAGCAATTATTTTAGTGGTTCTTTACATTTTGGCTTAGTCCCATTTTTCTCTCTCCAATTAATCACAACACCCACATTTATATCATTTCTTTATTCATTATATAAAAACTTATTTTATTTTTTGATAAATGGTGAGTATATTACTATCAAAACAGCCTATCAAAATGTCAACAACGCTATACAAAAACAAGTAGTGGTTTTGGGAATTGAACCCACGTGAATCGAACACGCAACCTTCTGATTTGGAGTAGCAGGTGAGAGAATCAAGGAGAAGGCTTAAAACTTGAAAAATGCTGATGTTGAACCCAACGTGAATCGAACACGCAACCTTCTAATCTGGAGTAGCATGAGAGAATCAAGGAGAAGGCTTAAAACTTGAAAAATGCTAATGTTGAACTCGACATGAATCGAACACCCAACCTTCTGATCTGGAGTAGCAGGAGAGAGAATCAAGGAGGAGCCTTCAAAATCAATTTTTGCTGATGTGTCAACTGAAAAAACTTGATTATGCATTAATGTATTTGTAGATGAAGATGTTATCATGTCTTGTACTTGTCCGGTTCAATCCCACCATAACATAATTGACAAATAAAAAATGTACTCATACAAATAATGAGTTCGAATAGATATAAATATTGGTTGGGCCAGGGGAGAAACCAGGATCCAAAGATGCACCGAGTCAAAATTGAAATAAAAATTTTCTATAAATTTAAAATTTGAGCTAATTTTAATTATATTACAAGTATATATATATATATAGTGAACACTCTGGTGCACCCGGTGCACCGAGTGCATCCGCTTGCGTTTATGCTATCTAGAGTCGTATTTTCATTGAATTGAACTTTTAAATCAATAGATTTAATCTTAATAAGTCTAAATTGAGCTTAGTTGAAATTTTTAGTCATCACAGTATAAGATTATACCTAATGTTCTTTAGGTTTCCTTCTATAGCGGTATTTTTTCCCAATATGATAGATCATCAGGTCTACCAAATTAGTTTTTCGTTCAAATCGCTCTATGTATCTTTTAACGACATGTAGATAATTATCATCGAAAAAACAAGATTTTAAAAACATATTTATCTATCAAAACGCAAGCGGGTGCACCGGAGTGTTTTCCATATATATATATGGTAAACGTTTCGGTGCTCCCACTAAAAGTGGGAGTACCACCGGAGTGTTCACCATATATATATTGTGCTAGATATATCATTTATATTCAATAAAATGTTATTTGCAACTAATTCATTATGACCAATATCGTTTTAAAAATTATCAGTATTCCACTTGACCAAATGAAGATTGAATGTGCCATCTATAATTTTTTTATTGATATTAATTATTTATAATAAAATATTACATTCTTACTGATTCATGAGTCTCAATAAAATGAATGAGCTTATTGAACAATCTACACATGTTGATGAGACATTACTATAATATTATGGTTAATATGATTGAGTCTATTATTTTTATTAGGGTTTCTTAAAAATATATTTGGTTTTCAAGTCGTCGAATTAATATACCACTGAGCCGAATTCGAAATTTACACCTGATTTAAATGCTCTGAATCGAATGTGGGAGTCGGGCCTCAACCCGGCTCCCTCCTGGTTCCGCCCCTGTGTTGGGCTAGAAATGTTATGAATCGATTAACGAGCCCAACTCCAATATCTTGAATTCGAATAGCAAGCCAATACATGACCAATTAATGTTTGGATAAAAGTTCTTTGCGATATCATCCCATTTCGAGGAGTCACCGAGATCCTTGGGGTGGTCACAGTAACACTAGTAACAAGTAGCAACAATAACTTTTCAGAAGTTGTCTCACTAGCTAGTCAAGTCTAGTGGCCGCACGTCCAATTTATGCAACACTCACAGTAATGAAAAGATTATTAATTTTAGAAAATCTATACTATAACATATTATGGCTCGTGATCGGCGGCCAACCTTTTCCCAAGGTTGGATTCCATTCCAACCGTCTATATCACGTTGGATTTAAGTTCAGCTTATCAACGGCACAGCTGCAATCCATTTCCCCGAAGGGCAACACCGTCATTTCACATTTTGTTTAAAATTTCTTTTTCTCCCACTCCAGTTACTTTTCAACCGCCCCGCCCTTCTTCATAATATCTCATAGTCCCGATTTCCACTCATTTTCAACGACACTCCATTCTCTTCTCATTGTTTCCTCTTCGATTGTTGCTCTCAATCAAACTCTCTCCTCTTCGATTGTTCATCTTCCCAATCTCATTCTCTTCTCCGCTTTCATCTCATCAAGCACATTAAAATCAACAATGGTCAGACCTTCCTTCAATAGGTATAATTTCAAATGTTCTGTTTCTCATATTTTTGTTAACTTGTTTATAGTTTCTTCTTTAACCGTTTTGCATGTCTGTTTTTATGGTTGTAATTTTGATTTTCCACTCAATTTTGTCATTGTTGATTACATCCTCCATTTGTTTCGATGTTTTCCTGCTCTCTGGATTTTGAGTTAGGGTTTCGATGTGTGATGGACCCAAGATCGTTGTTCGGGTTCAAACAAATAAACTAACAAAGCTAACAAGCTAGGGTAGATCGTATTCCAGGGGTCTTCTAAGATTGACTACTCCCAAAGCTGGCAAAATACTCGATTGTAAACAAGTTGTGCGTGGTGTGAGTTCCACGGCTTCTAATTCTTAGAAATGCAAGGAAATTTAAAAATTGAAACTAAGAGCAGATTGGAAATTAGGGTTGAAAACAGAGATGACAGACGAACTTAGACTTTGAATCCCCCTTCGTTCCCCAGAGCATTGGCAATCATCAGATCAGCGGATTTCGATTCTCATTCAATCAATTCTAAGACACCACCATAACTCCTTACCCTTAGGTTTAAGACCGGCGAACGTTCGCTCTATCCGTTCTAGCTACTAAGATTAATTAGTCACCTGGGTACGGTCGCCTCTCGCAACGACTTAACTTAACTGGTGAAATTACTAACGATTTATGAGTTACTCTTGCAGTGGATTAACCCTAACCGGTTCCTACGAAAGGCACGCTCCAATTATAAGGTTAATTGTTCAATTTGATGTTCTAAAGTAAGGCGAGCGTTCGCTTCTATCCTTAGCTTAACAAGAATCTAATCTAGGTGATCAATCCAGACAAGAAACATGAACAATGAAGAACAAATCAAACATGAAAGAGAAATTGATTGAACTTCGAATCTAATTACCGCCGATTCGTGACCGCTTTAAAGCCCTGGGTCACTTAGGGTTCATCTAGTCTAAGCTCTAAGAGTTTAGCTACTCATGTTCATCACAAAAGAATCAAAGACAAAGACAGAGTTCATCATCCAGAGGAAGAACAAAAAAGAATCTGAAAAACCTAATTAAGACGACTCCGGCAGACTTCGATCTTCGGTAAACTGCAATCCTAGCTCCGAGTCTTCGAGATGGAAGGGATGGCGACACGATCTCTTTCCGGCTCTTCGAACTCTAACTCTTCGCTCCAGAACTCGAGAGAATCCTTCGAATTATGATTATGATAGTTTTTTTTATTTGGGCCACCGGTTAAGTATTTATACTTAACCCTAATTCAGCCGGATTTGCCTGATATTTTTGCCGAAAATACCAAGGTATTTTCGCCGAAAATCCTAGTGTAAATGGATGGTCCGCCGGTTGATTTCTCCTATAATTTTCGATCCAATAGTTTTCGGTCAAAAACTTAGGGTTTTCGCCGAAAATTTCCTTCAGTCGGCATCAGTGATTTGTGAACATATTTTCGCCGAAAATCCTAGTGCATTTCCGGCGAAAATTCCTTTGTAAACCGGGCAGGAATTGTTTCAACTTGATTGGCTCCTTTGGTCGATTCTGGTGCAATTCCTCGAGGTTCCAACGCCTTGGACACGTCCTTGGTTACTTTATTTGACGGCAAAAACCTGTGCTAACATAAAAATAATAGAAAAACCATCAAATAGACCCGAAACGGGCCAAGGTAACACAAATGGCACGAGATAGGGCAATCGATTGAATATTCGTTATTCTACCCTAAAAACCATGTCTTAAGCAAGGAAATGTCGCTTAAATGAGGCTGATAATCACGTCAAATCGAGTGTCATCAAAATACCCCACACTTAAGCTTTTGCTTGTCCTCAAGCAAACTGGATAGAAACGCTCATGTTCATAAATGATAAGATCGATTAAATTGGAGCTCAATCAAACACAATAAATTATTAGACAGCTAATTCCTAGAACAAGAAATCTGACATGTATACAGATCAGCCAAACAACCTGGTCTCACTAGTAAACTGCACACAACAAGTAATCGTAACCAATTATGCACGAATTTGACCTGACCGGCCAAACTCCTCACACAGGAAATATTTAGTACAATGGGAAACTCTCACTCTCTGTGTTTAAGGACGTGTTTCTGCTCTCAATCATTTTCTGTTACTGAATTCTGTCATAAGTTTGCATTTCGACCACATCTCCACCACTGTGACAACACGAGTATCTAGTCAAGAAGGACTTCCCTGCTAGGACCGTAATGAATTCTACACTACAAGGGTTTATGATGCGATGGATGATGGGAATGTATGATGATGGCTTTGTGCGGTGTAGCTTTCGACTAACTTCCCTCGAATCTAATCTATGGCTTCCTACCGTCTAACCAGACACGGGTGGAATAATGAACGCTCGTCCTATGATACCCTCAAGCAACCTAACACTTATTTTCTTTTACATACACATTTTTTTCTGACATTTCTTTTACTTCGTTCTTCCATTTGTAGGGAGAAGAACGTTTATTTGAACTATACTTTGAAACTTTTTCTGCTTTTTCTTTTTTTTCTCATTTTTTCGAATTTTCTTCTTCTTTTCTTACTTGATTTTTTTTTCTTTGTGCCGATTCTTTCTTTTAGTTGCTAGAGGGATTTACACGTCTGGACATATTAGCTAAGACCACCTGTTTAATGGCTATAGGCGGGTTACCACAAACCGACTTCCGGTAGGTCAATCTAGAACTACAACCACAGGGGATCAATGGGGAGTGAAAGAATGGGAAATGGCTGTAATGTATTATCGAACCGAAAGAACAGGCCAAGCTCAAGGGTCTACACCTAATGGATTCTATCGTTAGGTAGGCTATCTGGCTTAGTAGCTGAATCTAGGTGCCCCTATCATTCTAGAATTCGTGTCATCGTGTGGTCTCGAGTAGGTCTCATGCAAATTCTAACTCATTCAAGCAAACAGAAAACCACTCAGAAAGAATTTAAATTGCAAGTTACGTGCAATGGATCAAAAGCTCACATTTGGTTTGCTAGTCGGATTCGGTCATTTTCATGCAATCAAGGCTACAAACTACAAGTGTGATTTTAAAAATTCTGTTCCGACCAGGCAATTTAGCATCAAAGTATACAAGTTGGTTCTCAAGTTCTAGGTTAAGAAGTCTAAGCATCATTATGAAAGTTTGAACAACAACTTAACATCAAAAATCAAGAACTGAGCCATTCTAATGCTAGAGAGACTGAAATGGAATCACGAGGCACACAAAAACACAATCAAGGGCAATCAAGTTCATGCAAGGTTCTCTAGCATCCTATCCCACACTTAAATCGGGGCTTATTATCTATTGTGGTCACTAACGTATTAGGTTTGTAACAGAGTGGTCATCAACGTTTCACGTGGTCATTAACCTATCGGGTTTGTTCAGTTATGGTCATTCCGTTAAGTCTCCATCCATTTTTTTCGTTAAGTGATGATATCAACAATCCAACTCAGCTAAATTTTCCACATCACTCAAATCACTTAAGACTCAACCCAACTAACCAATCCAATCTAACCCACCCAGTCTAAACTAACGCAACCCAAAACTCAAAATCTCATTCTAACCTAACCTTTCTTCTTCCCCATCTTCTCCCCACTTCCATTTTTTTCACTAGATCTTGGATCTCTCTTAGTCAACTCTCCTTTTCAATAATGCCCCCAAGATGAAACTTCTTTAACTAATTAAGCTAATGCAATCATCTGATCTCCCTGGTTAGTTGCTAATTTTGAATCCCAGATAGTTAGAGAAAGAAAAATAGCGATTATATTTTGCTATCTGTAATCTGAGTGGACAGAGTCAGCTGAGTGAAGTTCGAACCAGCTCTGGGATGTTCATTCGCAAGGGAAAGAATCGATTGCTTTCTGCCATTTTTAGCTTTCATTGTTAGGGTTCGTTTGGCAATGAGTTTGGCTCAAGTGGGTGATTACTTGAATTGTAAGGGTTTTCAAACTGTACCAATACCAGAAATGGGTTCTTAAATCTCAGGCTTAGAATCAGCCGTTACTTTTACCAATACCAAAGTCCAAACGATCCCTTAGTCTTTTGTTCTATCAGTTTATGGTATGGATTGACTGCTAATGGTTTAGGATCCAATTGTTGGTATAGAAGAGACAATAGCAGCATGGACCTTTCTTCCTAAACGTATGCTGTTGAAACTCACCATTACTGCTTAAGCTTAACCATTTATGATGTTCAAGTTCTCTACTTTGGAAATGGAAGTGGGGAGAAGATGGGAAGAAGAAAGGTTAGGTTAGAATAAGAGGATTTTGAGTTTTGGGTTGGGTTAGTTTAGACTGGGTGGGTTAGATTGGATTGGTTAGTTGGGTTGAGTCTAAAGTGATTTGAGTGATGTGGCAATAGGTGATGTGGAAAATTTAGCTGAGTTGGATTGTTGATATCATCACTTAACGGAAACAATGGATGGAGACTTAACGGAATGACCATAACTGAACAAACCCAATAGGTTAATGACCACGTGAAACGTTGATGACCACTCTGTTACAAACCCAATACGTTAGTGACCACAATAGATAATAAGCCCTTAAATCGGACTGTGTCCTCACAGGACTAATTCTAGAGTTCAGAGTGAAGTAGAAGAACCTGGACCGAGATGGTTGGCGTAGGGGATGAGCACGGATCCTTGGAGCGGAGGCAATCTACCAAAGCGAAGCAAAGGGAATCTCCCAACTGCCTACAAAACAAAAACAAATGAAACATAAAAAGGAAACCGGGACAAGTGTCCCGGATCCACACAGAAAAAAGTTGGATCGAAATCCGAAAAGAATAAATAAAAAGAAGGGACAAGAAAGAGGATACAACCCGATCACTGCTCGTCAGGCGCGTCGGGAGGTGGAAAGTGAAGGTAATCGTCGAGCTGACGTTGCCACGCCAGCTGTGCCTCATACCGCCTGTCGGAGCGGCGCATATGCTGCTGCATAATAGTCCACCTCGCCTCTTGAACGGCGTTGTCGGTGATGCGCCACTCCTGCAGTCGCTCATACAACTCACCAATGTCCGCGGGGTGCGGTCGGTGCTGAGGGTGAGGCGCCTGGTATGGATCTGGAATATGCGGCGGCGACTGGTGTGCATACCCTGCCTGGTGATGTGGCGAGGGTATATGGTCATGAAACTCTGGTTGCGGCTGCGGCTGCTGCTGCTCAGAATCATCATCTTCCTCCGACTCGGCTACATGCTGGAGGGGAGGATCTGCTGCCACCTGGGGACTGAGGTCCAGCTCTAGGTCGTATTCGACCGCTAAATCTCCTCCAACGGTCCTAACTCGGCGTCGTGAAATGTTCGGGTCATATTCATGGCTGAGGCCGAAGGAGATGATGAGTTGACCTATGAAGTTACCTCCCAGGAGTGCGCGAGGTGGCGTCCGCCTCTTGGTCTTCTAGCTGGAGATGCGAGCAAGCACCCATCCGGGGTGAAGAGGGTAGCTCTCTCGGATGGCTCGAAGAAGCATAAGCTCATCCTTGAGGATATGGTGGCGGTCCTTGTCTGGAACATATAACAGCGATCTACGCCAAACCATATGAATAAATTTAAAGAGAGGGTGAGAGAGAGACTTAACTGAGTTGTGGTCCGTGAGGCGATCGCCAGGCACTCCAGTCATGTGGCTCCAGAGTGCATGGTACTCCTCCTCGTCATCATCGTCGCCCCAGCCGAGGTGATGTCCATGATAGTGCTCGTAGGGGATGCCTAGATGAGCAGCAAACTCATCATAGGTGAGCGTCCTGTATACTCCACCCAGATAGAAGATAACAACCTTCTGGCCTTGCCTCCTTATGTGCTCGTCCAGATCAAAGGTCGCCCAGAACTCCTGGAGAGCGATGTCTGGGAAGTCGGAAGCCATGGTGGTTAGCTCTAGGAGGTCGGCCGGTGCCAGGGCGTCATGCACGTTCCGGTGGTAGTCTTTGTCGTGCTCGAGGAGGGACTCCATGGAAAGAGGGCGTACATTAGCTCCACGAACATGCTCGATCTTCTGGAAGCACTCGAAATAGAAGTCAGGTAGACGAGCGATAGTGCGATGGTACCCAGCCCGGCGAGGTAATGCTGGAGGAGGGCCCTGAACGGCGGGTGTGACGGGAGCGGGGGCTCTGGAGCTCGAGGCGGCATCAAGTCGTGCCTTGGTCCTGCGCTCATAAGTGGTGTTCCTAAAACCAGAATGAAACCAGATTAGTCAAACTAAAACCCTACCCCACACTTAGTAGAAAAACTCAATTTCACAAAGAAATGAGGAAAACCGAGTGGGGGTAAGCAAAGTAGATCAACCGGTAATTATAAACAATAAAACACATGCTTAGGGACAGCCTGAAAGGGATTAGCACAATCAGAGTTCAAAAAGTCAAACCGACATTCGCAAAGTCAACAAAATAGAACATTGAACCCTAATCATGGCAAGACTATCACAAAGTGGAGAATGACGGTATAATATTATCTCAGATGGCAAGCACAATGATCTGAACGAGAATGAACACATAAGGCAGCCAACTGATCATAAACAATTCACGGTCAAACCGACATTTCTCACAAGTCAACATCACAAAGAATCAATCCTATGCATAGCAACACACGATCAAATGATATGAAAATTAAGCACGACACTCCCTAAGGATGCTAGAACAGTTCGACAAATTCAGCTAACCTAGTTCACACGAAAACAGTCGGCACGCAAATCGAGGCAAACCGAAAAGTCAACCGAAAGTCAACCCCAACGAAATTCAGCAATCCATATGTCAAAAGATTCGTAATGAAAAGTTCTACAACTTACCTTGAAACCATGGATGCTAAAAACGGACGGTTTGGGAGAAATCGTGAAAAATGAAGATTTTTAGGGTTTGGGTGAACTAGAGCTGTAGAGCTCCGATTCGAACGTTCTAGGTCTCGGATTGATCGGAAATGGGAGGGGAAGGGAGCGGCAGTGGTCGGCGACGGTGGCGGCGGCGAGCAACGGACGGCGGCGACAAAAAATGGTGACGGCGGTCGGGTTTGAGAAAACAGGGGATGTTTTTTTCCGGTTTTGTTTCGACAAAAGAAGTGAGGGAAGAGAGGGCTGAAACCGGATTTTAAAGTGAATAGTTGGTTGATTTTCAAAGACATTTTCGGCGAAAATAAGTGCAAGTTTTCGCCGAAAATGCTGGTTAAAAAGTACTGTCGGTTTTCAAAAGAAATTTTCACCGAAAACATTAATACATTTTCGCCAAAAATGTGAAACAGGAACGTTTGGAAAACTCAAAGGGATTTCAAAGAGAATTTTTGCCGAAAATATGGGTTGTTTTCGCCGAAAATATTGAACTCTACGATTGAAAATATTTTTGCAATCCCGGCAAACTTCAGAAAATCACAGTTAAATCCACAAAAATCGGAAAGACCTCAATCGACTTGCACCTGACACTATGACACACAGACTACACATGAAAAATATGAAATCAAACAAACTGACACTTTTGGCTCCCCCAAACCGACTCTAAAACACTAAGGTTGACACAAATAAAAAATGGACTCCAACCGTGGGTTGCCTCCCACGAAGCGCTCTTTTATTAACGTCCTTGAGCTGGACGATACCTGGACGATATTAGGAGACATCCCAACTCAGATTCTCCTTAATGCTAGCATCGGAGTTCATAAAGTAGAGCTTTGGGGATTCTCCGGTGAGCATGAATTTCTTCCCCTTTGCGTGTAAGAGCTTGGTACGTCCGTCGGGAAGGTGGTCAATGATCTTGAATGGTCCGAACATTTCCGTCAAGGGGTCATCTTCCACAAGGAAGATATTGGATGGAATGAGAACGATCGGCTCCTTCTTCTCTTCAATCTCCGGCTTGATATCACCAGGATCGGTGATCGTCAGTATTTCCTTAGGAGATGCTTTTGGCTTCTCCCTCCATACTTGTTCCGGCGCCGGTTTCTCGGAACGAATTGGCGGTGCAGCTGGCTTGGTGGAAAGTGGCGGAGCTTTTGGTCTCCAAACCATTTTAGTTTGCTTCTTCTTGTGATTCTTCCTCCTTGATCTACCAGACTTCTTGCTTGGCGGTTTGGAAGAGGCTTGCAGTTCCTTCTTCTTCTGCGGTTTCTGAACTAAAGCTTCTGGCTTCTTCTTCACAACCTGCTTAACGTCTCCAACAACAACTGATCTAGGCACACTAGAAGAGACATCAGTGACGGAGTTGACCGGAGTCAACTCCACAGTTTCAACAGCTAAACAATGGAATTCTTCATTCTTAGGGTTATATTTCATTCCGTCTTTAAGGCGGAATGTTATCGTTTCTTTACCGACCCTTAAAGTTAAAGAACCATTTGGAACGTTAATTTGCATTCCAGTAGTAGCCATGAAAGGTCGTCCTATGAGAATGGTAGAATCATCTTTACTAGTGTCTATGATCACGAAGTCAGCTAAGAACGTGAAAGCACCACATTTAGTAACAACGTCTTTAATCTCTCCCCTAGGGGTTTTAAGTGATCTATCAGCAAAGACAAGTGCATACTAGGCGGTTCAAGTTCTCCTAGGTTCAATTTTTCATATAGACTCGCAGGCATAACATTAACAGATGCACCAAGATCAACCAAACAACGCTCTATCTCAACATTGATAATGACAAGAGGTAGAGTGAAAGAACCAGGATCAGAACACTTAGCTGGATACGGAGAGGAAGGTTTCTTGATACGAGCGTCAGGGTATCCTTCTTTGTTCCCCTTCATGCCAGTCTCGATCCTTGCATTTGGCAACAATGCTCTTGGAAAATGAGGCTTCACGACGTACGGTGCAAGAGGAGGTTCATCCTCCTTAGGCGCCGGTTTCTGTTCTTTCTCTTGAGATTCAGCGATCCTGCGCAAAACAGAACAAGCATCAGCAGATAACTTGTAAATTTTGAGCGGTTACCATCTTGGCTTGCTCCTTTCTCGGATTCGGCTCTGTCTGGCTCGGAAGTTGGCCAAATGGTCGACCAGATGCTAGCATGCTCGAAATGTTGTTCACAGCTTGCTCAATTCTTTGGCGGCGGCTATCTGTTCTTGATTGAGAAGAGCTTGAGCTTTAAACTGACTATCATGATCATCGAGTCTGGTGATGATCTGACTAAGCTTCTTGTCCAGGTCACTGACGTTGTTTTCTCTCTGATGTTGCTGCCCCGGATAGGTGTTATTCAGATATTGATTCTGGCGATTGCCAGGAGTAGTTCCATAGTTACCCGGATTACGATGCGGCGGCTGGTAGACACCTGCCGGCGGATGGTTAGGCTTCTGATCCTGAGCTGGACCAGCTGGGCGGTTATTCTGGTTTTGGTTATGGTTGGCGCCGGCATTGTAGGGAGGTATGTCTTGATAGTTCCCTTGCTGCCTGAAGTTGCGGTAGCCAGCATAACCATTCTGATTATTAACAAAGCCTTGTTGAATGAAATTTACCTCTTCGGCGGACCAGACTTCTGTCTTACCAAAATTCTGGCAACGGCCTCCGTTATGTGCACAAGCTCCACACCACTTGCAATCGGCAACATATTCAGAAGCTGCCGGCGGTTTGATTGGTGTGGTAGACTTCTTCAGGTGCTTCTCTACTTCTACCTTGATAGCTGCTTCGAGATCGAGCTTGCTCCTTGATCCTTCAGATTGTCGTTCCCAGTTCCTTGACTTGGAAGACAGTTTGCAAATGAAGAAGAGCAGCTTCAGGTGTATGTGTAGTACAATCCCCTTCAGCTAGAGAATTGACCCACTTGGCAGATTCTTCTCGAAGTCCTCGAGCAAAGATTTCAGCTAACTGCCTCTGCTCGAATCCATGATGAGGACAGTTGTAGAGACGTTCTTGGAATCGGTTCCAAGTATCGTACAAGCTTTCTCCTTCTTTCTGGGAGAATCTAGCAATGCTGTCCTTGATGGCTGTTGTTCTGGCAGGAGGAAAGTATTCTTCAACGAAGTCCTGAGCCAGAGTATCCCAATCAGTGTAATAACCAGGTGGTTTGCCAGTAAGCCACCTCTTAGCAGCGCCTTTCAGAGAGAACGGGAAAGCTCTCAAACAAAGAGTGTTCTTGTCGAGGTTTCCGTTCTTGAAAGTGCTGCAGAGATCAAGGAAGTCTGCAAGATGAGTGCACGGATTGTCTAGGGGCTTGCCTTCAAATTGTAGATCCCTAGAGATCATGGTCAAAAAATGGAATCTTGATCTCATAGTCAGGATCTCCTTCAATGCGCGGTACGACAATGGCAGATTGAACGCTAGTTGCGCTCGGCTTGTTGTAATCAGCTAGACTTTTCTGTGCAGGTGGCGGTGGTGGATCTCCGCCTGGTGGTGGTGGTGGTGGTAAATGATCAGTCATGGTAGGAGATGGAGGAGGTGAGAGTTACTTGGTGTATGATACAGATGAAGGTGACGGTAAAGGTGAAGATGAGGGACTCTCCTTCAGTTCCTCGATCTTAATCGGAGTGATGGATGGAGGTGGATTGGTTCTGCCTCTCCTTGGAATCTGTGATTGTCGAGGTGGAGCAGAACTGCCTGGTCTCTCTATACTCTTAGCCTTGTCGTTCTTGGCGCTTTGGAGACGCGTGAGAGGGCGGTGATGCATACACATGTAAACCTACAAATAACAAAAACAAACAAAAACCAATGTAAAATCGATGTGGATGGAAAAGTGAAAGATGGAAAGTAGAATAATTTGCCAGTTCTTCTTTCAAACAATCAAAAGAAGTCCCTGGCAACGGCGCCAATTTGATGGACCCAAGATCGTTGTTCGGGTTCAAACAAATAAACTAACAAAGCTAACAAGCTAGGGTAGATCGTATTCCAGGGGTCTTCTAAGATTGACTACTCCAAAAGCTGGCAAAATACTCGATTGTAAACAAGTTGTGCGTGGTGTGAGTTCCACGGCTTCTAATTCTAAGAAATGCAAGGAAATTTAAAAATTGAAACTAAGAGCAGATTGGAAATGAGGGTTGAAAACAGAGATGACAGACGAACTTAGACTTTGAATCCCCCTTCGTTCCCCAGAGCATTGGCAATCATCAGATCAGCGGATTTCGATTCTCATTCAATCAATTCTATGACACCACCATAACTCCTTACCCTTAGGTTTAAGACCGGTGAACGTTCGCTCTATCCGTTCTAGCTACCAAGATTAATTAGTCGCCCGAGTACGGTCGCCTCTCGCAACGACTTAACTTAATTGGTGAAATTACTAACGATTTATGAGTTACTCTTGCAGTGGATTAACCCTAACCGGTTCCTACGAAAGGCACGCTCCAATTTTAAGGTTAATTGTTCAATTTGATGTTCTAAAGTAAGGCGAGCGTTCGCTTCTATCCTTAGCTTAACAAGAGTCTAATCTAGGTGATCAATACAGACAAGAAACATGAACAATGAAGAACAAATCAAACATGAAAGAGAAACTGATTGAACTTCGAATCTAATTACCGCCGATCCGTGATCGCTTTAAAGCCCTGGGTCACTTAGGGTTCATCTAGTCTAAGCTCTAAGAGTTTAGCTACACATGTTCATCACAAAAGAATCAAAGACAAAGACAGAGTTCATCATCCAGAGGAAGAACAGAAAAGAATCTGAAAAACCTAATTAAGACGACTCTGGCAGACTTCGATCTTCGGTAAACTGCAATCCTAGCTCTGAGTCTTCGAGATGGAAGGGATGGTGTCACGATCTCTTTCCGGCTCTTCGAACTCTAACTCTTCGCTCCAGAACTCGAGAGAATCCTTCGAATTATGATTATGATAGTTTTTTTTATTTGGGCCGCCGGTTAAGTATTTATACTTAACCCTAATTCAGCCGGATTTGCCTGATATTTTCGCCGAAAATCCTAGTGTAAATGGATGGTCCGCCGGTTGATTTCTCTTGTAATTTTCGGTCCAATAGTTTTCGGTCGAAAACTTAGGGTTTTCGTCGAAAATTTCCTTCAGTCAGCATCAGTGATTTGTGAACATATTTTCACCGAAAATCCTAGTGCATTTTCGGCGAAAATTCCTTTGTAAACCGGGCAGAATTGTTTCGACTTGATTGGCTTCTTTGGTCGATTCCGGTGCAATTCCTCGAGGTTCCAACGCCTTAGACACGTCCTTGGTTACTTTATTTGACGGCAAAAACCTGTGCTAACATAAAAACACTAGAAAACCATCAAATAGACCCGAAACGGGCCAAGGTAACACAAATGGCACGAGATAGGGCAATCGATTGAATATTCGTTATTCTACCCTAAAAACCATGTCTTAAGCAAGGAAATGTCGCTTAAATGAGGCTGATAATCACGTTAAATCGAGTGTCATCAATGTGTGTGGTTTATGTTATTTGTGTGTTTTTGTTCCCTGTTAACTAATTCCTGCTTTCTGGATTTTGAGTTAGGGTTTGCTATTTTCTGTGTGTTTTATGTTTATCTGTGTGTTACCTGTTAACTAATTAACTCCCATTTCTGCGTGTGGTTATTGCTGCTTTGTGTGTTTGTTCCATGTTAACTAATTAACTCCCACTCTGTGTGTGGTTATGTTTTCTTTGTGTCTTGTTCCATGTTAACTAATTAACTCTCATTCATAGTTGAGCTCATTTTTTATCAAGACAGTTAACTAGTTAAATCTACTTATTCTGTGTTTTGGGTTTGTTCAGGCGCATTCACCTTTTGTCTGATGTTGTACCATTGACGATCTATAAGCATTGCAGTTCCCCCAAAGGAGTTTATACTGTAATGCAGACCATTTCTGACACACGTCGTGAACTGTTGGAAGCCTATGGTCTTGATTGTTTCGTTGGACTTAATGTGACTGAAATAGACTCCGTAGTTTTGGCACGGCTGTTGAAAAAATATGATTATGATGAACATTCCATTATTCTACCGGATGGTAAGAAAAAGCGGTTGGGGGTGAGGGATTACCAATCTGTGTATTCAATTCCGGCTGGACATATCAGTGTACCTGTGGTTTCAAGCCTTCCACAAGAAGATTTTAAACCATTTGCTGATCAGTTTAATTTGGTAATCCATCGTTCTGGATACACAGTAAAGTCTATCAAGGACGCTCTGTTTCAGTCTGATATTTCAGATACCGATTGGTTGGCTTTATTCTTTCTCTTCCTTGTTGGATGTCTCTTGGCTCCGAACATCTATCATAATGTAGATTTCGGTTTTTATCGTTTGTAAGAGGGGATAATCTAGAGAAGTTCAAGACTTATAACTGGGCCAAGTTTGGATTAATGACATTCAAGACTGGAATGGTCTTATCTAAGGCCAACCTAACCATTGCTGCGGATGTCCATTTCCTTACTGTAAGCCCCAGTTTCTTCATTGTTTTGTTAACTAGTTAACCCTTTTTACTGTTGTTAATTAGTTATCCTATCACTTAGTTAACAAGTTCATTATCTAGTCAAGGTTTGTGTCTAACAATTAGTTAACCTGCATTTTGAATTAATTAGGTACACTGTTAATTAGTTAACTAGTTAACATGTTAACTAGTTAACTAGCTAAAATGTTAATTAGTTAAACTGTTATTTTTGTTTTTTGCATTGCATTGTTATTTTATTTTTTTTATCTTACTTGGACAGGTTCAAGTATCAAGCCTTGTTACTAACTGATTACATTTTATTCCCAGTTGATATACCTAGTTTCAGCTCGGGAGTTGAAGGGGCGGGGTGATAATAATTCTGTTCTGCATTATTTCTCTAATGAAACTGTTAGAGATTACATGGAGGATGTTGTCGTTCAATATTGTGCGCTAAACAATATTGCTGTTATTGTTAATGATGATGGAATTATCATTACAAAGGGTATTAATGATGCTGCTAAGAAGAAGGTGGTTGTTGTAGATATAGACCATTTGGATCAGCAAAAAGGCAAGAAGGGTGCAGTGAAACATCAGAAGGGTGTCTCTTTTGCTGATTTACCCAAAAAAGTTTCGAAGAAGGCTGTTAGCAAAAAAAGAGTACGCTCTGAAGATGAAGATGAAGATGTTGATGAGTCTGCTAATTTGAAAAAGCAGCGATCAGTAGTTTACCTTCCATCTCCTGAAATTAATTTCTCTGATCTTTCCTCACTGTCAGAGGTAATAATCCCACATGTGTTTTGTGTTGTGTTTTTTTTCCTGTGTTAACTAGTTAAATATTATCATGTTAACTAGTTAACAATTCTCGTGTTAACTAGTTAAATTCTTTTTTTACTGGTAACACATTAATGTGTTAACTAGTTAACTTCTATTTGTTAACTAATTATTGTTAACTAATTAACTATTAATGTGTTAACTAGTTAACTCTATTTTAGTACTTTAATTTAACTAGTTTACCTTTGTCATATTCCAGCGTTTTCAACCTTCATTCTTTTGTTTTACAGGCTCATGAATTGAGGTCTATCTTTGTAGAAGCTCGCAGCAAATGTGTTGACATGATTCCAGCATATGATTTAGTAATTGGTGACATTGATGCATATTTTAAATCGCTTGCTTCAGTTGGTACAACTTCAGCTGGAAACAAACCTCTAAATCAACAACAACTTGATGAAGTGATTGAGGCAGATGATAATCTTACCAAGGATAAGAATCAAGGTGATGAAGATGCTGCTGGGGCGGATATTGTTACTGATGTGGAAGATGTTGCTGGGGGAAATAAGGTTGATGCTACGGAAGATGTTGTTGGGGTGGATAAGGCTACTAGTGCTGTTGTTTCTGATGGGGATAGTGCCCCTGGTTCTGTATTTGTTGAGGATCCAGTGACTGATGGTGGAATTGTTCATGCAATTGTTGAGAAACCAGTACCCGATGATGGTGGTAAGGAGAAGGATGTTGGTGTTGGAAAGATTATTGAAGATGTACTTATTGATAAAGAGGAGGGTGATGATGATGATGAGGACAAGGATGATACAAACAATAATGATAAAGGACTGGGGGAAGGCAGTGGTGATGATGACAATGACAACAGTGCAGCAGGTGGAGGTTTAGGAGTTAATGATTCTGTAAAAGGATCAACAACTAATGATGATTCCTCTGAGGTGGATAGAGGGGTAAATGAGCCACCACCAACTAAAGATTCCACGCACACTCAAGATGGAAAAGAACCAGAATCTAATGATGCAGTTGGGGCTAATGCTTTCAGTAATTTTGTGGCACTCTCTAGCCTTTCAAAAGAAGAGCAGATAGCGCTTCAAGATGTTGTAGCTTCAATCACTTATGATGATGATAAGAATGTATCAAAAGAAAAGGATGTTCCACATACCTCCTCACCGCAGTCTCCTCCTCATGTTTGCATCACACCCCCTCATGTATCCAGCCCACTTGACAAACTTATTCATGTTGTCCAACTAAAAGATGGTGAAGGTATTGTTTTTTTTTCTCAAACTATACTACTTTTAACCACTGTTGTCTGAACCGGACCGAACCGGGCGGTCTGACCGATAAAACCGGAACCGGCCCACAATCCGGTCCGATTCGAAGCAAAATCAGCAACGGTCCAATTACACTTATTTTCTGGGTCGACCCGGTAAAACCGGAAGAACCGGTCGACCCGGGCAGAGCGGTTTTTTCCGAGCTAATAGAAGAACGTGACTCTGCCGCAGCTTCAAACCGAACGATTACACTTTGACCCCGCCGCAACTCCTCCTGATCGCTTCATCGACTTTGCCGACAACGTCGGCGGTGACCGATGCATCTACTGCGCCAGGATCGCTTTCCTCTCGGTCGAAGTAGTTCTACTATCTCCTCCAAAGTCCGAAGTTCGTCCAGCAATCCATCGTTTGAACTCTGAAGTCCGTCCATCAACCCATCGTTTCAATGACATCATGCTCATCATTGAGTTTTACCAAGAAGAGGAAGATTCAAGAAATAAACTGAGTATAAAAGATTAATTACAAGAAGAAAAGGATCATAAGAGAGAAGGAGAGGAAAAGATGAGAAGAAGATAAAAAAGAGAAAAGGAGAGGAAAGATAGAACGACGGCGATAACTTGCAATTAGATTAGGGTTTTCAAATAAATGAATATATATAAAGTTTATTATTATGTTTTAATACCTAAAGTATATCATAATAACATAATGATACATATATATTGAAGTTTACATAGACCGGTTTTTAATACTGGTTTTTACGAGTTAATCCCGGTCCGGTCTTGACAACATTGCTTTTAACTAGTTATAAACAGTTCACTAGTTAACATTTTAACTAGTTAATTAGCAAAACTGTTTTTTGTGTTTTTTGCATTTCATTGTTAATTTATTTTTTATGTTAATTAGCGTACCTGCCTTTTGAATTAACTAGTTAAACTGTTAACCAGACAACTAGTTAAACTGTTAACAAGTTAAAATGTTAACTAGTTAACAGTTTAACTAGTTAATTAGCAAAACTGTTTTTTTGTGTTTTTTGCATTACATTGTTAATTTATTTTTTTATCTTACCTGGACAGATTCAAGTGCTCAATTCAAAGATCTTGTTGTACCTGAGACAGTTAGTCCAATTAAGAAGGACTCAAGCAGCTCCTCTGGTCCAAAACAAGCTACTGCTGCTATTCCGATTCCAGTTTTTGTTAGTGATTCGGATCCAAAGATTGATGCTCCAAAGCCTAAGATCACTGTTCCAATCAAGGCTGTGCCTATAAAAATTTTCAAATCTGCAAACTCAGATGCTCCTATTACAGAGGTGCCTGTTCTTCGGTCTACAACTGCCATCATGAATTCTGAGCAAGAGATTATGAATTCTGTTGTTGCTTACTGCCTCAACAAATCTCTTGATCCGTAAATCATTTTTTTTTCGAACTTGTTTGTTATTATTATTATTTTTTTAATAGGGATGAGATCGTGTACGTTGTCAGAGATGGTCAGTTCTCAATGGTGATAAGTCACTGAATAGAGCAGACATCATGACCCTATTACCTGATTTTGACATATCAGTGTCCATCTTCAATGCATACATTGACATGTTGAATAAGAGATTTGTCGGCAATAGCAAAGTCGTTAAAAGATGGATTTTTAATGAAAGTTTCGCGGTTAGTACCTTTTTTTAGTTTAGCCCTATATGTTAACTAGTTAATAATCTAGTTAACTTTTATATGTTAACTAGTTAACTTTTATATGTTAACTAGTTAACTTACATGAAACCAGCAAACTAATCTGTGTAGTTTTTGTATTTTATAGGGACCAAAGTTGCTTAATTTTATGGAAACTCAGCCATCTCAAGATAGCATGTATGGTGAAATTCAGGACATGATAGAATTTACCTGGGCAAAAGGACTTGATTTCAGAAATGTTGACTATGTAAGTAGTTTTTTGTTCTATCGTTTTTCTTATGTTTAAGTTGCCGTTTAAGTTTCTAGTTTTCTTGTGTGTAATTTTTTTTTTATTATTACAGTGGTTCATGCCAGCAAAACATGATGGCAATTATGTTGTTTTTGTCATTGACAATGTGAATAAGAAGTACCACTTCTTAGACAGCATGCAAGCCGTAAAGTTTACTGATGTTTATGAAGTCCTTTGTGAGAAACTATTGAAGTGTATTGATGCATATATTACAAAGAACGAAGAGATTGCCAATGCGGAGTTGATCAAACAGGGACTCCCTGTCATGGTCAAGAAGAAGGTCAAAAAGAATGCTGCTGACTACAAATGGAATGTTGTGAAGAAGATTAAGCAATCAGAATCCAAGAATTCTGGTGTATGTGCCATTAATTGGTGTGAGAAATGGTGTGGGAAATACATTGGCAAGATGTCATCGTTGTGGAGGAAAAACGAATATCAAATGAAGAGGAGGATGGATGTTTTGTGTGATCTGATCTTAAGTGAAGAGAATTTAATGCTGCCCGAGCTCCGATTCAAAGCTACCAACAACTATGGGGGATGGGGGGTTAGTTGTTACTGTTTTTATGTTGCGAATGTTCATTGGATAGTGTCTAAGGTTTCTACTAGACAATGTGTGTAAGGTTTCTTTTTGTGTTGTCAAACAATATGTCAACTAAACATTTGCAAATGTTCATGGACAAAAGCTATCGTAGTTATCTTTGTCAATCAGCTTGATTATTAACTAGTTAAGTTACCTTTTTGTTAACTTATTGTATGTTAACTAGTTAACAAATAAAATTAGTTAACTAGTTAACTTACCTTTATTAACTAGTTAACTTACTTTATTTGTTAACTAATTGTTAATACAACAAGTTACTGTTACCTAGTTAATTTTATTAGTTAACTTACGTTTGTTAACTAGTTAACTTACCTTTGTTAACTAGTTAACTTACCTTTGTTAATCAACTTGATTATTAACTAGTTAACTTACCTTTGTTAACTAGTTAACTTACTTTATTTGTTAACTAGTTAACATATACAAAATAACAAGATACTGTTACCTAGTTAATGTTATTAGTTAACATAGAAAAGTTAACTAGTAACAGTTGTTTTATTAACACAGATTTAATTCTTTTGTTAACTAATTAACAAATTCAATATTCAAAGTACAAACTAAATCAAACAGAATGTTAACTACTGTAATCTCAGTAGTCATGGAAATCCATTATCCAAACAAAATCAAACAAAGAGATTCATCTCATGGAAACAATTGTATAACTTCTCTCGCAGCACGCTTTGCCTCCCTATTCGCTTTGTCCCTCTCTTTCTGCCTCTTCTCAAAGTTTGCCTCTTCAACTATTTGTTTTTTCCTCTTCCGTGAGTTTATTGGGTCTTCCCTATTCTTGAATCCTTTTATTTCTGGACATGTTCTTGATTTAGCAGCTGAAGTTGTCTCCCCATCTGTTATTAAGACTGTTCCTGGTAACAATTACAGTTAACTAGTTAACTAGTTCCAAAGTTACCAAATTAACAAGAGCAATTAAATAGTATACAACCACAATCAAGATGTTTTTATTAGATGTTTTACCTCCAGAGTTAGATGCTCCTCCTTCTTCCTGAGTTGGTTCACCATTATCTTCTTCAGTATCTTCTATTAAAGATTGTAACGTGTCAATCACACGTTTAAATAGAGTATCATTGCGAACAGATCTATTCATCAGAGTCACAGTCATGGATGATATTTGCTACATCATACTAGTTGTCACTGTTTGTCTAGACAATATTCTTTCAGCAGGGAATTCAAACTCAAACCCCACCCTTGCGTTCTTAGTCCATCGTTTCTTGATGTAGTGAGAGGGGATGTCTCTGAACTTTAGATTTCCAGAATTACAAAACAAACAGTCAAGTGATCTCAGCAGATGGCGACACAACCATCCACAAGCCTCAAAATTTTTGCATGTGCACCAAAACAGGAGTCTTCATCAATGATTATTGACCTCTCATCTAGTTTTGTATCGTCACGCCCCCACTTGTATACCTTGTACGCCATTCCAAAGTGATTGTCACTTATTTCATCTCTGCTAACCACATAAGCATTCGAGGCAATGCATTCATCTTGTACCACGGCAAAAATTTCAAGGGTATACACCATTGCAACATTCTTCAACATAGCTGAAGGGAATCTAATATCTGGTTCCCTAGCCTTCATCATGAATTCTAGTTTTGAAAATTCTTCCCTTTTATTTTCCACCATTCTATTATACTGTATGAAAAAGCTGCATTAGTAAAAAAATGATATCAGGTTAGCTGTGAAATTAAATGGACAGATAGCTAGTTAACACATCGAAGTTAACTAGCTAACACTATTATAGTTAACTAGTTAACAAATTAATAGTTAACTAGTTAACAATTTAATAGTTAACTAGTTAACTTATGCAAAATAACTAGTTAACAAGTTACTAGTTAACAAATAGAAGGTTAGATACTAGGACATACTAACCTTGGCAGATTTGTGGTTGAACTCAAATACAACCTCAGATTACTATTGCATGTCTCACTCATTTGTGAGGTCTTCATCCCAACACAAAATTGATTTCTAATCCATGCACTCGACAAAATTGCTTCCTTAAGGAATGATCCATCAAAAACTCAACAGCTCCACCCTCCATTTGTGTTTCCCTTCTTGTACGAATGTGGTTCCTGAGGTCTTGATGTGTGAATTCAAGATTTTGAGTTCCTCCAGCTACCATTCTCATAGCATCAAAACTTGACCTTGCATTGATTCCAGCATCGGTGTGTAAATCAGCTATTATCTTGTACATCACAGGGATCCTTCTAACACTCCTAAGTGTCTTTTCTGGCGGTATCATCAAATGGTTGTGATCATCTTTGAATTGAGTGATGATGTACTTACCTGTTATAAAAAATGGTCAAATTACCTATTGTTAGCAAGTATTTTAACAACTAGGTAACATGCTGCTGAGTTAACTAGTTAACTGTATGTACCTGTTTCTTTCTTGAATCTCAGTGACAACATGGCTTTGCACCCAGATATCCCCTCTCCTCTATGTCTTGTTTTACTTGTTATTGGTTCAAGATTGTCATTGTTACTCGAGCTCGTTTTTTTTTTGTTGTTGAACCTCCTCGCTTTGTGCATACATGTACAACATAGTATATGTAACCAACTTTTTGTTTCTTGCTGTCAGTGTCCCTTTCAAGCTGATTCCTAGCGTAGAATCCTTTGTATTCCGCAAATTGTTTGTAGAAAGCTAAGGCATCATTTGATGATTCAAAATTTAAATGTTTCCATGTATTCTTATCATCTGGTATTATTGACTCTGCAAATCAAGGCAGATTAATTTGTTAGCATCTAGTTATCAAATCAAGACTGTTAACTAGTTAAAAATAAAAGCAGACGAATAGTTAACTAGTTATCACATCAGGTTAACTAGTTAACCTGATCTGATAACTAGTTAACAACATTAGGACAATTATCACATCAGGTTAACTAGTTAACAACAAGAACAAAATTACATGAAAATATATAGATAAAGAGGTAACTAGTTATCAAATCAAGACTGTTAACTAGTTAAAAACAAAAGCAGACGAATAGTTAACTAGTTATCACATCAGGTTAACTAGTTAACAACAAGAACAAAATTACATGAAAATATATAGATAAAGAGTTAACTAGTTATCAAATCAAGACTGTTAACTAGTTAAAAACAAAAGCAGACGAATAGTTAACTAGTTATCACATCAGGTTAACTAGTTAACAACATTAGGACAATTATCACATCAGGTTAACTAGTTAACAACAAGAACAAAATTACATGAAAATATATAGATAAAGAGGTAACTAGTTATCAAATCAAGACTGTTAACTAGTTAAAAACAAGAGTTTATCTGAAGACTAATAAAGCAATTCAAATTAATTAGTTAACATCACAGCAGTAAACTAGTTAACTAAAAAATTACAGAATAGCAGAGAATTACCTATTGAAATTGAGTTTGATTCATCAAGAAATTGAAGATTCTCTTCTATTTCTTGTTGATTCTTCTCAATGAAAAGATCAGAGGATGTATTGAGCTGATCAGAAGTAAAATCATCTGAGTAGGTTAGTAGTGGTTGATCAGAGAAATCCATTGGAGCAGAAGAAGGCCTTATTTGTTCAGAGAACTAATCGGAGTAAGAGCGACGGACTGTGGAGAGCAGATCGACGGACGGTGGAGAGCAGATCAGAGTAAGAGCGGAGGACGGTGGACAGCAGATTGACGGACGGCATAGAGCCGAGAAGAAGTAGGGATTTCGTGGAGGATTTTGTGGAGTATTTTCAAAAAAAGGAAACAAATAAGATTTCGAGGGATTTTAGGCTGGGTGTGATTTGACGTTCTTGCCCTTCAAGGATTTGGGCCAATCCGCGTCGCAGGGGAACGATGGGGTGCAGTGTACCGGGTTGGGCCCGTCCAACCTTTAAAGGTTGGACGTGGATCGTCTGCCACATATTATATGTAGAAAGTTCAAAGTTTACGAACCTCCTAATCTATCCCAAATTTAAAAATCATAAACAACGTTAGTACTAATTTGTAAAAATTTAAAAATTTAGGATTACGTAGGAAACGATTTTACATGTCACTTTAAATCATTTCATGTAAACAGTTTTTCTTTATGTTATTGGATCGATCTTTGCTTAAATTCCACAATGCTCTCAGTGAATTTGAACGACTCTCTTTGTAGTTATTTTGCGACAAAGAAGGAATTACGGCAAAGAAGGAATTACATCAAGGAGACCCCATCTCCCCGTATTTGTTTGTGATTATGATGGAGATTCTCTCTAGTATGTGGGATAAAGGGGCAAAATCTTGTCTTTTTGGTTATCATCCTCAAATGCAAAGGGGCTCACTCACCTATGTTGCGTAGATGATCTCCTAATCTTTATTGAAGGGGAAAAAGAGTCTCTTATTGGTGTTGAAAAGATCCTCTGCAAGTTCCATGAAATTTCAAGGTTAAAGCATAACCCGGAGAAAAGTGAGTTGTATATTGGAGGAGGTGGTGACGGTCTCTACACTGATATTGCTACTTCTAGCAATTTCACGGTTGGAGGGCTGCCATTCAAGTACCTTGGAGTCTCCATTACTGCTGGCAAACTCAGAAAGTCTGAATGTTAGCTTCTGGTTGATAGAATCACAAAGCGTATTCATGACTGGAAAAACAAGTTCTTATCCTACGCAGGGAGAGTCCAACTTATTGATTCGGCCATTGGAGGTATGTTGCTAGTGGCGGAGTCAATGTAATGAACAGGGGTTGTTCAGCTGGACCCCATGACTATTTGGAAAAAGAGCCCAAAAAGTCCATCTCGCATACTACTTGAACTGTATTACTCCTTAATTATATTCTCCATTTCCCATTTAATTAAAACAACAATCCCTTCTTGTTCGATCAAATCGATTTATCTTCTAATACATTAAAGCATTTTCGCTTTTTTTCAGTTGACACATCAGTGTTTTGGGGATTATAGAGCTTCTCCTTCATTCTAGGAATGAGGGTATTTTGGATAAAAATCGATTTTGGCAAACAAAATTTTTTGATTATTTTCTCAAGAACAAGGATCGAACTCTCAACCTCATGTTTAAGAGACAAAGTGAACAACCAACAATGCCACACCTAATGATTGGAGTAGTTTACTATTTAATCAAAAAAAGTTGCAGTGTTTTCAACGTAACAACAATAAAGCATAATTATAATGCTTTTATTTATTATATTCCAACAATTGATAACAAATTTATAATTTTTTACCAACATAGAATTAAATTATTATATATTAAAAAGTAGAAAAAATTCAACCACACTTCTAAGTAATCTAAATAAAAATAAAAATAAATATTTTTCGGTAAAATATTAACACAAAAAATCGGCCAATGGGCTGTCTACAGTTATTTTTTAATTCTTTGGCAGGTATATCTTTAATTTTTTTAAATATCTTTAGTTTTTTAAATTTCAAATTATATTTTCTATTACATGTCAACAATGACGTGGTAAAATTGCCAAAAAAATACATCGCTGACGTTAGTAGGACTGCTCCGAACCCGTATTAAAGTAATGAGTTCACTTTGTAAAGAATTTAAAATTTAGGAGGTACGAAGACACTCGACTGAGTTTGGAGAGGATAGGAAGCCCCGTGGCCAACTCGAAGGGGCTGTAATATTTTAAATATTTATCTTATGTTGAAGTCGGCCAACAGGCCGCGACTAATCTAGTAATTATATAAGCCGCTTCCCATTTACTTAATGGTTCATGTGTATAATAATTGTTTTTTAACACAAACAAATCTCATAATAAAGCCATGAACAACAATGCACGTATATGAAAGAAAACAAGCAACATAAACGAATCAAATGTTTGTTAACATAATTATTCTATTTCAAATGAAAGTACCAGAACCACTAGTGAAGTTATCATTCAAGAAGTAATCCGTCTGTTGGTCATCAGTCCTTCATTCAAACTGCTGCCGATTCGTCGTTTAGCAAACAGAGTCATTAATTCTGTGGCACAACTGACTCCTATATTCTCCCATGGGTGTTGCCGGCAGTCCTCGCTCACTGGGTAGATTGTAGTTAATTTACGGCTTTCAGTCTTGATTCTCCTCCCGGAGCTATCTAATAAGTAAAAAAACACAATTATTCTAATATGAGCCAGACTGGACAAGGAATGCGTTCTATAATGTGTTCAGAATTTGAAATCTCGTCGTGGTTCTTTGTAAACAATGTGCGATGATTATTGCTTGTTTGATTGTAAGAATCTTAAGTATTATGTTAAATATATTTTGGGAAGAGAGGACCCTCGGGAATACGACCTTAGCTTAGCTAGATATCTTTGACCCCACCTATGGGAGTGACTAGAAGGCGAAGTGAAAGTTTAATAAACTGACTCGACTCTTGCAGACTTGGGTTCAACTCGGATTGGACGCATGACCTTCCCGCTGATTTTCTTATTGTTGTCATATGAACTTATGGATACGTAAAGGGATGAGAACGTTGAAATGAATTATTGGGATTATTCTCATAAATTAATGTCTCTTATTGATTAGAATAATTTGATTTCTAAAGTAATTGCGGAAGGGGCTAATCTCAGAACTTATTCAAATATATGAAGTGTTGAATCGAGAAACAGACCCAACTTAGCTAGTTAGTGGACAAACCCAACAACCCAAAGGTCACTAGTTTGAATCCCAGCAACAACATAACATTTCTTTTTCTTTTCCGTTCAGCTTAAAACGACTTCGTTTGGGGGAAGTGGCGTCAGGATGACGTCACAAGTATGCCATCGTCTTCTTTGTTGGTTCCCACCGCTGTTAATCCTCTGTTTCCGATGACTTTTCTTCATGGCTAAGGGACGAATTCAAATAGCTTAAAGGCATCTGAGGTCCTCAACATCACGGGAAAACGACGGGAGTGGACTTGGGAACAGGAGCTCGTCGAAAGGTGATAGAGAATCGAGCAATCTCCCCCACTCCAGTGAATAGTTCCAAAATCAGTGGTTAACCATTTTGCTGCTCATTTAGACTTAAGAACATAGTCATTTCTATTGTTATCGGTTCCTTGGGCCTATTTAAACCCAGAAACCCTTTTTTGAAGCCAAAAATACCCTCTTCTGAGAGAATTCCTCCTTCTCCTATTATAGCTCTGACGAGCCCTTCGTCGGGGAGTTATATGCATTGTCGGTCAAAACCCAGCCCTCCAATCGACTCTCCTGAGCCTCCTAAAGCTTTCCACATGCTCAAAAGTTTGTTTCGATTCAAGAATAGAACGATCTTCGCCGGAGACTCTCCCCTGCTTTTCGGATTCAGAAAGCAATCTTCCAAATTCTAGGTTCTGAAGTTTGAGTAATTGCTATTTCAGTCACTCATCATTTCTAGGTCAAACATTCAGCCCTTCTATTTAGTCTCATTTCCAGCGTGGTCACAATCTAGTAATATGTGATGGTTTTGGCCTAGATAACTTTTGCAGATATTGCAAAATGATCAAAGCTTACAAGACTTCGTTAAGTCTTCTTTTCGATTCGATTCAAGCTCCAGAACCAAAATTTTGAGTCAACCAACTTGATTTATAGGTGGTTTGATTAAAGGGGGTAATTTCTTGTGTTTTACCTAGGGGTTGTTTGGTATGGGTGCTATTGATATTAATAGCACCCAATAGCTAGCTATTCGAAATATCATCGTTTTTCGTTGCTCCGAATAGCTAGCTATTGGGTGCTATATTGAATATCAATAGCACCTTTTAGATATCCACCTAAATAGGTGGATATCTAATACCCACCCCCAATATCATTCTGTATACCAATTTTACCCTTGCAATTCAACTGAATTATATGCCACTGGACCCACACAAAAAATTATTTTTCCCCAATTTTTGTATAAAAGTCATATCTTTTACATATGAACTCGGAATTGGAAATTTTTATGTCAATATCTTAGTTTTACGAAAACGAATCCAACAAGACCGCTCTCGATATATTTTCGATGATGGTGTTTACATATGACTTTGACGAAAAATAAGGTCAAATGTGTAATTGCATAAGAAAAACCATTTCCATTTCATATTCAATACCAAACAAGAATTTCACCTCAAATATCAATATCTCCCAATAACTAGATATCTCAAATAGCTAGCTAATCAGTTATTTGGGTTAAACCTTATCTATAAACCCTCTTATTATGGGAATATTATGAGTTAACGAAAAACAGATAGTTTAATTTGCATTTTACGTTGGACTTATAATTCTTTAAACCAAGTCCTATTCAACTCATTATTTCTGATTATCAATTAATTAATTGATTTTGGTTAAATTGATCATCTCACCAACTTGTTGGTTGTTCAGAATTAATGAGTGACATAGGTCCTCATTAATACCGATTTATAAAGGGATGATATCTAAGGTTCGAGAGACTTAAGTAGTCCGAGTGAATCTCCTTCTTACTTGGAAATCGAGACAGAAGATTTTGGTTATGACAACAAGGTGTCATTTCTATGGAAAGTTTTGCCATTCTGGAACCGATGATTATATTTATAGTTTGTGTTTGATTATGTTATAGTTAAACTGTGTGGTTATCTGATGTTGTTTGACACCTAGTGTATACAGATGTAAAGTAAAGCATCGCTAGCTAGTACTCCGCTAGGAATGGAACTAGATATGAGCCCCAACCGGATGTGGTAATTGGGTATGGATATCCCCAATCGAATCACGGTAGTTGGTTAGTGAGCCCCAATAGAATGATGGTAGTTGGATATGGATAACCCCAGTCAAATCATGGTAGTTGGGTAAAATAGCGACTCAAAGAAATTCCTATTACAAGCTCGGAGTAAGCCTTATAGATGATGGCGGGAGGATAGCTAGGTGGGAAGAGGGGACGTCCTATTCATTGTTGAAAGTGGTTCAAGTTTGATCTCAATGTTGTGTGGTATTAAGGATAGAGTCCTTGTGAAGTAATCTTGACTCGATGATTAATTTGTGTGTTAATGTTTCCACGTTTTTTCATGATTCATTTGATAGATGGTGATGGTAACAGTAAATTGTATTACGGACGAGTGGTTATGGAATTATTGGTTTACGTTATTAATTTAAATGTGTTTATTCCTGTTTATTATGGAATGAATCTTGATAATTGACTAACCCCCAATTTTGGTAGGATTCCTGGACTATCAATGGACCACCAGAGTTTCTGAGGTCATGTCGGAGCAGTGGATCACAAGATGGTGTATCGGTACCTTGGAAAATTGTCTTTAAACTGTTTGGGCCCATTTCCGTTGTATATAATTGGAAGGTTAATACTCTAGTTTTATGGTTAAGTTGACGATAGTTGATTTAAATTTTATTTAAAACCTTGGAGTCGTCGTCTGCTCGGGACAAGTTAGTTGATTGATGTTTTATAAAATTGGGGTGTTACAAATACCATCGAAATTTAATGATGCCAAATGACCACTTCAAACCAACTTTCAGAACTCACCATGGACACTTTGAATTTAATGTGATGCCATTTGGCCTCACTAATTCCCTTGCCAGTAATTACTAATGCACCGGGTACTGGCACCCTACTTTCGAAAGTTCATATTAGTGTTCATTGACGACATTTTCACCTATAGCCCTACTAAAGAAACTAGTTAGGTACCGGCCCGTTGGCCGGGATGGATGGTATTCTTCATGAATCCGAGAATTATACTACAATTCGTACGGAGATGTCCCAAAGTGATGTTTTTTTTGTGCATGCTTATTATTGTCACATGTGCATAATCACGCATATAAACCACGGAGCCTAATTCCATCCCAATTTTGTAGTTTAAATTTTTAGTAATCATGTATTGGAGTTTCCGTTGTTATCAGGTAACCTTACATGTTGAAATTTGTTAAGAGTTTGGCCGTGGATCTCCCAGATGTGATGGTTTTTGGAGGAATTAGGGATGGGGAAAGTGTATTGGGGTAGTTTAGTAACCCATGATAAAGTTAATGTTCCGATTTTCTTTAATTGAAACCCAACTAATAGGAATTCTTTTGAATAACCAAACGTGATATGAAATCATATTTATACTTCACCTATTTCACTAACAACCGAGATCATGCAAGCAAACTGAAACCATATAGCTTTCTGACATGCGATTCAAATGTAGCACCTAACGCGATATGATCGTATTGCAACTCCTCGGCTAATAAAGAATTGGAGGAAATATTGAGAGAATTATTGGACAGAGTGGGCAAACCTGGAAAGTCCAATAATGTTCTTCCAAATTTATGTAGCAACTTCTCAATCTCAACCAAACAAAACTCCTGCACATCAGATGGACTTAATTTTAAGTGAGGTAGGTTCACTTCTTGTCGACGCAAGTACTGAATATCATCAGATAATAACTCCCAATTTTTGCACCATAAATCACCAACATCAGCTACTTGAGAGTACATTATTATTGTGACAAAAAGCATCCTCATCTGTTTTGGTGTAGCTGTGAAGCTAACTTCATGTAGACAATTATGTCATTCTCCATCATCTGTCAAAATTCCATATGCATTGCATGTAGCTTGAAAAGAATCATATTGAACATCATTGACAGTTCGAATTTCTTCGAAGCTCCTGCACCCCTTGACAATATGAAGTAACATTCGTACATAGAAGCGCTCATTTGACGAAGGAGGGCAGTTATATATCCGACCAATGCATCCCTTTCGTTGTCGTGGAGTCCATTTCTTACATTTTGATGTCCAAACATAATACTTAGGGAACTCAAGGAATGTATACTGTCGTGCCTCCATATGATGTTTATTCATTTCCATCCACTCTAACAACATGGATGTATGAGCATGCTCAGCTTCTAACAATTCATCCATTGTAGAATTCATATTTGAAAATACTGGTTGTTGTCCAGGTAGATGATAAGACAATCTTTGCACAGAAGGGTTGTTATTGTAAAGATCAAATTTGAATAACCTCCAACATGCTTCTCCAGGTGTTATGTAACGACAATCCATAAAAGCTTTGATTTCGTCAACATATCCCACATCTGAGTTTGATGCGGCATTGTTCACATTTGAGGGTTGAGCACTAACAATTGTAGCTGTAGCTCTATCTGGGGGTTTATTTATATATTTGAATAAATATTTAATCGCCCTGTGAAAAGAAAAAAACACTAAACAAAATAACGCAAACACATATATGTTGGATCACAATAAAAGGACTGAAAAGAAAAGGTCAGTGTGTTACTATTTAAATTATATAGATGATAAGTCGTTCAATGGGTTAAATATCAACTCTTTTTCCTATTTGTCTTTGAGGCTCAGATCTCAATACTTAAAAGTGAATTCTAATGTGATCTTGTAAATACTCATATGATATTTCTAAATTCGTTTCCTTGATATGTGTGTGAGAATTCTAATTAGTTCACCATTTCAAGTTGGGTATCAAATGAAATATCCAAAACTTAGAGAGATATTTACATTATATATTTGAATAAATATGTAATCACCTTGTGAAAATATTAAAAACACTATGCTAAGTAACGCCGAAACATATATTTTGGAACACAGTCTAAGGGCTAGAAAAAAAAGTTTGCAGTGTTACTATTTAAATACGTGTTAGCATTAAGTAAATGGTCTAAACAAAAGTAAAAGAGTACCTCGATTTATTGCAATACTCGACGTTGATATGTGCATCAAATCGAAGTAACAGATAACGATTGTAAGGCACCACAAATCGATTATCTAGTTGAACACCATTCTTCGAGATGGACCGACCATTGTTGGACCGTTTGTACCTTGGAAACCCATCCTCGTCAATAGATGTCTCAGAGTTAAATTTCTTTGGAAAATGTTTGGTGCATATTTTATTAACTGTACATGGAGCACTTGGACCGAGAGCTCCACATGGACCATGAAACATGTAATTGGTCACCGCAGCATAACATTGTGGATCAGTAATACTATCTGGAATCTCTGCTGATATAACTGAATCTATTTGCGATGTACTATGAATTTTATCCTCTGCGGACAAAAAAATCAATATGTGCGCATGCGGCAGACCACGTTTCTGGAATTCAATAGCTTGAACATCTGCAACATGTATTAAATAATTCAATAGCGTAGTTAATTGTAGTGGTAATTCTAAACACCAAAAATTCAAAAAACAAAAGTATAAAGTAGAGTATGTCACTTGAAGTTTGTAGAGTTTATATTGCATGAATGACTATTAAAATAATATCTCGATATTATGTAAGAAAGTAAGATAATCATAAACATGGTGATTTAAAATTGTTATTCAAATAAAAATCTAAATATAAAAGGGGAAAAAGATTAGTAACTTACATCCTATGCATTTGCCGAAAATATCCCTTTTCTTCAACTCATACATTAATTGATTCAGCTTCAACTTGAAAACTCTAGCAATAACGTCAGCTCGATTTGGATCTCTTTGATTTGACTGTTTTACTAACTCAACCATATATTGAATCTCAGGCCAATATGCATTACATGTGAATGTAATAAATAAATCTGGAAACCAATAGAGCGACAAATGGCCATAGCATCTTGAAAGTTCTCAAATTTACATCGTGGACTCCCAGTATGTGATGCTGCAAGAATAATTCGCTTTCCAGTATGTTCCAAGTCTGTATCACCTCTATTCATAGCATCAACCAATCCATGATAATAATGTTTGCGCAACTTCCATTGGTTATTTCGAATCCAGTCTAATCTTTCAGCTTCAACCAATGCATAAGCGTTCACAACATATTGTTGGAACAACTTTCCACATAGCAATATATGTGACACATTTTGTAATCTTGTCTGAATACGATAAGCATAGAAATCACATTAGCTGAGGTGTTTTCTTGTGCTAGAGTTTCTCAACGGAATATTTCCATGCCATCCATCTTCACCATATGGAAACAGAATGGGATACTGTAAAGCCATGAGACTTGTATGAGTGTAATTAACCCTTTCCAAAGAATTCGTTAGATATTGGACAACAATATCAGGCTGAAATGTATCTTCACCCGTTTCATCTACAATCAAACCAGCTTGCTCGTCAACTGTCGGTAATTCATATTCTCTCCCATCAATAGTCCTCCTTGCCATCAATTTGATTTTAACACTGTGTATATCTCCAAGATTTACTCGATCCCGAGCAGCTCGAAAAACCTTTGTCAAAATATTATGTTCATCAAACATATCCTTTAAATCCTTAACAATTCCGGGTCGAAGAGGATTAGAATTGACATCCGTAGTGAAAGAGTTCATGCGTTGTTCCACCTCAGTGTCAGTATCAACCATATATAATTGCGCAAACAATGGAGCATTCCCTTCTGGCGGCAATAGAGAGCCAATTCGGTGAAATATTTGACCACCAATAGAGTATATGTAAGGTGCATCTCCACGATTCAAATTTTTATCGACTTTTCCCCCAGTGAAGTGAAGCAGAATACACTGTTGTATTCCCGAATATGTTGTTGAAAGTGAGAGCTATTCGGGTTTTCTGAATTCATAAGATCAGTCAAATATGAAGGTGACTCTCTAGCAAGTGGTACTTGTGCATCTCCTTTATTGCAGCACAAACTGAAATCAGATTGTGGTAGATTGCGTGTTTCCAATGTACTTTCTTCTTTCCACATAACAGCTTGACAATATTGGCAAACACATGAGGGAACACCAAGAATGAAGCGTTCAACAACAGGCATTCCTAAAAATATTTCAGGGGAGGGTATAATCAATCAATATGATTTGGAAAGAATAATATATTGAAGTATAAAAGATCTCTAAATATCGTACATAATGTATATTGGATGATATAGTATTTCAAAGTTGTTATAGTAATATAGAAGTGAACATGCATCCAATCTATTCGGGTATCTAGTGTATTCATATGCATAATAGATTAATTTGCAATCCAAATATAATAATGCAATGTAAATTGCCAAAAAATTGATTTTATACCTGTTGTTGTTGGTTGTGAGCGAATCACATGCAATTTAAGCTTCCTTGATATGCGATTGGCCTTTGCTTGGAAATAACAGATGAGGACATCAATTTGAGCTTAACAAATCAACAAACATATAGCAGATAATTTCAAGATCTTTATCTAGAGCATACCGAAACATATTGTTGATAGTGAAAGTGTGAAAAAAGTAATATTCACCTCTATTGATATACGCTGAGACTCTGGTCCGCCTTTGAGTTGCTAATAGACATCGTCGTTTTCGTCGACGTAATGTTGCCAATTGATTCAAAGTCGAGTGTAATGTGTGTTGAAAATTACAGATAACTACATGATATGTCGAGATTAATTAAAAAATGATAAATGTATTATATCGAAATAAATGACAAATGAATGAATTGATAAGGAAATACCTTCTTGAGTTGGTTTTTTTCCAATGCTCAAACGGTTGTGTGGAATTGATAGCTCGTCCAGTCCCTAAAAATTGGAAAACATTTTTGTAACTTAAATTCCATGAACCATAACATATAAGAGAGAGCTAAATTTAGCCATTATGCAGTGATGATGATTCAAGTTCATACATGGTAACTTTTTTGTGTTGTGGGAATAACTCCCTTCGTCATATGCACTTGCACAACTGGTTTTTCTCTTTCGAGTCATGTGTTGAACAAAGTCCAAATGTGTTCTCTTCCCAAATTAGTCACCTACATTAGAAAAATTATTAACTATTGTCCAAAAATATATTGCACTAATATTAGAAACAAATGAAATAGAAATAAGATTTGGGCAGACAAATTTTGTAAAAAAATGATCAGTTGATTTGTTAATAGCAATTTGTCAACGGCAAGAATATTGAAAGTCACCGGGTTCACTTGGCAAGTAAATTAGCTCCCCTCTAGCATTTAAAATTATGATAGGGGTTTTGGTGTGAGGTTCCTTCAACTAAACTTTTGATATATGATCCGAGTCTTGAAACAATTGAAAGGGGAAAAAGGTTTAAAGATTTAACATTCTTGCAAAACCATTTGTCCATTTATAATGTCATAGCATAAAAACCAAACACCATATGAACTTTATATATTCAATTACACTCCATCTGTAAAACCATTTGTCTGTTTTTAAGTTTCCCATCACTAATGAATATATGAATCCCACTGGTCGGCAAAGTATTAAAGTTATGCTCCCTTTAAGATTATAAGATTAAAACTAAGATTGATGCAAAAAAAACAAAATAAGAAAAAGGACATTAAAAAAGGATGCACATTCCATGCCCAAGTAGAGACCTAGAGAGATTAAAGAACATATGTGTTTCCTTTATTCAATGAAAAACCAAAGCCTAAGTCGATAATGTAGAATCAGGAATGCAGATGTAGAAACGATTACCTAGTGTAGTGAAAATCATAAGCCAATAACTCAGTATGTGAATTTCAATCCTCAACTCATTTTCATGCAATCAATCCCAAGATTCGAAATTCTACAAAATGTAATCTATATAGCTTGAATCAGGCAGAAAATTAAGATTTCATAAAAACACCGACCTACAATTGTAGAATTACATACCCACCCCTTGAAGAAGCTACGGGTTGAATACTCCCAATATGGATTGGCCTTTCGTAATCTAATTGGAGGTCCTTCGTCCTCTATGCTCCTAAATGCTTGGCAACTGCTGTGTTTCTCGCCAGAGATTGTGCTGTGAATGCTTGATAACAAACTTCGTATCAGTAATCAAATCACATTGTACTCCTGATGGTTAAGGCAATGATCAAGGAGCATAGACTAAGTAGAACACAACAGAAATGGGCAGCGAATTCAGATTTCATATAAACACCTAACTACAGTTACAAAATTACAAACCTTCCTTCAAGAAACTTCGGGTTGAATGCTATGAATATGGATTGCACTTCCTTAATCTAATTCGAGGTCCTTCATCCTTTATTCTCCCAAATGCTTGGCAGGTGCTGTGTTTATTACTACCGATTGTGCTGTAAATAAAAGGTAAGATTTCTCAACAAAAGTCAATTCACGTTGTACTCCTAGTTTCATCCGCAATGATCAAGGATCACACAGTAAGTATAACAAAGGAGAAGCAATTCTACCCTCGCAAGAGCCCGATTAAACGCCAACAGCAACTAAACGCTACCTAACTAATGGCTAATGCGACGAATCAATTCACATTTTGAAAGAGCCCGGTTAAACACTAATAGCAAGCACACACAACACAATTGTAGGCAAATTAGTCGAATAAATTCAGATTTCACTTAAATGAATTTAAATCAAACTACCGGTAACTAACTCCTATCCCGGAGGCAGCAGCTGAAGGAGGCCTATTTCTTCTGCCTCCGATTTGCTTCCCACTCATAACTTACTTAATTCAACTAAATACCTCACCTGAACATTCAAAGATGGATAACAATATAATTCACCATAAAGTCTGAGTTGGACTCAGTAAGAAACTTTTCATTGTCAATCTAACTTGTGGAATCAGGAATGCAGATGTAGAAACGATTACCTAGTGTAGTGAAAATCATAAGCCAATAACTCAGTATGGGAATTTCAATCCTCAACTCATTTTCATGCAATCGATCCCAAGATTCGAATTATAAAAAATAATGCTTAGGTATTCCATCTTTTACTAACCTGATGTGCCCTGCAGATTAGATCAAGATCAAGCTTGCGAAGAAACTCTGTGACTCGATCAGGCCCAAACGTATACGAAACCCCTTTTCATTTGGTCCCCACCCTCGAATGTCCTTAGAAGGATCAGACCATAGAAGATCACACAACAATCCACTGTCCGGGATAGAAGTAGGGCAAGGCAGGTTCCTGATCTGGTCCAAGCTGTGTAAATCAGGAGACAGCCCACCGTGCATACAAAGAATCTTCTCCTCAATGAGGGCTGCCACGGGAAGGCAATTGAAGATGTCGGTAACAAACTTCGCATCAGTAATCAAATCACATTGTACTCCTGATTTCTTAGGCAATAATGAAGGAGCATAGACTAAGTAGAACACACCAGAAGCAGGCAACGAATTCAGATTTTATATAAACACCTAACTACAGATACAAAATGACATACCTTCCTTCAAGAAGCTTCGGGTTCAATGCTCTAAATATGGATTGCACTTCCTTAATCTAATTCGAGGTCATTCATCCTCTATTCTCCCAAATTCTTGGCAGGTGTTGTGTTTATTGCTACCGATTGTGCTGTAAATAAGAGGTAAGACTTCTCATCAAAAGTCAATTCACGTTGTACTCCTAGTTTCATCGCAATGATCAAGGATCACACACTAAGTAGAACATAGGAGAAGCAAGTATACCCTCGCAAGAGCCCGATTAAACGCCAACAACAATCAAACGCTACCTCACTAATGGCTAATGCGACGAATCAATTCACACTTTGAAAGAGCCCGGTTAAACACTAATGGCAAGCACGCACAACACAACTACTTGCAAATTAGTCGAATAAATTCAATTTCGCTTAAATCAAACTGCCGGTAACTAACTTCTATCCCGGAGGCAGCAGCTGAAGGAGGCCTAATTCTTCTGCCTCCATTTTGTTTCCCACTCATAACTTACTTAATTCAACTAAATCATACACCTGAACATTCAAAGATGGATACAAACTCAGCACCATAAAGTCTGAGTTGGACTCAGTAAGAAGCTTTTCATTGTCAATCTAACTTGTGAGAAGAATAATCCAGGGATTTTGAATAAGAGAAGTGATTTTACTATAATGTATAGTTGGTAAGTAGGGCTGTCGTTCATAAACAATTCAACATTCGGTGGGAAATTTAGTAAAATGGATGCCATGATTAGCATTGACAGAAGGAGAGACAGATCAACGAAGCTACCTCTTCGGCTTCCACACCGTCGGTGGAGATACGGACGCGACAAAATCCAAAAGCTCTGCTTCCTCTTCCACACCGTCGATGACTCTAGTTGCTCTCGAAAACACCACGGACAGGAGGAGATGGTGCTAGCAGATCGAATTGGCTTAATGCGGTGGGAATTAATTTGGGGAGAAGCGATCTGCTGCGTTTGGAAGGGAGCAAGCGTGAGGAGAGGGAGGATAATTTTTGGGGAATTAAAAATTGGGGATTTACATGACTTGATTATGTGCTGCGTTTGGGAGAGAGAGAGCGTGCGGAGAGAGTAATTAATCATGGAATCTGAAACTCACGGAGAGCATAGGAAAGGCTGATGTGGCAGATGATTTTTTGCCTAAATGCTTATATATATTTTGGGATTCATAGTGAACACTTGGAAAAAATACTACAACTGCTAAGGGAACATGAAATATATGCCAAGCTGTCCAAATTCTTGTTTGTCCAAAATCAGGTTGAGTATTTGGGACATGTTATCACTTGGCAGGGGAGGCTAATAACAGGAGCAAGATAGAGGCTATGGTTGATTGGCCAAAACCTAGAACATCAGATTATTAAGAGGGTTTCTATGAGTTTATTAAGGATTGATTACTAAGCATCTGACCATGCTCAAGAAAGGCCAATTCAACTAGAATGAACAAAAAACCAAGGCCTTTGAACAATTGAAGGAAGTTATGACCAAGGCACCATTTTTGGCACTGCCAAACTTTTAGGAGCCATTCAACCTGGAAATTGATGCCTGAAGTACTGGAATTGGAGCTGTGGTCACTCAATGGGGGAGACCAATAGCTTATCTTAGTCAAGCCTTGAGCGCCAAGAATCAAGGTCTCACTGCTTATGAAAAAGAGTACCTAGCAGTGATGTTTTCACCATCATCACTGGCCATTAGAGCCTAAAATATCTCATGGGATAGAAAATACACACTCACCTGTAGAAGAAAGGAGTAGTGAAGCTCTTGGGGTTGGACTTCCAAATTAAGTTATGCAGGGAAGATTAAACAAGGTTGCAAATGCCTTGTCAAGGAAGTAAGATATTCATAATATTGAACCTCAGACTGGCATCATTATAACCTCCGTACCAGATTGGATATTTAACATTGAGGAGATCTATTTGGATGATCGAGAAGCTCAAAAGCTCATCACATAATAGTCCATCCTTCGAGCTAGACCATCTTTGTACTCATTCTCTCAAGAATTACTAAAATACAAGAGGTTAATCTATGTGGGATTCACATGTGAAATGAGGAGGAAATTCATGAAATTGTTTCACTCATCACCTATAATATTTCATTATGGGGGTAAAGCCATTTACTAAAGGATCAAGAGGTGCTTTTATCATCCCAGACTTAAAGGTGAAGTGCTAAACTGGGTTGCCAATTGCCAAATCTTCCAGCAATGCAATGTAGGGAATGTTTTATATCTAGGACTTCTACAACCATTGCTAATACCAGAACATGCTTGGAAGCACATCTTCGTGGATTTCATTAAAGGGTTACCAAAATATGACAACAAGGAAGTAAAGGTGGTAATTGATAGGCTCACTAAGTATGGCCATTTCATAGCCATCAGTCACCCCTACACAGTTGTTACCATTGCTTAGAGCTTCATGGAACAAGTGTTCAAGGTATATGGAATGCCAAATACTATAGTATCAGACATGAATACCATTTTCACAAGTGCTTTTTAGAAGGAATTGTTTAACCTTCAAGGAGCTAAGTTACCATCCGTAAACTGATGGTCAAATTGAGAGGTTGAACACGTGCTTAAAGGACTACTTGAGGTGCATGGTTGATGGAGCTGCCCAGAAATGGAATCAATGTTTTCCATAAGAAAAATGGTGGTATAACACCAATTACCACAACAACCTCCATTTGACACCATTTGAAACTCTATATGGCTACCCTCCATTAGTTTTTTACCTGCAGAGCCCCGAAATAACAACCATAACTACAGTTCAGGACTAAATCCAGAACCAAGAACAGATCATAAGGGTGCTAAAAATCGACATAAATACCATTTATCCGAGAAGGCTTTCCAAGTAGGGGATCATGTGTATATATATCTGAAGATACACCCTTACAAGCAAAAGAGAATTTCTCCACGGAAGTATCCAAAACTGGCACCAAGGTTTTGTGGTCCCTTCTTGATCATCAAGAAAGTAGGTGAAGTGTCATATGAGCTCAATATGCCTGCAAGAACCACTATTCATCCAGTCTTTCATGTCTAAATTCTCAAGAAAGCCGTAGGGAATGCTACACACATCAGCTCCACACACAACACGAGATAGATGGAAATGGAAGGATGAAGCAGATAGCACTAGTTGTGTTTGCATGAAGATTCATTAACCAAGCTAACCATGTTGTAAACCAAGTTCTATTGCATTGGGCACATCAAGATGAAGTACAGAGAATTGGCAACAGTTCAAGCAGCAATTTCTAGACTCATTTAACTTATCTTTTAATGTTTCAGTATCCTTTTGTAATTCCCTAAAGTGGAGGACTACTTTGTAGCTGTGCTCAACAATTTTGTTGTTACCACTGTATCAGTACAATGGCTATCGGACCGTGTCCCTACCTTTTTTCCATTTCATCCCCTACACTACAACAACAAAGGGTAATGGATTTTATTGAATCAATTACTCGTCTCTTTCTCTCTCACACACACTCCTCTTTGTCCTTTTCCCTCCTCTCTTTCTTATTTTCCTTCTCTCTCACTAGAGCTGATCGTCGGGGATATTACACTCCCCCCTCTCTCGACTTGTTGTGATCGCTTTCTCGCCCGGCTTGTCATTTCTTCTTTCGTGCGACCATGGAGCTTGGACATTGACAAAGTTTTTTGCTTCTTCGCTCAAAACCCCCAACCTTGCTTTCTTCTTGTTCTTCCATATAAACCTCAACCCATATTTCTTCATATTCGATTTAAACCCCTGAACTTACTTTCTTCTTCCATCTAAACCTTCAACCAATCTATTTTCTTCTTTGATCTAAACAACAATCCATCTTTCTTCTTCTCGATCCTTCAAATATCAGTACCAAAAAGAATTCCCAAACTCTAGGTTTACACACACTAGAATCATTATCATAAGTCATAACAACAAAAGGCATTAGTAACAATAAATGATCATAACCCGATATCATCGCCATTTGCCATCTCCATCAGCCGATCGCAAAATCATAATAATGATCAGAAGCATCCAGAAATACCAAGCTACATGGAAAATAAGCTCTAAGTCCCCGAGTAGACCTTTTAGATTCGGATCTTGGCATCCCAAAATTGGTGAGAGTGATGACTCTGAGATGGAAATCTGCATACTGATCCCAACCACATCTCCCCAATCTATATCTACCTCTTGTATACTATATGTAGTTCGAAGTTCTTGATTTGGAAATTCTCGCACTTATGATGTCGTTGAGGTATAGAGACTCATCAATGATGTTGAATCTGTGGAAGGTCGAGGTCGTGTCGTAGTTCACCTCGGCTGATTGGAGTTGAGAGGGGGGTCGTTCCCATGGGTGGTCCCACTGAAGGTCCGATGGTGGTGCCTCTAGACGACTGTATGGAATTACTACGCTTTAGAGAGGGGGCCAACATAGGAGGACTGGGATTTTAGGAAGGGTAGTCGTGGACTCGTGGGTTAGGATCGAGGAATACGAAGATAAAGGGATATCATGAGTTTTTTTAATTCCAAACAATTAAATTAAATGTACATGTGGCCTAGTGACATAAACATTTAGGTGTAGTCAACCTCATATGGTCCTAAAATTTTACAAATAAATACTAATGTCGTTTATGATTTTGAAATTCAGGATATCTAAAACACTATATAAGCATTTTGGATAAAAATTCATTGCCACATAAGCTTTTGGCCTCCTCTCCTTGAGTTTAGGCTTCTCTCTCATCACACCTTCTTTCTTCCCAATTCTCCCGCATAAATAACTAATTACATACTATTTCATCAAATTTATTTTTTATTAAATTTTTCAAACTCTCTCTTCCCTATTTTTTTCCCTTTTAATAAGTTTTCTTTTTATAACATTTTATGTGCTACTCCAAACATATTATTTCCTACACAAATGTTGTTCGTTTTAATTTTTCGAATCCAACGACACCAATCTTAATATATTTTAGTAAATGATTAATCTAATATTAAAGACTATGTACAGGATAGTCAAACTGCACATTAAGCATTACTTGCACATACACATTACATCACAAAATTTTCAACCATATTCAATCATATTATTCACTTACAAGTAAACAAGCTGAATATGTTGTTTATTGAAAACCTTAAACGTTTATAATAATATATATATATATATATATATATATATATATATTATATATATATAAGGTATTTTAAATCGATCTAATATATGGATCAAGTGACACAATATGAAACCATGAAGGCTAAAATTGTTTAACTCTCATCCACACTTTGATTAACTTAAAATCTAGAACTCATTAAAATTTTCCAAGCACATTAAATCATATAGTTCATTGAAAACGTTAATGGATCGAATACATAATTCATTCAAAATATTAAATTATTATACACAATTAAATAAATCATAAATTAGTACAAATATAATTAAAATAACATACGAAATGATACTAAAAAACTTTAGCTACTATTCACACTTTGATAATTTTACAATCTACTATACACTAAAATTTTCCAAACACATTCAATAAATTTGTTCTCTAACATCGTCAATGGCCTAATATACGATTCATTCAACATATTAAATCAATAAAATTTTAAAACATTAAAATCGTCATAAATCGATATAATATATGGTATTTTATCTAAAATTTTAAATCATCCAAAAAAAGTTTAACTAATATTTTCACTTTGATAAATAAATTTTATTTTAGATATATATATTTGAAATTAAAATAATATGTTTTAACTAAATTATTTTATATATGAGTGTTATAATAATTTATATAAAAATAATATGATCAAGATGTTAATCAATCAATTAAGAGGATCATTAACATTATAAATTGAATTTCTGATATTAAAATAATATGATCAAGATGGTATAGTAGACTTTAAAGTATATAATAAATCAAATATAAAATCCAATTAAAATATTTTATTTTCCAGCTTTCTCATGTTAAAGGTATAAAGATACATCGGAATTTGAATCAAATAATATATTATGCATGCAAGTATATTTTCTCTTTCAAATATAAAATTCCGTTGGAATGGTTTATTTTCTATATTTTTTAAGTTAATTAAAATTTTAAAGATACACCGGGCTTTTAACCTGTAGTGGATTTTGTTCATGAAATGGGTTGGAATATATTTTATTCATTCCTCTAACTTTAGACATGTAGAAAGATTTTAAGAATTAAGTAAGCTCATGTGCCTCAAAATCATAAGAATAATTTTAATTTGATTTTCATATATAATTAAAAATATTTATATTTAGATATATAAATTATTTTTTTAGAATATCTAGACCATTTTTCAAGTCATTTACTATTAACAAATTAAAAGTATTGATCGAGTTCAATCAGTTTGAATCTGACATATTCATTAAACCTAAATATATTCATATAATATGATCTTTATTTCCATATTTATTCTAAGTTTAAACGGGTCAGTTGAGATTTCATTCCTCAAAATGATTTTTTTGGACAGTGTTGTTTATTTTAATCTCGACTTTATTTATTTGTAAATTTTTCGAGAGAGTTACAATTTCGTGTTCCGTTTGTCTTAAACTTACTTTTGTTGGTAAATTATTTGGTTTATATACACCTTTTTACCCCTATACTATGCAAAGTTAACTCATTTGAACAGTTTGTTTGAAAAATAGTATAATTGTTTATGTATTTTCTCCATTGCAATGATCATAAATGGACCTACATAAACTGTTTTTTCTATAAAAATGTTAAATTTTCAACAAGTACAAGACTCGATCCTACAACCTCAAAGATAAAAACAAGCTAATTTATCAGCTAAGCTAGACAAGCTAATTTATATTTATATAATAAAATTAAAGCACATTGCTTCTCGACATTTTATTGCACAATTTGAAACATATTTCACCTTTAATGATTTTGCACATTCATTTATTTTATGATAATCACCAGTTTATTGTAGAATGGAAGTGATAAATTGAATAGAGAGTAGAGTGAGTGAAAGTATGGTAATAATTCATTTATATAGTTTATTGTGAGATGATGATACTTTTGTTTAATTCGAGTTTTGTGTTGATATTTAATTAATTTGGGATTAAAATGAGATAATTTATTTCTTTGCCACATATAATCTCTGGCATCATATACTCGAACACCTTACTTATCACTCTATCAATGTATATACAAGACTAATATATTTTACACACGTTATGATAATGGTGGGAATGAGACATATAAACTGGATATTGATTGAATCATGATATTTTGTAGAATAATTAAATTATTATATTAGATAATTTATTTGCTCAAATGAATTCTTGAAAGGTATTCAAGCTAACTATAAGTTATAGATTATTTAAAAAAATAATGCACATTATTTATATGTGTTAGAGCCATTCAAGTTAACTAAATTATAAATATATAAAAGAAGTATTTGTTAGTTAATATATCCAGTGAGCTAGATAAAATTAGAGAGATAAGGTTGTGCCTTAATAAGAACAATGATCAGTGAGGTCCAAGTGTGTAATAGTATGAGTCATGAGATCGTGAGTAAATTAGGTTTTAAGTCATTTACTATTAACAAATCGAGGGTATTGATTGAGTTGAGTTAGTTTAAATTGGGCATATTTATCAAACCTAAATATATTCATATATCAAAATCATAATTTCCACATTTTTCTATGTTTTAATGGACCAATTGATGTTTCATTCCTCAAAAAAAAAAAAAAATTGGTCATTGTTGTTTTCTTTAGTCTTGACTTTATTTGTTTGCAAATATTTCAAGGGAAAATTGCAATATAATTTTTTGTTTGTCTTGAACTTACCTTTGTAGGTAAATTAATTTTTTTGAAGTCATATTTGTTTATAAGACATCACTCATTTGGAAATTTTATTAAGAGAAGTATAGTTAAAAAAAAATTGAGTTGCATAAATTTAAAAAATTATGAATATTTAAGAGATGTATTTGTCAATTAATACCTATTAAGCTAGAAAAAATTGGATAAATAAGATTGTACTTTAGTAAGAGCAATGACCAATGAGGTCACAAGTGTGTAATAGTATGAGTCATGAGATCGTAAGTAAAGCGGGTAACAAGTCGTTTACTATTAACAAATTCATAGTATTAATCGGATTGAGTCAGATTGAATTGGGCATATTCATCAAACCTAAATATATTCATATAACATGATCCTTATTTCCATATTCTTCTAAGTTCTAACGGGCCAATTAAGATTTCATTCCTCAATTTCTTTTTTTTAAAGTGTTGATTTTTTTTAGTCTCAATTTTATTTGTTTACAAATGTTAGAGAGAGTTGCAATCGTTTTCTGTTTGTCTTGAACTTACCTTTGTTGGTAAATCAAATATTTTGTTACAAAACTTTTGAAGTCGTATTGGTTTAGAATACATCACTCATTTGATAAGATTGTTTAAGAAAAGTATAAATTAAAAAAAATTTGAGTTGCATAAATTAAAAAAATTATGAATATTTAAGAGAAGTATTTGTCAATTAATATATCCATTGAGCTATAGAAAATTGGAGAAATAAGATTGTACCTTAGTAAGAGTAATGACCAGTGAGGTCACTAGTGTGTAATAGTATGAGTCATGAGACCGTATGTAAAGCGGGTTGCAAGTCATTTACTATTAATAAATTCAGAGTATTGATCGGGTTGACATTGAATTGAGCATATTCATCAAACATATATAAGTACATCGGGTTCTATTTTATTTTAGTATGTAATTTGAACTTAATTAAGTTTCAAAATACTTAATTTAAATATTATGTGTGTTTTGGTACTATATAAACAATTATCTAACTATGTTTATATTTTCTACTTTATAATATTTAAGTTCTCAATTAAGTCACATGTTAATTATTTGATCTATTAAGGTTAATCCTTCAATTCAAAATTTTAGTTAGTTTATTATTTTCTAAACATAATCTTATTTTATCATTATTGAACAAGATCATTCATCATTTGCTAATTATACTAAATAAACAATGAAAATATTATCGGCCAACGGGCCGAAAAAAATGCTAGTATTTATAGTTTAAAAAAAATTAGCCTTCTAATTACAATACATCAACCCTAATTAAAATGAGTCAATTGTAAAAGTGAAGGTTAGTTGGGTGGCCTAGGTTTTCTGCTCTAAGGAAAAGCGAGGAATGGATTATTGCATTCTCTTGGGACTCTAAATATTCGATATCAAAGGGTTTTCCGAAGCTTATTCGTATGGGGCTATTGTATATTGAATATCAATGGTTTATTCATAAAAAATTTCCAATGGTTTCGGATGAGATCAGCGTCCAATACTTTTTAGGGTTTGGAATTTTCCAAACCCTCCTTCAACCATTAGATCTAAGTTGACCCTTTGACCAATCTAATGGTCCATATTTATCAGGGGTATTTAGGACTTTACATATATAATATAATTTAAATATTTTATTATTATTTTTAATTTGTATTTATTATTATTTTTTTTAATTTGAATATTATTATTATTATTTTTTATCGCTGATTCTTTTTTCCAGCCACCATCGTCACTGTCGGCCGGCCACCGGCCACCGTCGCCGACGCCGGTCACGGGCCACCGGCCACCGTCGCCGGCGCCGGCCACCGGCCGCCAGCGCCGGTAACTTTTCCGGTGATTTTTTCCCGACGCCTTTTTTTACGATTATTCTTACAACTTTTCCGACGAGGACAAGTTAACTAGTTAACCTGATTTTTCCTATTATCTTATTAGCATGATTTTTTTATTCATAACTAGTTAACTTGGGTTTTTACAGTTAACTAGTTAGTTAACATGTTTTCCGGTGAGGCTCCGGAGACCGACCAAACTCCGGTGACTTTTCCGACGAGGACAAGTTAACTAGTTAACCTGATTTTTACTATTAACTTATTTAGCATGATTTTTTTATTCATAACTAGTTAACTAGTTAACTTGGGTTTTTATAGTTAACTAGTTAGTTAACATGTTTTCCGGTGAGGCTCTGGAGACCGACCAAACTCCGGTGACTTTTCCGACGAGGACAAGTTAACTAGTTAACTCGTTAACTTATCGAGTTAACTAGTTAACATCATGATTTAGATAACGAGTTAACTAGTTATCTAATCAAGTTAACTAGTTAACCTGATTTTTTACTGATAACTAGTTAACATGTTATTAGCAGATAACTAATTAACTTGTTTAACCTCATGATTTATCGAGTTAACTAGTTAACTTATCGAGTTAACTAGTTAACATCGTGATTTAGATAACGAGTTAACTAGTTATCTAATCAAGTTAACTAGTTACCAAGTTGTTAACTAGTTAACTTTTCGAGTTAACTAGATAACTTATCGAGTTACCTATAATATAATCAGTTTATACAGTTATTCAAATAATATTCTCTTAAAAATAAAAAACTGTACAAATGACAAAAATTTGCAATTGTTAATAATTACTAAACAATCACCTAAGTTTGGGTAGCTGGAAATGACCCAAAAATTACTAAGTTGTCAATAACATAAAATAAGTGACCAAACTAAAATTAACTAAAATTAAGTGACTAAATTGTAAAATGTTATCTTCTTCTTCAACCTATTTTCCTATTCTCCAGAAGAACACCTCTTCGCCGCCGTCGCAACTTCTTCGTCGTCCAGGACTCTCGACATGGTCTACATCCGCGCTCGATTATACCCTCTCAACTACTCCAGAAGGTTTCTGGCCAACATAGATCTGGATTGCTCTTTCAATACAGAGGTTATGGTCACAGATCTTGACAGATGGCGAGAAGAAGACTACGAAGGCCGGCGACGTGGAGGCCCGGGCGACGTGAAGGTCGGCAGCGTGGAGGCCGGCTGCGTGGGAACGGCACCGTGGAGGCCGGCTGCGTGGGAACGGCACCGTGGATTGCTGTGAGAGTGTCAGGGAAGAGATAAGGATGGGATGAATTAATTAATATTTTTAAAATACCCAAATTGCCCCTCCGTGTATGGAGTTTGGAATGGTCCGAACTTTATTTCTTGGACGCAGATCCTTTGCCAATGGTTTCATACTTTTTACTCAATTTAATAATTTAATAATTTATTCTTTAAGATGGTTTGGAAGATTTAGGTCGTTGATATTTGAGAAAATAGGTCGGTGATATATGAAGTAAACATATAGAGAAAATAGGGGAACCCAAGAATGAATTTGATCTATATAGCCATGAATAGTAAAGAAGAGAACAACACTAAAAAAAAAAAAAAAAGGTTGATTTTACTTTTTGGATTGATCTCTAAACAGAGCAACTCACAACATAGAGGTTGAGATAGAGGGATGGGGGGAAGCCTAACCTTTTGCAGCAAAAGAACCCTTCAACCCCCTTTCAGGGGCTTCCCATTTCTAACAATCTTCATCTTTATTTCTTAAATTTTTATTTCGGTTGCCCTTCCTTTTCTTCTTATTCTCTCCTTAATCCTTTTTTGAATCACCTATTCTTTATAGTTTGTTTACCCACCCCCTCCCTCTACCCTCTTCAGGTAATCCTGATATAATCAGGATGCCCAAATGTTAGATACCAAAATGGTTCTTCTTTCTGATTGTTTATTACTAACAGTAACATAAGCCTGGAATTGAGAGATTAACCAACCAGTTTAGGGGAGGGTGAAATTTCCGGCACCTTTTCTTATTCAAATTCTTTAAAAAGTTCATTTGCCGGAAATTCAAAACCATGTCAACCACATCCAGTGAGGAAACTAGTTTGTCAACCTCAAACTCACAATCGGGTAATGGTTCCAGTCCCAATGGATCATCTCCCTCCTTAGGAAATTCTTTGTCTGATGGAAACCCAAAGGATTCCTCTCGTTCGCCTGATTGTCACGACGACCCATACGACAATTGTATTAATAATAAGGATAACAACAACAAAAACAACAAAGAAATCCATACAACGATTCATGAGACTCTAACACCACTAGGTTTCAGAACAACGACCAAGTTCACAGATGATATCAAGGCATTGACACCACCGGGAGCCGAGATGTGGAAAAGCGCAACTAGCAGCATTTCTCAAGACCAAATTAAGTTGATCGTGGGAATATCTGTCGGGGTGGGGCTTCTGTTTATCATTTTGTTCATCATTTGCATATGTTGTTGTTGCTGCTGTAGGAAGAAGAAAAAGAAACAAAAGGAGGATAAGAATCAAAAGCATATGCCATACTATGGCGAGTACCCCATGGGGCCACCACCGCCAGAGCATTATTATATGAGCAGTGGACAATTCCCCCTGGGCCACCACCGCAACAGAAATGGCAGCAATCTCCAGGTCATCCTCCACCTCCAATGGGTATGAATTACAGTGGTGGAAGCGGGTGGCAGAGTGGGCCGCCAATGTCGAGTGGGGATATGGCTAGCGGAAATTACTCAAATTTGCAGCCTCCTCCTCCACCGCCAACGATCTCACTAGGGTTTAATAAGAGCACATTTACATATGAGGAGCTTATGTCAGCTACAGGAGGGTTTGCTCAATCAAATCTTCTAGGACAAGGAGGGTTTGGGTATGTACATAAGGGGGTTTTGCCCAACGGGAAGGAAGTTGCAGTGAAGAGCTTGAAATCGGGGAGTGGACAGGGAGAGAGGGAATTTATGGCGGAGGTTGAGATTATTAGTAGAGTTCATCATCGACATCTAGTGTCTCTGGTTGGGTATTCAGTTACTAATCAACAAAGGTTATTGGTGTATGAGTTCCTTCCCAATGACACCCTAGAACTCCATCTTCACGGTAAACACAATTTTGGCTCAAGATAACATTAATTAGGTGGAGTAGTAGTGGAGTAGTGTAATAATTGAAATTAATTAATGGGCGAATTCTTGATTTTTGAATGCAGGAAGGGGTCTTCCTATTATGGATTTTCCTACACGGCTCAAAATAGCATTGGGTTCTGCCAAAGGACTTGCATACCTCCATGAAGACTGTATGTACAAACAAGACTCAATTCATATAGCTTTGTCTTGGATCCAAAGGACATTGTATATAGTTATGCGTTGTTTATTGTCTTATTTGTTGTTTAGGTCACCCAAAGATTATTCATCGTGATATTAAGTCCTCCAACATTCTCTTAGATTTAAACTTTGATGCTAAGGTAAGCTCCCCCAACCCAATCCTCATTTCTCTTTTGATTTGTATAAGCATTTAATAAGTTGATAAATTTTGGCCAATCTCCTTATTTGTTTTAGGTGGCCGATTTTGGGTTGGCTAAGCTATCTACTGACAATCATACTCATGTTTCTACGCGTGTAATGGGCACATTTGGGTATATGTTTTCATAACTAAAACCTAAGAACATGTTTCTATTAAAGCCTGCTCAAACTTATTTGATCATATTTTGTTTCACATTTTTCTTTTTCTTTTTTTTTATGAATAATTAGAAGCTTTTTATTCACCAAATGAACCAAAATAGGAGAACATCCTAAATTGGAAGACAAGAAACAACTCGGACCAACAAAAGAAAGGGAACAAACCCCCCCTAACCCACCTCTACTAACTACCAAACAGCAGCTAAAGAGCAAACAGAACTACAACGCTAACCAAACCAACTATCACTTGCCCAGGCTCTTAATCTTGATGTCAACCTCGAACTTAATCACATCAACCAACTCCTGAATTGTTCTCTTCCCTTCACCTGCATTCCGCCCACAACGTTCATACCACATGTTAGCATAAATGGCCCTCCATGTCAAACGACCTTTCTTAGTGTGTAGCAGATCACTTGCTTTAATAATATCATCCTCCCAGCTGCTACCTCTCCACTTGCACTCATTACACTTGCTAATGACTCCTTTCACAAATCTATAGTCATGAAATATGTGGTTTAACTCATCAATCCCATCTTGGCAGAAAAAACAACCAATATCAGTGGCAAGTCCCCCATGAGCCATGCTTTCTCTGCAAGTGAGCCTCTTCTTGATCGCCATCAACACTATAAAACTATGCTTGGGGATAGCAGGAGTCTCCCAAACCAGTTGGTCCTAAATAACTCTGGGGGATTTCTCCCTTATGCTTTCCATCCCAATAAACCAGATCATTATGCACATGAACATGTGGCTGAATTTGCATTCTTACCTTCAGCATTCTTCTCCAAACCCAAGAGTGATAAGGATGACTTTTACAGCTCCAAATTGACCCTTGCTTCACCCTGTATTTCAGCACCCAAGCCACCCATAAAGAGCCACTTGAATCAGGACATTCCATATATGCCTAGCAATACACGCTGCATTCCAATTAACAAGATCCTTTACCCCTATTCTCCCTTCAGCTTTTGGTTTTGCTAACTCTTTCCAGACAACCTTTGCACGCTTTCTACTATCAATGCCCACTTTCCAGAGAAAATCGTTACATTTTTTCTCTACCTGCTTAATAATAGTTTTAGGCAATAAAAACACTGCCATCCAAAACTGACTAAGGGCAGTTAGGACATTTCACATTTTTCTAATTTATATTTATGTTAAATGTAAAGGTATTTGGCCCCAGAATACGCATCAAGTGGTAAGCTAACAGAGAAATCTGATGTGTTTTCATTTGGGGTCATGCTCTTGGAACTCATTGCTGGCAAGAGACCAGTTGATCCTACAAATGTCATGGAAGATAGTTTGGTCGATTGGGTGTGTAGTTCCTACAATCACTATATGAAATTTCTAATAAATAAGTTATATTGTCATGATGATTTTAATTAGTATTAATTTCACAGGCTCGACCACTCTTGACAAGAGCACTAGATGAAGGGAACTTCAATGAGTTGGTCGACCTTCGACTAGAAGGAAACTTCAATTCTAATGAAATGCAACGGATGATTGCATGTGCTGCTGCTAGTATCCGCCACTCTGCTAAGAAGCGCCCTAAAATGAGCCAGGTATCAATCACTACCAATTAATGTTCAATGTGCATGGTGGACATTATAACTTAATATGGTAGAGCTCATTTTTTGTGAATGTGCTAATTTTATTCCTCTTCCAGTCAATTTTACGAAACATAAGACAACACCTAAAATTTATGTAATATACAAATGGAATAAGAGAATTTGGTAACAAATAAACATCAACCACGTATAAAATTCAATAAAATCAAGCAGGCTTTCTAAGCATCAAATTTCAACAAACTACTATGAAATGAACTCATAGAGTAAACAATTTTAAAGGTCTCTAGTTGCATCTATTCCTTTTTGACCAAATGAACCAACATACTGGATGAATCACTGTCTTACCAAATCAACAATTTTGACGATCCAAACCTCTTTTTGGCCACATGGGAACGAGCTTCACCACAACAATAGAGAATGGTAATGGCACCCAAAAAATATGGAAATGACAAAAATTAAATATGAGATCAACAAGATTATATATAATTGAATGATCTTCCGCTTAAGTTAGGTGTCGTGACTTTATATTTCAATTGTAAATAGACATAACTGGCATGATTCAATACAAGTATTAGGTCACTCCACACTCTAATTGGCAATACTAATACAAACAATTCTCTGTAATCACATTGGATAAAACAGATAGTACATACGCTGGAAGGAGATGCATCGTTGGACCATTTGAACGAGGGGGTTAGGCCTGGTCAAAGTACTATATTCGGGGCAGGTGGTGGGGGGAGTGGAGGAGAGTACGACATTGGTGCTTACAATGCTGACATGGCAAGGTTTCGACAAGTTGCATTGTCAAGCCAAGAATTTGATAGCAGCGAACGTGGGACCTCGTCAACAACCAGCGATTCTCGTGACATGGCACCAACAACTCTTCGCAAGTATAACTTGTGAAAGGAAACACAAAAGTTCTAAAGGAAAATGAGGGATCATAAGTAATAAATAGGTCTGACAAAAATGGAGATTCGTATATGTTAGGTACCTACATATTTGGCGCGGTTAGGGGGAATGGATGAGAGTATGACATTAGTGCTTACAATGTCGGCATGGCAAGGTTTCGACAAGTGGCATTGTCGAGCGAAGAATTTGAAGCATCGAACATGGGACCTCATCAACAGCCAATAATTCTCATGACATGGCACCAAAAACTCTTCGCAAGTATACTTGTGAAAAGAAACACAAAAGTTTTAAAGGAAAATGAGGGGTCATAAGTAGTAAACAAGGCTGTCAAAAAGAGAGGCTCGTATATATTAGGTTTGTAATCGAAGTCATCGTCTCACTCTCGGTTATTTTGTTGCAAAGAAAATTTGATTTTTTTTATTAGTTTTTAATTATATTGTAGAAACAAAATTGAGAATAGAAAAAAATTGTGTGAAAAAAATGAAAAAAGAAACAGGGAGAGAAGGAAACCAAGAAAACTCATATTAGAAAATGCATTTGTCCTACTCTATTTGTATTGTAATTCATTAATTTGCAATAGATTCAGAACTTTTCTTTTTCAGTTTTCTTTCTGTGTTTTAATTTCTCACATCGTCTAATTTGCTAGTTTGTCGCATTGGAGTTATTAAAAGTGGGCCAAATACACTTTTCTAGTCTAACTTTTTGTTGATTTGATATATCCAGTCCAAACATTGGATAATATAATTTCTAGGAAAATAATAAATTTCTGTTAATTTTTTTTTTAACTCCATCCATATTTTTAACGGAACGTTAAAGTGACAATGAAATGAAAAAAAATAATAGTTTAATTTTAGATAAATAAATAAAAATTAAATACAAAAATAGTAAAATTTAATTAAAACAAATTAAAAACTCTCGATCTCCCCTCTAGACTTAGAGCCCCTCACCACTACGTCCATCACAATCGATGCCGCCACTACGTCCACCGCCACAATCCACCACATCTGCCACCACCATCATCCGCCACCACTGACATCAGCCAACCAATGTCGATTGGATGATAAGATTTAGGGTTAATTTGTTGAAATACCCCATTGGTGATGATGACTTTGACAACAACGGGAATGAGGTCAAAGTAAGTGACCCAAGCCTCCTTATAATGGAGGCGACAACGATGAGGTTAGAGATCTTGAGGAGTTGAGGTCTAGATGTAAGAGTCTTGAAAGGGATGACCTTGAGGACGATGATGGAGAGGTAGGAGAGGATGGGGCAGAAAAAAGGGACTCTAAGGAGGTAATTGTTGACGAACAGGACTCTAATGTTGGATGTGTACCGCAAGACACTATTAAGACAAAAAAAGCAGTATGGGTTTAGACTGTTCATTACTGTTTCTTATGAACAGTAATGAACAGTACCCCCAACCTTTTGCCTTCACTTCTCATATGAACAGTGGACACACTCATTTTAGTTCCCTGTTCTTCCTTCTGTCCATTCGCTAATCCCTTTTCGGTTCCCATTTTAATCCCTTTCTTCCTTCTCCTCTTTAGTTTCCGTCCAAAGTTATTTTCGATCTATGGGGCTTAGTTTGTTTCGACAGTTCCGAAATCGAGTTTTTTTCCATCTACCTCTCTCCAGCAGGTCTGCAATCAAGAGTCTCTGTAGCTCCCTTTCTTGCCGATTTCCTTTACCCTCTGTTCTTGCCCTTGCTATTCATCTAATTCCTTCGTTCCCTTTTGGTTGTCGTCGGGCTGAAAAAACCTCGCCTTTTGGCTGTCGTCGATGGATTTTTTTTACTCTCTTTCTTCCTCCGTACCTTCTCCCCCTGCTGTTCTCTCGCCTCCTATATACTGTGCTTCGCTCTCCTCCGATCTAGGTCATTGTTGAGAAGCTGGTTGGTCGCAATCAAGCATCTTAGAGGTCTACACTCTCCAAGATGGAATTTTCTCAGAAATTTCAAGCTTCCACATTATGGGTAGCCAACAAACTTCCAATTTCAAACTTTTATTGGACTCTTTTGTCTGAACCTTTTCTCCTTCGGGATTGTTATGTGCCAGGTTGGGTTTCAAAGGGTCAGGATGCCATTAGACCAATCCTTGGTGCTTATATGAAGGTTTGTGTTGTGAGCCTCTGCTGATATCTGTCTGTTTCTCTGCATATTCCCAGTTATTGCTGCTTTTTAAAATGATTCTCTGTTATTACTATTTTACCAGACATGCGAGTTCATAGATTATATTTACTTACTAGACTGTCTTTGACTTTATGATTTATGAGCAAGGAGACGTTGAATCATTGAATAAGTATTGCAGCTCCGAAGTAATTCCTCAGTGCAAAGAAGACCATAAATCTTTCAAGAGTCATGGCGTTTTCTCTATCAATAAGGTAGGCCATTTTTATCTTTTATCTACGAACTAAAAGACTCTACCTTTGTTGTTGTCTCTTTGTATCTCATACAATGATCCTCTTGGGAAAGCAAGCCAAGAGCATTAGAGAGCAAGTCACAAAGCAACAACAATTACACGATCCTTTCATCTCTTCTGTTTATAGGTTCTAGAGTTAGATTTGCTTTGGAAATGTAAAGATTGTGAGTTTGGGTTTTTAGCCTGTGATAGAGCAATTCAGTGTTAGTGATTAAAAGACCTCGGATTTTATAGTAATCGTTACTGTTGAAGTGCATAGCCATCAACAACTGGAATAGCTCTCCAAGATTACTCAAGCTGGGAAAGTCTGTTTGTTCTCTTTGGACTGTCTTTTTTAACCTCAATTGCTTTTATTATTGGTTGATTTGGTTTTCTGTTTAGTAGGAGCAAGCAGAAGCACTTACTGTAAGAGGGTATGAGCATAGGCCAATGATGTTGTCATCTCTCGAGTACTCCAAACTCATCGTTCACACTGTGCCCCACAATTCACAAGCTGGTGTTTTTCAAGACGTTAAGTTACTTATGTGGTTGCTCAGCCAGATAAGTTCAATCACCCATGCATCTATTTGTGCTTATTGATAGGAAACACTGTCATAGTCTTGACGATTTAGTTCAATAGATTGTTGGTTCATCGTTCACCCACCTTTGATGCTATCTCCAATGTTTTTATTGCTTACTTGGAAACAAGTCTTAAAGCCATTGTCAGAGCTCTTTATTTATAGTGTTTTTGCTCTTTCTTCCTCAATGCTTCTGTGATGATTTTGTATAAATGAGCAGTTTGATTCGTAATGGCGCTAAAGTGGCATTGGCTTGATCTAGGGAGGAGCTCGTGCCCAACTTCTCATCTATTCTGCCAGTTCCAATCACTTTTACAGTGTCCTCATCCATTTGGTAATCTCTAGGGATCAAACATTTGAGGGATCTCTCAAGACAAGTTAGGATGATAATTGTGTGTCTAATAGACGAGCCAACTTATAGGGGCAAGTCGCTATAAGAAGAGTTAGAAGTTAGTTTTATCTTTTCCTTTTCCGGATTGAGTTATTTGTCTTTTTCTTTTTCGGATTGGGTTAGTTTCGGAGTTGGAGTTTGAGTGAATTTCTGATTTAAATGTTCACTAGCTGTAAACGTCTAGCTGTAAATGGTTAATGCTGGTGGAGTTGCTCTAGGAAATTGGCTAGAGCTGCTCTGTCGAGAAATTGATGATGGATGGGGCATTAAAAAACCTTATTCTGAAATCCCAAATCTAACAGAAGAAGAGGAAGAAGGATAAGAATGATTGTCCCTAAAATTGATGAGATCGGGCAGTGCCCTGATGCAATTCCAAGGCGTGAAGGGCTATATGTCGCTAATGTTTCAATCCACGAGGATTACAACGCGGAAATCTGATGTGTATCCCTTAAGAGTGGTGATTTTGGAGTTATTATTTGGGGAGGAAGTACAGGTTCGACAAGCCGATAGGGAACTATTTGAGGACAAAGTTGATCGCGACAGTGATGACGGCTTTGACCTCGTTCATTGACGACAACGAAGAAGATGGGAGGTTGAGGAAGTGGGTGGATAGGAGAAGACAACAACTTTTTTATTTATTTATTTTTCAATTGGTATTTATTTATTTATTATTATTATTATTGTCACTTGACGTTTATTTAATTGATTAATAGTAAGTGGCAACTTTCGTGGTGGATGATGTGGTAGTCCACATCAGCTATAACAACCATGTCACTAACGATATTAGAGATTTAATGGTCAAACAAGTCAACTAACTAGAATTATCAAATCCAAATAAAGGTTTGGGATAAAAATTGAAATACTCGAAGTTTGGATTAGAAATACCCGAAGTTTGGGATCGGATAAGCATCCAAGACTTTCCAGGTTTGGAAAGTTCCAAACCCCCTTACAACCATTAGATCTAGTTTGACCCTTTGACCAATCTAATGGTCCAGATTTGTTAGGGGTATTTAAGACTTTTAACACAAATAATTTAAATATTATATTTAATTTAAATATTTTATTATTATTTTATTATTACCTTTTAACGCTTTTTATGTTGACAGTTGCTGGTACTGTCGTCGGCCCCCTCGCCGGTCACCATCGCCGGCGGCCGTCGCCGGTCACCGCCGTCGCCGGCCGTGGCCGGTCACCGCCGCCGCCGGCCGTGGCCGGTCACCGCCGCCGCCGGCCTTCGCCGGTCATCGCCGCCGCCGGCCGTCGCCGGTCACCGCCGTCGGTGACTTTCTGGTGACCGTCTTCGGTGACTTTTTTTACGACTTTCCGATGACTTTTCGTGAAATTTTTTAGTGACTTTTCCGGCGACTAATCAAACTCCGGTGACCTTTCCGACGACGTCTAGTTAACTAGTTAACTTGGATTTTTACGGTTAACTAGTTAGCTAACATGTTTTCCGATTATTTTTCCGGCGAGGCTCCGGAGACCGAACAAACTCCGATGACTTTTCCGACGAGAACACGTTAACTAGTTAACATGATTTTTACTAATAACTTGTTAACGATATTTTTTTATTGATAACTAGTTAACCTGAGTTTTTACAGTTAACTAGTTATCAACAGATAACTAGTTAACATGTTATCCATTCGAGTTAACTAGTTACCAAGTTGTTAACTAGTTAACTTATCTACTTATCAGCAGATAACTAGTTAACTTTTTGTTTAACATCATGATTTATCAAGTTAACTAGTTAACCGATCAAGCTAACTAGTTATCTTCTCGAGTTAACTAGTTATCTACTCGAGTTAACTACTTAACGTATCTAGTTAACTAGTTAACCAATAGAGTTAACTAGTTAACCAACCGTTTTAATTGTAACATTCATTTTTACTAAATAATCTTGTTAGCTAGTTATCTACTCGAGTTAACTAATTAACTTATCAAGTTAACTAGTTATCTACTCGAGTTAACTAGTTATCTACTCGAGTTAACTAGTTAACAAGATTATTTAGTAGATAACCAAGGATCCGATTATATAATTATATGTTATTTCAACAACAAAAATTTCACATTTTAATGTTACTAAAAATTCCCAAACTACAATCAATTGAACTTAATATGTGACATATTAGTAACTCAACTTTGAAAACATGCCAAATCAGTCAATAAACTTTAATATTTGACAAATCAGTCACTGAACTTCAATATTTGACAATCAGTCACTGAACTTTAATATTTGACAAATCAGTCACTGAACTTTAATATTTGACGAATCAGTCACTCGTCTTCAACCTCTCCTTCCGGCGAGGACTGACTTCCGATTTGCAGGTCTTCCTTCCTCACCTTCAGTAGTACGACCAGCAGCTGCCTCCCGTTCAGACTATACTAAATCATCCACGAAACTAATATGATGATGTTTATTACCTGATATTTATGTATGTATGTATTGCACCAATTTTCATATGTATATAAAATTACTATTTAGTTATGCAAGGAAAGTCAGATGCACGTTGCTAAGTAGGAAAAGCCAAACCATCATTTATAATTTCATGATTTTTCCTCCCCACGTTTACTTAACATAAAAGGAAACTTTATGGGAAAGTATGTTTGGAGTTACAAACAAAGTTAGCTTATGCTTATCTTAGGAGAAAGGAGAGTACACGTGGGCTTAAAGCATTACCCACCCAAACCAAAGCATGACAAGGATGTCAATTGATCTTGTGGCATTAATTTGGGGATAAAGGAATTGGGAGTGGCGGTTTCATAGCCGACTCCATCATTTTCACTTCCTTATAAATAGCTCTTAGGCCATTAGAGTATGAACAGAGGTTTCAGGAAGAAGAGACTTTGAAAGTAATATAGTGTATAGTTCACGCGGGTGGTGATACGAAGGTAGTTTAAAATTAGGGTTTCGACCCGAAAGCTAGTAGCAAGGTTCTGCCGATTTCTTTTTGGTGAGGGTCTCCTGCGTATCCTACCGGGTTAGACGTTCCTTTATGTGTCTTTTAATTATTAAGAATTATATGCATGTTAGGATAGTGGCCTACAACCCTAGGGTCGTATGTGACTTGCTGTTATTGATATGTATACATGAAGCTGTTATTGTACTCGTTCTGCTTACTTGATATTATACCTGATATGATATTCGTGTTCTGTTGTGATCTGATTGTGATAAGAACTCACTTAGATTGATGATTCAAGGAGAATAATCTGGAATTGCTTGATCACGTAGATAGGGCCCGTATGCTGGAGACTGTATGTATGATATGTTGCAGAAAACCATGTATGGTCAATTCTGCTAGGAGTAGGTCATTAGGACGGTTGAGCCTAGTGACTGAACGGTTTTTCGAGGCTCTTACCGCGGAGAGTTGTATGTTTATGAAGTACCGGTTGGGTACTGCCTGTTCTGCCCGGGAGTCTAACAGCATACGTGAGCCGGGATCCCAAATAAAATATGGACTAACAAGTTAGATTTACAGGGTGACCTTATGTGATACATGTTGCCATACTTGTTATGTGACTTGCTTGCACCTTAGTATGACCCAGGGCTCAAGGCTCTCACTCAGTGAAGTAGCACTGACCCTTATTTGTTCCCCCAGACCCTGAGTAGTCTGTGCAGGTGTACACTTGATTCTACAAGAGCTACATGCCACTTAGGAGAGCTATTTGGGTTGGCATGCGTGGTGATGGGGCCAGGTAGAATCGGAAGAATGTGTCTTGATCCTCGTCCTCTGATTTTGAGTTTTCACACGTTTTGAGATACACTACCTTGTCATATGCATATGTCATGGTTAGTCACATGTTGTGTATATGTCTATGTTCTGTAGCCTGTTCTGTACCATATGATGTCAATGTGACTAAGTGTATGAGAAATGCTTAATGAACTGTATGGAAGAAGTGAAACACTTGTGGTATCTGTGGAGCATGTGACTCTTCCTCTGTTATGAGTTCATGAGGAACTCTGTTGGATCATGATTAAATGAAGATATAAGTTTTCAGATCATTACGAGTTGTTTTAAAACTCTTAAAGAGATTTACTTGAGTTATGACGAAAAATCAATTTCTTGTGATATTCGTGTATCGTGACATCCTTGTTAGTGTTCCGCTGTACTTGATTATGTTCTGAATGGATGGGGTGTTACAAGTTGGTATCAGAGCTGGTTGTCTTCTGCATTATAGGTATGCTACCTTCTTCTCTTGGGACGTCGCGAACCCCAAAAGAGGGGAGGTATTCCATGCCCGTACTTGCACTGGCGATCGAGCGGTCATGTCTTATGTGATGCATTGTCAGTTGTACATGTGCATCATGATTTAAAAATGATTTTTGAAAACCTTTTAAAGTGAAAAAGAGGATTTCTGATTATCGAATGTTTTCTGAAAAGGATCATTAAAAGACCATTCTTCTTGCAAGTGTACACGGGAGTTCTGTACACGGTAGTAGATTATGATAAGATGGAAAAGTTAGGTGGAGTCCCTTTAAGGGAGAAAGCACGGATCCACAAGCAGCCGTTGATTGGCTTCGTAATATGAGAGTGGTGTTTAGTCATCTGAACGCTACACCGGATGAGCGACTTCGCTACCTTGTCTTCTTGTTTCGAGGGCACACAAGGACTCGGTGGGAGTCCATGTCTCAAAATGATGAGGATTCATTTGTTATAGCATCGGGTTACCAAGAAACACTGGAAAATTGATCTGATGCGGAAGCCATTCTTATGATTTTAAAAGGAAAAGCATAGAGACCTCCACAGATTAAAGTAAGAATCTACTTGCTTAACACGCGAACGATAAGGACTCCAACAAGGATACAAACAAAGGCAAGAACGGCTAAGAAAGTTTTGTAGGTAACATCTATGTTTCTATTACAAAAACCACTACTAGCTCTGTTTCTGACGGAAGATGCAGATGACACAGTAGTATCGGGAATAGTCTCCCCTGAAATTTCTTGTCTTTCACTGCCGAAGGTACGCTCGTAGACGTTTAATTTTCGTAAGAGACCGTTGATCACGACTTTGGCTCGATGTTGCATCAGGGGATCTAACCATGCAAAGTAATTGCAATGGCTGTTCATCCTCTGCCATAAACCAAGGGGATAGATGAGTTTTTCTCTGGTTAGTTTGAAATGATCGAAACTCGTAAAGCACTTTTGACTTACCGAGCGACGTCTTTTGCAGCTAAAGAACCTTCGCCCTGGATTTTCTTCCGTCCAGGATGTGGTTATAATTGTGGCTTCCCCGTACTGGCAAATGGGAATCGTAGCCATTTCGTGGATATAAAAGAGATGAATGAGGTATTTCTTTTCCGACCTCTACTCTGTTATCCGAGGCGTTTCGGTACCGTCTATTTAAAGGGATTAACCCTATTTTCCTAGCCTTTGACTTATTGGCCACCTCTCTTGTCCTTACGTGCCGACATGAGTGAGTGGATGGTGTCACAATTATTGTGACCGCTTTCCTTTCGAAATTGGCTTCCATAAAGATCAATCTTTGAAAACTTGACCACCATCACCATCTCTCTTTCATTTCTCTCCATTGATTAGTAAACTCTCTCAATTTCGAAAATGAGCTATCAAGAGGATGGCGGTGAGAGTAACGTAGGGTTGGTAATCTTTGCTTTGATCCTCTTGTGTGGTCAAATTTTCGTTATCCAGAAGCTGATGTTAGAGACAGCCGAGGAACGACGTCAGGAACTCGATCGCAAGAACTTGCATGATGAGTAAACCACTTAAATTTTGTACAACTGTTGTTGTGGTAACTTATGTTTTGAGTCATGATTTTGCGTTTTGAGTTAAAGGAATAACTGATTTGAATACTTAAAGGTGGAAGAGAAGTAGAAATTATTATTATTAAGAAGGAACTGGGTACATGAAATGGTAGTACAACGGCTATTCAGGCTGTGTTCTTGGAACAAACTCCGTGAAAGATCCACTAACCTATCGGACGCTCTCGCTTCTTCCCCTTGTCGGCCTCCAGTATCTTACTGGCCGCTTCTTGCATTCCGTCTTTAACCCGCTTCTTTCCGCAGCAAATCTTGATTGTTTCCGCTTGGTCTGGTTTTTCTCTAATGGCCACTCCTGTCTGCGTAACATGAGCCATGTTAAGCGGAAAGCACCTGCCAACTTTTGGTACAGAGAGAAAAGGGTTTCCGAACTGATCAAAAATGGTACACCACCCTCCCTTAAAAAGGAAGGAAAAATTCAGTTCCATAAGCTGGCTCATGCTAATGAAACTACCAACCATGTTAGGCATCAGTAACACATCCGGTATAATTAAGGGACCCAACCTGATGGAACCCTTCCCTTTGGATTTTGCCTTGAAACCCTTTCCAAAGGAAACGAGTTGGCGAAAGTTACGATCTAGAGAAATGAATGAGTTTTCATTCAGAGTCATGTGATTAGGGCAGCTACTATCTAGTGTCCATTCCATTTTAATAAAATCACAAAAGGGACAAAATCGGTCAAGAAAGGATTACCAAAAGGGACTGGTGGACTCTCGGTGGAGGGAAAAAGGTTGAGGAATGGAATCGCTCCTACATTTTTACCTTCCATTCGAACCTTCCGTAAGTATTGACAGAATCCCTTCAGTATACCTTGCGAGTGACACTCGGAACCAAGCTTCATCCGGTTTAAATACCCAAGCGAAGGGAACATTGATCTCTGATACGAAATCTATGTAAACCTCTCGCTTTCGGCGAGGACACATGGACGGCTGAGAAACCTCTCGCTTTCGGCGAGGACGCGTGGGTGGCTAAGAATCGGCCACCGCATCAGCTCTACTTTTGAGGCACCGCTAAAGCACTAAGCATGTGTTGTCACGTCATTCTTTTTACTTTTGACTTTCGAGTCCGAACGGCGGCTTTTTGGGCAAGCTAACCGTAACCTCTTCCTCTTTAAATCCACCCCCTTCCTTTAGGTCATTCTCTAAAGAAAGATGGCTAGCTCTGATGAAACAGAAACTTTGTGTGGGATAAATTTCGTCCTTCTAATAGTCATTCTTCTCTTCGTGGCTATCACCTTCATTCTAAAGATATGCAAACATATAAACCGACGAAGGCGTCAAGAAAATCTTCAAGAAGGAACAATTCGGCGGAATCCAACAGAAGACCCATCCCGCATGCCTTAGTATTTCCTCAAATTCATGATTGTACCCTTATTCTCTTTCTTGTGGTTTTTGTCTGGGACATAAGCATGTCTGGTCTCAGACGGTGCTTACGTTCTTTAATCACTAGCTAGTTGGTAAGAATTCTGTTTCTCGGAATCCCTACGGATGACAGGTGAACCAAGAGATGCCAACAGATTGTATCGATGCTTTAACTAACGAATTTAAGACGATCTTGTAGTACACACTTGTTTACCCGTACTTGCCGACACTTCCAAGTGGGCAAGGCTCAATGATAGCACCTTCTCTTTTAGTTTTCTCGAATGAAAAATTAAGTTTTTCACGTGGTGAATTGTTCTGGGTTGGTTCAAGAAACAACTGATAAAGTGAAAACTATTCGTGAAAGACTCAGAGTGGCTCAAGACCGTCAGAAGCAGTATGCAGACGGTCGAGCTCGAGATGTAAGTGATGAGATTGGTGAAAAGGTCTTTCTTAAGGTATCTCCTTGGAAATGTATAAAGAGATTTGGGAAGAAGGGAAAGTTAGCTCCAAGGTATATTGGACCATATGATATCATTGGTAAGGCGAGACCGGCGGCTTACGTTCTAGCTTTGCTCAGCAACCTAGACAGCATTCATAATGCGGTTCATGTGAGTATGCCTGAAAAGTACTAAGGGGATCCTACCCATATCATCAACCTGTTGAGGTAGAGTCGGAGGAGGATTTGAATTATCAGGAAGTACCAGTTCAGTTTGTGGACTCGTAAGTCAGAACTTTGAGAAGTAAGCAGATTCCAATGTTGAAAGTGGTGTGGAGAAACCATGAAAGTGAGTTTGCTACATGGGAGACAGAAATGAGTATGAGAGAGTAGTACCCAGAGCTTGTAGATGCCTATCTGGCGGGTTAATCTCTGGTTGCATGACCTGATTGTTTGGTTGTGATCACCTAGCTAGAAAAGATATTAAAGCTTGAAAATATGACGTGTTACGTGCTTGTTTGCCTATACTGTGATCACATAATATAGGTATATTATATCTAAAATTTGGAAACTTGCCGTGTTATATGATTATGTGAATCACCTAAAGGACAAAAATGATTAGTATCAAGATAGGGTTGTTAGAGACGTATGCATAGTAAAGTTTAGATTTCGAGGACGAAATCTTTTAAGAGGGGAGAAATTGTAACATCCCGTTCAGACTATACTAAATCATCCACGAAACTAATATGATGATGTTTATTACCTGATATTTATGTATGTATGTATTGCACCAATTTTCATATGTATATAAAATTACTATTTAGTTATGCAAGGAAAGTCAGATGCACGTTGCTAAGTAGGAAAAGCCAAACCATCATTTATAATTTCATGATTTTTCCTCCCCACGTTTACTTAACATAAAAGGAAACTTTATGGGAAAGTATTTTTGGAGTTACAAACAAAGTTAGCTTATGCTTATCTTAGGAGAAAGGAGAGTACACGTGGGCTTAAAGCATTACCCACCCAAACCAAAGCATGACAAGGATGTCAATTGATCTTGTGGCATTAATTTGGGATAAAGGAATTGGGAGTGGCGGTTTCATAGCCGGCTCCATCATTTTCACTTCCTTATAAATAGCTCTTAGGCCATTAGAGTATGAACAGAGGTTTCAGGAAGAAGAGACTTTGAAAGTAATATAGTGTATAGTTCATGCGGGTGGTGATACGAAGGTAGTTTAAAATTAGGGTTTCGACCCGAAAGCTAGTAGCAAGGTTCTGCCGATTTCTTTTTGGTGAGGGTCTCCTGCGTATCCTACCGGGTTAGACGTTCCTTTATGTGTCTTTTAATTATTAAGAATTATATGCATGTTAGGATAGTGGCCTACAACCCTAGGGTCGTATGTGACTTGCTGTTATTGATATGTATACATGAAGCTGTTATTGTACTCGTTCTGCTTACTTGATATTATACCTGATATGATATTCGTGTTCTGTTGTGATCTGATTGTGATAACAACTCACTTAGATTGATGATTCAATGAGAATAATCCTGGAATTGCTTGATCACGTAGATAGGGCCCGTATGCTGGAGACTGTATGTATGATATGTTGCAGAAAACCATGTATGGTCAATTCTGCTAGGAGTAGGTCATTAGGACGGTTGAGCCTAATGACTGAACGGTTTTTTCGAGGCTCTTACCGCGGAGAGCTGTATGTTTATGAAGTACCGGTTGGGTACTGCCTTTTCTACCCGGGAGTCTACCAGCATACGTGAGTCGGGATCCCAAATAAAATATGGACTACAAGTTAGGTTTACAGGGTGACCTTATGTGATACATGTTGCCATACTTGTTATGTGACTTGCTTGCACCTTAGTATGACCCAGGGCTCAAGGCTCTCACTCAGTGAAGTAGCACTGACCCTTATTTGTTCCCCCAGACCCTGAGTAGTCTGTGCAGGTGTACACTTGATTCTACAAGAGCTACATGCCACTTAGGAGAGCTATTTGGGTTGGCATGCGTGGTGATGGGGCCAGGTAGAATCGGAAGAATGTGTCTTGATCCTCGTCCTCTGATTTTGAGTTTTCACACGTTTTGAGATACACTACCTTGTCATATGCATATGTCATGGTTAGTCACATGTTGTGTATATGTCTATGTTCTGTAGCCTGTTCTGTACCATATGATGTCAGTGTGACTAAGTGTATGAGAAATGCTTGATGAACTGTATGGAAGAAGTGAAACACTTGTGGTATCTGTGGAGCATGTGACTCTTCCTCTGTTATGAGTTATTGAGGAACTCTGTTGGATCATGATTAAATGAAGATATAAGTTTTCAGATCATTACGAGTTGTTTTAAAACTCTTAAAGAGATTTACTTGAGTTATGACGAAAAATCAATTTCTTGTGATATTCGTGCATCGTGACACCCTTGTTAGTGTTCCGCTGTACTTGATTATGTTCTGAATGGATGGGGTGTTACATGTTATTTCAACAACAAAAATTTCACATTTTAATGTTACTAAAAATTCCCAAACTACAATCAGTTGAACTTAATATGTGACCTATTAGTAACTCAACTTTGAAAACATGCCAAATCAGTCAATAAACTTTAATATTTGACAAATCAGTCACTGAACTTCAATATTTGACAATCAGTCACTGAACTTTAATATTTGACAAATCAGTCACTGAACTTTAATATTTGACGAATCAGTCACTCGTCTTCAACCTCTCCTTCCGGCGAGGACTGACTTCCGATTTGCAGGTCTTCCTTCCTCACCTTCAGTAGTACGACCAGCAGCTGCCTCCCCTGGTTGCCGGTTCCGATCACAGCCTCCGTCTCCGCCATCTCCTCTTCCTCCTATGCCGTCGATAGACAACCTCCCTCCGCCTCCTCTCCCGAGCTTCTCCCCTACTCCTAGCCGGAAGCGGTGCGGCGGCTGGGCTACTGCAATCGGAAGTGAAAGGAACCGCCTCCTCTCCCGAGCTTCTCCCCTACTCCTACCCAGAAGCGGTGCGGTGGCTGGGCTAAGTGAAATTGGTGACGTCGGAGCCACCTGAACAGAGGAAGGAGAGTGGCGGAGGTTTTGAAAGCGATGGCGGCAGTCAGACTAGCCGACGGCGACAAGGGAACTCGTCGGATTGACAGACGGCGGCGGTGGGATAGAGATGGGTGGAGCGAAGGGATAGAGATGAGTTAGATTAATTGGTATTTTTCAAAATACCTAAACTGCTCCTAGGTTTATGGAGTTTGGAACAGTCCAAACAAAAACTCCTGGACGCAGATCTTGTGCCGTCACTTGACGTTTATTTAATTGATTAATAGTATGTGGCAACTTTCATGGTGGATGATGTGGTAGTCCACATCAGCTATAACAACCATGTCACTAACGATATTAGAGATTTAATGGTCAAACAAGTCAACTAACTAGAATTATCAAATCCAAATAAAGGTTTGGGATAAAAATTGAAATACCCGAAGTTTGGATTAGATCTATCAAATCTGCGAAAAATTGGGCTAAAGTGTATTTGGCCTTAAAATGTAGAAATATCTTACATTTACTGCTCTAATGTATTTGTTTTTTGTGTATGAAATGTTAGCAATAATTTTTAGTAAAGTAAAAATATATCATAAAATATATACAAGGTTTACATTTACAAACAACATTGTGATTTAACTCATCTTCACGTCGTCAAAGAGTCCTAATTGGTTGTCACTAACAGCATCGATATGAAATGATTAGTTCTTGGGGCTGATCACATGGCCCACAAATATTCAAAAAACAGTTGATTATCATAAAAAAATTGCATATATTATTTTATAAGATATTCTTAGGGACAAGAGGAGTGGCTCGAGGATTAACACCAATGTCGCTTGGAATGCAGCTCCCTAGCCTAAATACACATTAAACACGGATGGTTCTGTGCTCATCTTTGGCAAAGCTTTGGCAGGTGGATGTTTGAGAGATGGATTCGGTAAAGTGGTTGATGCTTTCTCGTTGAACCTCGGTATCTGTTCCATTACGCGAGCTGAAATCACAAGTGTTATGACGGGGCTAGAGAGAGCTTGGGCAGTAGGGATAAGGAAAGTGGAAGTTCAAACTAACTCAATCTGCGTTATCAAATTGCTCTCGAAGGATCACCCTCTTAACCACCAGCACGCTACCGCGGTGAGTAAAATTAAAAGCATGCTTCAACAGGAATGGACGGTGAATTTCACTCATATGAATAGGGAGGTAAATTTCCTCGCGGACCATCTTGCAAACAAGGGACATGAATTACCCTAGGTTCTCACACTATAGATATTACGAATAGAGGAGTCGGTTATTGGTCTCGCTATGACCTCTTTGGAGGCTCTGAAACTCGCTCGGTGTTGTTGAGTTGAGCTGTGTTCTTTTTACTATTTACCAAAAAAAACAGGAAATTCTCTCATCAAAAGTTTATAACTGTTCATGTCTAACCGTTTCAACAATAGATCTGGAGTCGCCCCATTCTTCTTGGTTGCCTAACCCAAATTTGAGACACCTCGTGTGTAAAGAAGGGGTATAGTAGTGAGTTCACGGGAAATAATTTAGGGTATGGATAATGAGATATGAGAGTATAATGCATGCGTATCGAGGGAATGTTCCCTGCCAAAATGTTAGTTTATCTCTACAATGAGCCTCACCTTGTAGTTTATAGCTTGGAACTTGTAAATGTGGCATTTTTTAACTGGCAGCAAGGCTCTTGGGTGATCTCTATCGTTAGCATGAAGAGAACCACTAAGATTGTATCACATCCTATAAGAGCTCATGCGATGGGAACCCTAGTCACCTAGATTCCCCCCCCCCCCCCCCCCCCCCCCCCCCCAATTCAATGAGTTGTTGTTAGGCATCAGGCTTGGAAGCATGGGTGTGTCTTTGGCCAGTTAAAGTACCCTCAAGTGACTCAAGCTAACCACTTGACATGGTACATTCCATCACCCTAGTGGCCCCATCAATTTCCCCCAAGATGTCACCTTGTCCTAACAAGGAAACAACCTTTTGAGTAAGCTAGATACCCGATTGGGTTTCTTCACTTGGAAATTTTATAGTACCATTGCAGGAACATCAATTTCCCCCAAGTATGTTGCCTTGTGTTGACAAGGAAACAGGCTTTGAGCAAGGCAGCGATAGACTCTTGAGCGATCGCCTTTAGTTCCGTCGCCCGTTATTGCTTAATGGGATGACAATTAATCCTTATTCGTCCAACCATTCTTCATGAGATTTTTTTATAAAACTACTATTTCAGCGTACGTAGCCATGTTGGGGAAAAGATTTTCCCAATCTTCATGATTTTGTACCTCCTCTCTTCTAACCTTTCACCTCCACCTCCCTTCTTGACCTATTATCGCTAGAGACAGTTCCTCTTGCTTAATAGAAATATCCTTCTTCCTCTTATTTCAACTTCATCCTCCTTCATTCATTCCTTATCCCACTAGAAATTCTCTTCATGAATCCTCTTACTCCTTCCCAACCTTCAACCTTTTCCAAGTGCTCCACTTGAATGTGTAACGACCTTGAGTGTCTGGGTACATGAGCATTCTTTCTCGCCCTCTTTCTTGCCCTCTTTGTACACTAGAATAAATCTTGTTTCTTGATTCTTTATTGTTTCCACTTAGTCATAAGCTACTCCGGTGATAGCCAAAATCTTGATGTATCATATTTTTGTTTCCACTAGAATAATCTTTTTTGCACCCTGATCTCCCTTGAGGTATCTACCAAAATAATTTGGGATTTCACCAATCCTTCCCCCTTTCAACCCCAAATAAGAAGAAATGAAAGGGGAAATTGTAGTTCTCTCCCTAGATTCATGCGATGGTTCTTTAAGTGACACGACGATATCAGTTTGGGGAAGTCACCAAAAGGGCTTTACTATAAAGAAACATTGTTTTTTCTACTGATCTTGCTGTTATCATGATGGTGATTGGCTACAACATCCAGAGTTGGTACACAATGTGGCCTCCTCATCCTCCTTATGAGTGACAAGTCATTGGACTGGGATATTTTCCCTCTATTACCATATTCGTTATTGCCAAGATCCTAACCCTTACCAGATTTCCTACTCAATCTACAATCGGGAATTATCCTCCAGGGTGTCACGACGTTTGGACAGAGATTTTCAGTAATGGTCTTTGATTTCCCTCCTCTCTGCGCAGAAATGCATAAGGGTGTCGTTTGGTGCTTTGATGACTTGAAATATGTTGTGTTTAATTTCCTATAATTGATACATAATTGTGTGGTATTTGAGTGTTAATGTTGTTTTTTGAATGGTTATGATAAATTAAATGAATATTCTTCTTAATTAGCCTCTTGGGATCCTTGCGATCCATTTTCACGTTTTCCAAGGTGTTTTTATGAGTTTTCAGGTCATTCAATGATATAGCACATAGATACGAAGCCACAAGTTCAAATAGTGGCCGAATTGGAGTCGAAACACTCAAAATATCAAGTTTTGAAGTTTAATGCGACGCAAGGTCAAAATTTACGATATTAAAACTCAATGCAGACGGCGTGTAGACGGCACACACCAGTTAGACACCGGTACCTGAGAAGTTATAAATTCCTATTTGGCAATTTCAGAAAGAGAACATCTTTCGTTTCAAGCTCGATTTGGATGAACACTCTCGAACTCCAGCACCTAGGAGTCCAGAAATCATCATCCCAACATCATCCTTCCTCTCGTACATTACAAAAACAGCATACCAAGATCAAGATTCATCTGGACAGCTCTGCCCCTGTTCTTCTCCACCTCTCCAATGTCCACTTCTCTGTAACCTGTCGCCGACCAAGCTCCCTCTACTACAACCCGTGACTAAATTAGTCACAGTTTATCAAAATCGTGACTAATTTGTCACAGTTTAATAAAACTGTGACAAATTTAGTCACGGTTTCATAAAATCGTGACTAATTTGTCACGGTTTCATAAAACCGTGACTAATTTGTCACGACTTAATAAAACCGTGACTAATCAGTCACGGTTTCTAAAACTGTGACTAAAAATCCATGACTAACCCTATATTTTCTTGTAGTGCAATGGGCATATCGGAGGGCAAGATAGGAAATGGAGCTGCTGCTGCATTGCCTCTCAAGGGTCCTGCCTGGGAGGTGGTTATTCCCATAACTAGTGGAGTTTTACCCTCAACAACTAATCTAAGCTTGAACAAGGCAATGAGGCAGATGTGCCGTGTATGAGGGGCACATTTGATTTTGGGGCAGCTAAACCACCCCTTCTATTCTATGGGAGGGAGGAATGCTTGTTGACTACCCTACCCTCTTTGGGGTTTATACTGTAAAATTCAACCCTTCTATTTTAGGGTATGATGGCAGCGAATAGGAGAGAGTTTTGAAGTTGGAGTTAAGTTGTTTGTAGGAGGCTTTCTAAGGTCTGGTTGTGACTTAGCAGCCTAGTTTTGGGGATTGGACTTGTGTTCTTAAGATTTACGACTTAAGCAGGCTGTATGATTTGTAATCCAAAATGAATTAGGACGATAGGGATTCTGGAAACCATGTAAAACATTGAGCGAATTTTCTGGCAATATCAGTAGGGCTGTTAACGAACAGAGCCGCTCGAGATTCGCTCGGCGTTCGGCTCGAAAAAAATGCGTTCGTGACTCGATTCGGTTCGAAGCGAACATGTTCGCGAACAGGTTCGTTTATAAACGAGCCGAATCCGAGCCAAGTGGTGTTCGGCTCAGCTTGTTCGCGAACAGGTTCGGTTCGGAAGCTCGACGAGCCTTGCTCGCAAACAGGCTCGTTTATTATTCGCGAACAGTTCGTTTAATGATATTCGCGAACATGTTCGTGTAACAGTTCGTGAACTAGTTCGTTTATAGGCTCGAGAAAAAGCTCGCTAATTATATTCGCGAACATGTTCGATAAGAGTTCGCAAACAAGCTCGTTAGTAACATTTGTGAACATGTTCGATAAGAGCTCGTGAAGTGATTCGTTTATATAGGTTTGTGAACAAGATTGTACGTATATATGTTCATGATTCAAGAACACATTGATAGAATTAAGGCTAATTAACATATTTGTAATAATATCTTTTAACTACTACAAAGGTTAATCGAACGATTCACAATTTTACCACTAAATTTGGATTATGTGTAGAATAGAACTTTTTGTCGAGCAAGGCAATTAGACGTGATCAATATATAGTTGGGCTTTTGGTTTGTTGATATATTTGAATTATCTATTGCATATTTGGCATGCTAACATATTATAGAGTTCAATGAATTAGGGTTCATAACAAATGATAGAGTTTAGTGAATTGAGTTTTACGATAATATGTTATATAGTATAGTGAATTAGAGTTTGACAATAACACGTTATAGACTTAGTGTTATGAACTTAGTATTATGTAGATCTGAATTGACATTATATCTTACTAATTTTAGGGTTTAGGGTTTAAAGCTTAGGGTTTAGGGTTTAGGGTTTAGGATTATGTTGATATGAATTGACAATATCACAAAAATACGTTATAAGGTATAGTGATATAGGGTTTGACAATAACATGTCATAGACTTAGTGTATATGAACTTAGTATTATGTTGAATTGTTGATATGAATTGACATTACATCTTACTAGGTTTAGGGTTTAGGCTTTTGGGTTTAGGGTTTAGGATTACGTGGATATGAATTGACGTTATAACTTAATAATGTTGATTGTTAGGATGTAAATATTGATTTAGGGTCCATTAACATAGTTCATAACTATGTTAATCTATCAAACGTTTGACGTGTTATAAATTTTAGTGAATTAGGGTCTCACGATAACACGTTATACAGTTTAGTGAATTAGAGTTTGATAATAACACATTATAGACTTAGTGTATATGAACTTATGGTTATATTGGTATGGATTGACATTATAATTTAGGGTTCAGGGTTTAAGATTATGTTGATATGAATTGTCGCTATAGAATATAGTAAGTTTTTTTTTTAAAATAAAGAATTTAGTAAGTTTATGTGTTCATTAATTATAATTTAGATTATACTTTTATATTTAAAATATAATATTTTGTGAGTCTATGAGTTTATTAATTATAAATTAGAATTAAAAAATAAATAAATAGTATCATACCTTATTAATTATGAGAAATTTGAAAATATAAAAAATATATATAAAAAATAGAATTAAGACATGAAACGAGCCGAACTATAAAAGAGCCTACTTTTTTTAAATGAGCTCGAATTAGCACATGAAACGGGCCGGCTCGTTTATGAATTTTAACGAACGAACTCGAATCGAGCTCGAGCTCTGGCTCGTTTCAAGGTTCGTTTACTGACCTTAACGAACGAGCTCGAATCGAGCTCAAGCCAAGCCCGAATCGAGCAAATTCTAAACGAACCGAGCTCGAACCCAATTATCGAAGCTCGATTCGAATCCGAGCCGAGCTCGAGCCGAGCAAAAATTAAACGAGCCGAACTCGAGCCGGTGGAAGTTCGGCTCGATTCGGCTCGTTTGCAGCCCTAAATATCAGAAGCTTTATTTCTTGCAGCCTAACTCGATGATTGGCAAAGTCATTACGTAGGAATGTTTTGGTTGCTTACACATTAACGCAACAGTAAAAACTTGCAAAAACGTGGGGAAATTAAAATTTACATTGCCGGGAATCGAACCCGGGTCTCCTGGGTGAAAGCCAGATATCCTAACCGCTGGATGACAATGGAATCGATGTTTGATAGCTCATGTTTACCTACAGTAAAACCTCTATAATTTAATACTTGGTAAATTAATAAATCAATAATTTTTTCGGTCCCAACTTGGACCAGTGTAAAAACTGAGCAAAGTTTCAAAAAAAATAAGATAATAAGAACCAACATATATAAATACATGAATTTTTAATTCTATAAATTAATAATAGGTATGGCACAAGATCTGCGTCCAGGAGTTTTTGTTTGGACTGTTCTAAACTCCATAAACCTAGGGGTAGTTTAGGTATTTTGAAAAATACCAATTAATCCAACTCATCTTTATCCCTTCGCTCCACCCATCTCTATCCCGCCGCCGCCGTCTGTCAATCCGACGAGTTCCCTTGTCGCCGTCGGCTAGTCTCACTGCCGCCATCGCTTTCAAAACCTCTGCCACTCTCCTTCCTCTATTCAGGTGGCTTCGATGTCACCAATTTCACTTAGCCCAGCCGCCACATCGCTTTCGGCTAGGAGTAGGGGAGAAGCTCGGGAGAGGAGGCGGTTCCTTTCACTTCCGATTGCAGTAGCCCAGCCGTCGCACCGCTTCCGGCTAGGAGTAGGGGAGAAGCTCGGGAGAGGAGGCGGAGGGAGGTTGTCTATCGACGGCATAGGAGGAAGAGGAGGTGGCGGAGACGGAGGCTGTGATCGGAACCGGCAACCAGGGGAGGCAGCTGCTGGTCGTACTGCTGAAGGTGAGGAAGGAAGACCTGCAAATCGGAAGTCAGTCCTCGCCGGAAGGAGAGGTTGAAGACGAGTGACTGATTCGTCAAATATTAAAGTCCAGTGACTGATTGTCAAATATTGAAGTTCAGTGACTGATTTGTCAAATATTAAAGTTTATTGACTGATTTGGCATGTTTTCAAAGTTGAGTTACTAATATGTCACATATTAAGTTCAACTGATTGTAGTTTGGGAATTTTTAGTAACATTAAAATGAGAAATTTTGGTTGTTGAAATAACATATAATTATATAATCGGATCCTTGGTTATCTACTAAATAATCTTGTTAACTAGTTAACTCGAGTAGATAACTAGTTAACTTGATAAGTTAATTAGTTAACTCGAGTAGATAACTAGCTAACAAGATTATTTAGTAAAAATGAATGTTACAATTAAAACGGTTGGTTAACTAGTTAACTAGATAAGTTAAGTAGTTAACTCAAGTAGATGACTAGTTAACTCGAGAAGATAACTAGTTAACTTGATCGGTTAACTAGTTAACTTGATAAATCATGATGTTAAACAAAAAGTTAACTAGTTATCTGCTGATAAGTAGATAAGTTAACTAGTTAACAACTTGGTAACTAGTTAACTCGAATGGATAACATGTTAGTTAACTGTAAAAACTCAGGTTAACTAGTTATCAATAAAAAAATATCGTTAACAAGTTATTAGTAAAAATCAGGTTAACTAGTTAACGTGTTCTCACCGGAAAAGTCATCGGAGTTTGTTCGGTCTCCGGAGCCTTGCCGGAAAAATAATCGAAAAACATGTTAGCTAACTAGTTAACTGTAAAAATCCAAGTTAACTAGTTAACTAGACGTCGTCGGAAAGGTCACCGGAGTTTGATTAGTCGCCGGAAAAGTCACCAAAAAATTTCACGAAAAAGTCATCGGAAAGTTTCAAAAAAGTCACCGAAGACGGTCACCGGAAAGCCACCGACGGCGGTGACCGGCGACGGCCGCCGGCGGCGGTGACCGGCGAGGGGCTGACGACAGTACCAGCAACTGTCAACATAAAAAGCATTAAAAGGTAATAATAAAATAATAATAAAATATTTAAATTAAATATAATATTTAAATTATTTGTGTAAAAAGTCTTAAATACCCCTAACAAATCTAGACCATTAGATTGGTCAAAGGGTCAAACTAGATCTAATGGTTGTAAGGGGGTTTGGAACTTTCCAAACCTGGAAAGTCTTGGATGCTGATCCGATCCCAATAAGTATAATTCATTAAGAAATTTATATATTCTAGGGGTCGTTTGTTATAGGGGAATGCAAAATAAGAGAATTTGAGATTTTGAAGATTGAGGAACTGTGTATTGAGGAAGGTAAAATTCATTGTTTGGTAAGAAGAAATATGATGACTTGTCATCTGTAATAAATTTTAATGAAATACTAGATTGCTTGTTGATTGACCAGCTTACCCCTAATACAATGCCAAAATATCTCTGTACTACTGCCAAAATATTTCCAGAACATCAATGGGGCAAAATCCATACAAACAAACTCATATATCATTGAACATGAAAGAACTGTACTTCACCATAAATAGATAATGTACATGAAGGATATGGTTATCCATACATAAAGAAGGCTTTTTAAGCACAAAATTTTTTACTCAGCAGCTTCATGTACCAATAGATTAATTAACAGGAGGATCAATCAATGAAGCTCTGCAAACTCAGCAGCTAATTAGCAGGTGATGAAGAAGATGCGAGGAGGGAGAACTCGCGGCGGAGCTCGAGCTGCTTGGCGTCGAGGAAAACGAGTAGGGAGTACAACCGCCAGGTCTTGGTGGAGGTCAAGAAGTGGGCGAGCGAGTGGTCGTCGGAGTGGATTACTCCCGATTACGATTGGGATTGGAGGGAGAATAGATCGGCGACTAAGTCGTCGTCGGACGGCGGAGATAGTGAATTTGGCTGTGATTGCGACCATGAGGAAGTGGAAATCGCCATTTTCGCCGGTGAGAAATGGATTGAAATATCATATCTAAGAAGTGAAGTGAGTTGAAGACTTTGGAGTCAGTTGTAGCGAAGACCTCAGTGAAGAACGAATGAGAAATTGATTAATGAACACAGACCTTTGCATTCAGCTTCATCATTAGCTTCACACAATTTCCAGATGACAAGAAGGAGAAGGAAGAAAATAAAAATGGAGAGAGAAATAAATTGTTCTTGGCAGTAGAAGGGAGAAGCCTAGGGGCAGTACCGGAAAAATGGAGGCAGCTGACATGTGGGCCCCAATAAAACTCTGTGTTTCCTAAAATTTTTGGTGTTAGGCAAATATTTGGAGAATGCCTATTTCAGAGGTAATTTGGACATGGGAACTCAAAATACATTCCTCATCACTATTAAAGGTCTAAACAAACGCTGTTATTTTCAAATACAGAGTTTTAATAAAACTCTTCCATTTTTCCTCCAAAACAAACGACGCCATAACTAGGATAATGTAGAAAAATATGAATATATAGTTGTTTGTTTCTTCTTGAACTTCAAGTCTAGTAGAAGTTCAGCGTGAACTTTTCTTAGTGCACTCAAAATCTCTAGTGTTGTCTTCTCTAATTGCAACAAGTAGTTTTGAAGAGTCGGTGCGGCTTTAAGTGCTTCCTTTCTCGGGACCGGTTCCAAAGGTGTTGAATCATCATCTCCTTCATCCTCAATCGAACTCCCAACAACGTGGACCACAATTTCTTCTAAACTTTGTGTCGTAATACATTCATCATTTTCACCTAGATACTCAAACAACCGACTTACATCCATTGTGTTACGATAACCCATATCATTAATCATATCCTCAAGTTCATAAACATCTTCTTCAAATTTTATTTCACTTGAGTCGGCTTCATCCCCTTAACGGATTTTGCAATGTTGAAAGCAATTTGCTATTGTGCCTTGATAAATATGATTTTACAATTTTTCTGTAGCATTTAAAGTAATGGGTCACCATATATTGAATGAATTATATTAAAGGTATGATCAAAATTTATTAAAGGTCACCATATATTAATTGTGTAATTAAGATAATACAATGAACCTTAAAATTAAGTTTATCAAAATTAATAAAGTCACCATACATGTAACACTCTCGTGCCCCCACTAAAAGTGGGGATACCGGTTACCCCCCACTGACACTTTGATAGATAAACATGTTTTTAATATCTTGTTTTTATTCGAGTATAAGAATTCACATGTCCTTAAAGGATAGATAGGATGATTTGAACGAAAAAATAATTTGGTAGAGATGATGATCTATCATATTGGGAAAAAATGCAACTATAGAAAGAAACCTGAAGAACATTAGGTATAATCTTATAATATGATGACTAATAATTGTAACTAAACTCAATTTAGACTTATTAAGATTAAATCTATTGATATAAACGATTAGTTCAATAAAAATACCACTATAGATAGCACAAACGTCAGTGAGGGTAACCGGTACCCCCACTTTTAGTGGGGGCACCGAAGCGTTTACCATTCGATGAATTATAAAGTCATTTATGACAAAAACATTACAAAAAAAACTCTTTGAATTAATAATTATTAATTTATCGATTAATTAATAACTACTATAAATTAATAACTTACGTGGTCCCAACTATATTAAATAATAGAGGTTTGGCTGTATTTGACATATTTTTTTATTGTTTCATAAAAGACACCAAGATTCTGACTGAGTCACTGAGGGACTTAGGGTAATTTTAAACAGGCATGTTATATACCATAAAGCACAAAATCTGTAAAAAAAAAAAAAAAAAAACTCACATAAACGACTTAGATAAATAAAACCATTACAAATAACTCTTTATAACCCTACAATGATCAAAAGAACAAAGACAACAGAGGTCTCCTTTAATATGAGAGACAAGTCCATCTACAATTTACTAGAAGAGCAGAACCACCAATGGCCCGTCTATAACGTTCATACCTACCATATATGAGAAAAACATGATTGCTCACTGGTGCGCAAATTGATGCACACTAGTTTTACTCACTAGATCGCTCTAGCAAGATCGTTTTTCCCTAGGGTCTTCCTTTTTCTATTACTCAGAAAAGTGAATTAAAGCTAATCGGTCTTAAACGTTTGCTTTGGAATTGGTGGTGAATGAACTAAATATCTAGAAATGTAAATTAAACCAATCAAAGCAGGCAAACAAGTTGGAGCTTCAAGAATTGATTAAGGCGCTTGTCCATACTTGAATCCGCTCTAGCTCGATTTAGACGGATGATGCAATGCAACTAAGGTTTCAACAGACTTAAAGACTCGACATTTCCTTTGGCAATCTCTACTCCATGGTCAGGACGCAGAGAAACTATCATATCAAACCTATGAGTTCCTATGGTCAAGATAACTCACAAATCGCCAAGAATGCACGAAGAACAAAGAAATGACACACAAATATGCAAAGAGATTAATTTCACCGGCCCTATGGTCAAGACACCGGGTAATCTTAATGACCTTCTAAACCCTAGAATGACTCACGTCCATGGTCAGAACCGCAAGACAAAGATGAAGCAGATTCTACGATATGGTCAATCTGCGAATTCAAGAGCTTCAAATTAGGGTTTTAGAAAAATCTCAATCAAGTCTAAATAAACCTCAATTAACATTAACAGGTTAAAAACCCGACATCATCCATACAAAATCTCGCTAGAACTTCATCTAATCTGAACAAACTAAGAGTTTAGCTAGACATTGCCAGAGAAGAAATCACAGAAATAGAGAAAAAGCTAACTGGAGAAGAAATCATCTTACTCCGATTAATCCTAATCTTCAAGAATCCTAGAATCTCCCGAGCTAATCCTGGCTTTCTCTTGCTCAATCGTCTCTTCAAAGCTCCGTCTTCGTCTCCGAGAGTGTCTGGTTCGTCCGAGAAAAAGCAGAGAATTGTAGAGTGTAAGTTATATTTCCTCTCCCCTCGAAATTGGGTTAAAAACCCAATTTTCGTCAAAATCCGGATTTTTAACCAAAAGTGCGCCTGGAAGGGTTGAAAAGTGCGCCGACGCACTTTTCCCTTCAAAAGACGCACTTTTTAATTAAGCTGAAAATTCCGCCGAAGCTTAATTGCAAAAGTGCGTCTGACCCCTTCAAAAAGTGCGTCAGCGCACTTTTGTTTCGAAAACGCGCACTTTTGGAGCTGAGCTCAGCTCCAAGCTTCATTCTGCAATTCCAACCTCATTTGTGCTCCGAATTGATCCCCGTTTGAATCGACGAGCTCGTAGAAAGATCCTCCATAAAATGGCAACCTGGAATCTCATCAAAACAACTCGAAAACATATCAAACGACCCAAAAGAGGGCCAACGGGGGATAAAACACATTTTTCACAAAATACATTCAAAATCATCACGATTCGGTGTCAAACAAGGAAAATGTCGTTCAAATGTGGCGAGATAAACGCGATAAATCTAACGTCATCAAATCACCCCACACTTAAACTTTTGTTTGTCCTCAAACAAATAAACTTTTTGAATCTCGCTCAAATTCACAAATGACAAGATCAACTAAATCGAAGTTCAACCTCTGACAATTTAACCTAAACTGTTCCATCTAGAAAACGCAACCCACACATGAAGGAAAATCAACCAAACAAATCCAAGTCTCACTATTCTCTGCACACAACAAGTAACAATCACCAATCATGCACGATTCCGACCTAACCGACCAGACTTCCTTACACAGAAAATATTTAGTAATAGGAAACTCTCACACTCTGTGTTTAGGGACGTGTTTGTGCTCTCAATCACTTTCTCGACCGAATTCCGTCATAGGTTTGCATTTCGACCACAATCTCCACCACTGTGACAACACGAGAAACTAGTCTAGAGGACTTTGCAAGGGACTGAAATGATACTATACTACGAGGCTAATGATGAATGGATGAAGGGATAAATGATGATGAAAGGTATGGTGCGGTGCAGCAATCGACTAACCTCCCTCGAATCAAAGTCTATGGATTCCTACCGTCTAACCAGACACAGGTGGAATAATGTACGCTCGTCCTGTGACACCCTCAAGCAACTTAGCACTTCATTTCATTTCTTTTTTCTCTTTTTTTTTCTTTTTCGCTTATTGCTATCGTTCTTCCTTATGTAGGGAGAAGAACGTTTAAAACTAAAAACTACTAACACTTGACACTTTATTTGAACTCTTTTTTTTCTTTTTTTTTCTTTAAATGCTAAATTTAAAGTTGCTGGAGGGGTTTACACTTCTGGACATACTAGCTAAGACCACCGGTTTACTGGTTAGAGGCAAGTTACCACAGACCGACTTCCGGTTAGCTAATCTCAGGCCACTACCACAAGGGATCAACGGGGTGAACAAAAACATGGGAATAAGCTATAACGTAGTATCGAACCGAAAGAACAGGCCAAGCTCAAAGGTTTATACCTAGGGGATTTAATGTTGGGTTGGTTTCTGGCTTAGGTAGCAATTCTAGGTGCCTCTATCATCCTAGAACTCGTGTTATCGCGTGGTCTCGAATAGATCTCATGCAAATTCTAACTCATTCAAAATTCAAGAAAGCCACTCAAAAAGAAACAAGTTGCTAATAAAGTACAACGGATCAAAAGCTCACAATTGGCTGATAGTCGGGTTCGAATCATTTTCGTGCAATTCAAAGTGAAGCTACAAGAGTGATTCTAAAATCTTTTCTGACCGGATTCATTTAATATCAATTCAAACATGCTAGTTACAGGTTTTAGATAAAACAGTCTAAGCGTCATTGTGAAAGACTGAAAAACAGTTTAGCAAATCAAGTCAAGAACAGAGCAAATTTCAATCATGGACAACATACCGACATCACAACAAAGAAACCCTCAAAAATAAACACCTCACCCCACACTTAAATTTGGACATTGTCCGCAATGTTCCATCCAAAATAGTGAAGAAAAGTGTAAAGGGGTACCCGAAAATAGAGAATGAGGCTGCCAGAGACGGCAAGAGTGAAGTACCGGCGGACAGTCATGGCGGGAGCTGAGGATAGCCTGAAATTGGAGAGAACCTCACAACACGATTAGAGCATTCAAAGTACAGAATAGACCACTGACTCAAGAACTACAACAGTTCGACACAAACTCATAATTAAACAACTAATTCAAAAACTCAAAACAGACTCCAGACATGGGTTGTCTCCCATGAAGCGCTCTTTCTTTAACGTCTTTGAGCTAGACGATACCTGATTATGGACCCCAACTCAAGAGTTCCTTGAAGTCAAACAGCTTCTTCAGGGCTAGCAGTTGAGTTCCAAATAGCACGCCAGAAGGAGCAAGATGTAGTCGGTGTTGCTCAAGTAGATCATGGTTATGCTCGGATGACATTTTCTTCGCAAATTTTCCTACTGGGGGAGGAAAGAGATAGTATGGTGTGTTATACTCGATGATTGCAGTCTACTCCACACCAATGTCATCCAAGTTTCTCTTGTAGTTGAGCTCATACACCTCAGAATCATTGCCCTCCTCAGTTTCAGTTGCCTGAATTACCAATGAAGGTGACTCCTCGATATCCATGTGCTCATCTCTATCTGGAACTACAGGCTGGCTCGACGGAAGCATAAATGAGGATAACTCCTCATTATCCAGATGCTCATCTTCAGCTTCAATAAAGAGATGGATAAGCTCCACATCTTCATCTACCACCATTGTCAAAGATTCTTCATCAGATACCTCTAGCTCACAACAGTCATGGGCTAGGTTATCATTTTCTTCTTCGACCAACTCTCGAGAATCTTCTTCCATCAGTTGATATTGTTGCTCAATCTCGACGTTCACAACATTAGGAGCTCGTAGAGTCGAGAGGATCGTATTCAACATAAAATCTGTATAAGACTCTGTTGTTGGTACTGGTGCGAATGTAGATATTCCTCTTCGTAATCTCGGTAGTAGTGTGTAGCTTGTGGCTCTGGCCAAATAGGCAAGGGTGGTGGTTCCTCATTCCAGTTTGGCATACATGGTTGCCATGATGTACTCCACTCTTGGTTGTAATCATTAAGTGGCATTCCATTGTTGTACCATTCTTGGTTGCTATCGAACCTGTAGTCCTGCATCTCAAAACACAAGAGCACTACCCAGGTAAATTATGAAACAGATGGGGAGAAAAGAGATGATAAAAGAGTGAATGAAAAGCTTAAACGCACAATGCCTTTCCTAGAAAAAGAAAAGTTCCCCGGCAACGACGCCAAAAACTTGGTGCTCAAATTAATGCACACTAGTTTTACTCACTAGATCGCTTTAGCAAGATCGTTTTTCCCTAGGGTCTTCCTTTTTCTATTACTCAGAAAAGTGAATTAAAGCTAATCGGTCTTAAACGTTTGGTTTGGAATTGGTGGTGAATGACTAAATATCTAGAAATGCAAATTAAACCAATCAAAGCAGGCAAACAAGTTGGAGCTTCAAGAATTGACTAAGGCGCTTGTCCAGACTCGAATCCGCTCTAGCTCGATTTAGACAGATGATGCAATGCAACTAAGGTTTCAACAGACATAAAGACTCGACATTTCCTTTGGAAATCTCTACTCCATGGTCAGGAGAGAAACTATCCTATCCAACCTATGAGTTCCTATGGTCAAGATAACTCACAAATCGCCAAGAATGCACGAAGAACAAGAAATGCCACACAGATATGCAAAGAGATTAATTTCACCAGCCCTATGGTCAAGACACCGGGTAATCTTAATGACCTTCTAAACCCTAGAATGACTCACGTCCATGGTCAGAACCGCAAGACAAATATGAACCAGATTCTACGATATGGTCAATCTGCGAATTCAAGAGCTTCAAATTAGGGTTTTAGAAAAATCTCAATCAAGTCTGAATAAACCTCAATTAACATTAACGGGTTAGAAACCCGACATCATCCATACAAAATCTCGCTAGAACTTCATCTAATCTGAACAAACTAAGAGTTTAGCTAGACATTGCCAGAGAAGAAATCACAGAAACATAGAAAAAGCTAACTGGAGAAGAAATCATCTTACTCCGATTAATCCATAATCTTCAAGAATCCTAGAATCTCCCGAGCTAATCTTGGCTTTCTCTTGCTCAATCGTCTCTTCAAAGCTCCGTCTTCGTCTCCGAGAGTGTCTGGTTCGTCCGAAAAAAGCAGAGAATTGTAGAGTGTAAGTTATATTTCCTCTCCCCTCGAAATTGGGTTAAAAACTTAATTTTCGTCAAAATCTCGGATTTTTAACCAAAACCCGTTGGTCGGGCGCCTGGAAAGGGTTGAAAATGCGCCGGCGCACTTTTCCCTCAAAAGGGCATTAATTAAGCTAAAAATTCCGCCGAAGCTAATTGCAAAGTGCGCTGACCCTTCAAAAGTGCGCACGCCTTTTGTTCCGAAAACGCGCACTTTTGGAGCTGAGTTCAGCTCCAAGCTTCTTTCTGCAATTCCAACCTCATTTGTGCTCCGAATTGATCCCCGTTTGAATCGACGAGCTCGTAGAAAGGTCCTCCATAAAATGGAAACCTGGAATCTCATCAAAACAACTCGAAAACATATCAAACGACCCAAAAGAGGGCCAACGGGGGATAAAACACATTTTTCACAAAATACATTCAAAATCATCACGATTCGGTGTCAAACAAGGAAAATGTCGTTCAAATGTGGCGAGATGAACGCGATAAATCTAACGTCATCACTCACAGAAGACAAAACCTACTTTATCAACTAGAGAAACAACACTAAATTTATTCACAACCCAATGAATCTCAACTTCCCAAGTAAGAAGAACATGCCAGCCAAACTAATTCCAAAGGTTGACACTCCTACATCAATAGGGATTTACAACCTATTTCTCTATACAATGTCCTTTTATTGTATTGCTTCGAATGTACTTGTTAACAGACTTCTTAGAGTTATGTCGCAAATCATTAATGTAGAGTATTCGATGTTCATTAAAGGGTGATCAATAATGGGCAATGTGATGATTGCATTTGAACTGCATAGCATGAAAAAGGGGGGGATTTGCAGAGGTGTCGCTTAAAATCGATAACTCAAAAGCCTACGATAGAGTAAAATGGCGATATCTTAAAGCAATTATAGAAAAGATGGGCTTCTCTTGGCGCTGGACGGAATTGATTATGATTTGTGTTACATCCGTCGAGTATATAGTGTTGATCAAATTTACGGAATTAACAAACATTGTCCCATGTAGAGGGTTAAGGAAGGGTTGCCTGATCTCACCGTTCTTGTTTTTTTTGTGTGGACACTACAACATAACCTGACTACGGAGGCAGATTCATAGAGGCACATAAAATATTTGCCTCTAAACATACTTTTCAAGAACAAATACTATATGTGCCTCTATAGATGCAAATATCTGCCTCTAATTGTATTTTATTTATTTATTTTAATATTAATAAATCATTTTTATTTTAGAGGCAGATAATTTATAATTGTCTCTATAAGTCATACGATTACATCTTTTAGAGGCAGATAATTTATAACTGCTTCTATAAGTTTTTTGTCTTATACAAAAAAACTCTTTTAGAGGCAGATAATTTATAACTGCCTCTAAAAGTTATATGAAAAAACCCTTTTAGAGGCAGATAATTTATAACTGTCTCTATAAGTTTTTATCTTATACAAAAAAACTCTTTTTGAGACAGATAATTTATAACTGCCTCTATAGGTTGTATGGTTAATTTTTTTTGGAGGTAGATAATTTACAATTGCCTCTATAGGTTGTATAATTAGCTTAGAGATAGATCATCTATCTCTATATGTTGAATGATTAAAATTTGTAAAGGTGTCCTTTTACAAATGACACCTTTTTGCATGTCGCCGTTAGTGGGTGATAGCCATCCGATTTGGCTAGATGAGACTTTGTTGGAGTGTTGTTTGGTTTCTCATGAGAGTTGATGAATAAGATTTCGATTACTTCAAAAAAAATTGTAAAGGTAGATAACTTGTAAACTTTGTACTATTTTTGTGTAGATAAATGTTAGTACTATATAATTAATTATATATATAATAATGCTAACGATTTTCTTTTCTAATTATGAGTAAGAAGAAATTTCATTTTTTCAATTTTCATTTATTTTTCTTTGCATAGTTTCTCCATATAATTGAGTTTTAGAGTTCATATTTAAAAACTAAGCAAAAAATATAAGTAAGTACTCCTAATCCAAGTGGTAAGAACTAAGAACTTAACACGTTTCCTTAAACCACCTGGGTTCAAACCCCATAGATAGCAAAAGAGTAGAAGATAATATATCTTAATCTTAATAACCATAATGGTGGAATGGTATAATTGGTTTTGACACATAGGTTAGAGCCCTTCTCACAAATTTCCACATCATCACTCAATTTTAAATCAAAATTCAATTATTTTTTTTCTTTTCATTAAATGATGAATGTGTCAAACTTAAACACTCTAGGAATGACATTATAAGTACTTTAATGTTAAATTATATTATCTTAACATAAAATAATATATGAAAAAATAATTTTAAATTATAATAATTTATAAAGATTATTACATTTTTTCCTAAATACATGATTTTTTTAATCTTAATCACTTTGACAGTAATAATTCATTTTATTATATTTATATTTATAAATTGTAGTCGTGAAAATAATAACATGATATATTATAATTATTAAAAATTTAAATAGGAATAATTATTTAATAAAATATAATTAACTATGGTTAAATGATGATAATAAGGATCAAATACTTTATAATAAATCATCATAGACATTTTTGGGGTATTACTGGTGGATACTTACCCAATTTAAAATTATTTAAATTAATATATGGATCTCTAATTATTCAATCGATATATCATTACAAAAAAAATTCATTTTTTATATTTGTGGGTTCAAGCATTTTGGTCACGAGTCAAGTTCGATCATGTTGCATATTAGTAAGAATTATTTTTTAAATTTATGGAAGAAGAATATTTATAACATTGGATATTTGAGTTTAATTTAGAAGAAAAACTAGTTTTTTTTATGAATCACTAGATAACGAGTTAATAAGTTTATATGAGTTATACATGTTGTGGGTTCAGTTTAATTATCAATAGGTTAGACGGTGATTATCATGTTAAAAATATTGTTTACTTTTGTCGTGGTTTTGGTTAGATATTGAGTAGTTACACAAGCTAATTAGTTCGGGGTTGAGTTGAGTTTAATAGGGGATATGTTAGTCAAGTTACGTGTAATTGAAATTATGAATTCATCCTATTGCAAACTTAGAAAGGTCGCTTGGAAATAAATTTTAATCACCTCGAGTAAGATTTGAGTAAGAACCATATTGATATATTTATACAAATAATTATGAAAAAAATATTAAAATTTGTAGAAAATTAGAGTTAATAAGGGTCAAGACAGTTAATTGGGTTGAAGACCTTAGGTATACTTGGGAAAACAAGCATAGTATCAATTTGGTCGTGTTTGATGCTCCAATATATGATTTTGATGACATGTATTGATTGCCTAAAGTGATTGATGGTGTCTAACTAAGGAACAAGAATGTGATTGGAACAATGTTAGAGATTTTCATGGCATGGCGACGAGAAAGCTAATGTGCTTTAAGACAAGAATATGATTTTGAATATGGATATATGATTCTCACCCGACACTGGTTTTTGGATTCACGATACAAATATGAATTTGTATTTAAATAGGTATAGATTTCTTTCTGACTATATTTAAATAAGTATAAATATATGTTTGAATTGAAACATATTCATACCATTACTCACACCTAAATCTAATAGTTTCCGAGGAATAAAAATATTATATAATACCATTGTTAAATAAAATTCCCGACCAACGGGTCGGGTTCAAAACTAGTGTAAATAATGGAAGAGTCCAATAAATGAAATATCCTGGTAGGAGTAAATTCTTTTTAAAAGCATATATATATGCCTCTAAAAAAATTACCAGCAACAAAAATAAGTGCCTCTAAAAGGTGGCTAAGATTACAGATAAGTAGCTATTTAAAAACGTAATTACCAACAATTATATCTGCCACTAATTCTTCCATTAGTGGCAGATAATATGTGCCACCGTATTTGCCTCAAAAGACCTTTAGCGATAGGAGCGTTGGTGGCACTTAAGCTATCTGCCTCTAAAACTCTATAGAGGCAGAAAATGACTTTTAGAGGCAGATACGGTGTGCCTCCGTAGCCAGGTTTTGTTGTAGTGGGAAGGCCTCTCAACCTTTATGAAAACGAAAATGGAGAATGGAGAGCTACATGGATCTCATATATGTCGTGGAGCCCCTTGTATATCGCTTGTTATTTGCAGATGACAACCGGTTCTTTTTCAGGGCCATTATTGAAGAAGCTCGTGTGATGAAGATAATTATCCAACTATATGTCGAAGTCTAGACAGCTTCTTAACTTCGGTAAATCATGCATCTTTATGCCTAAAAGAGCCTACACCCAATGCTCAAAGAGGGAATCTCGTTTATACTAAATGTACACAACAACCTCGATACTGGGCGCTATATGGGCATGCCTGCATTGATCTGGAAGAGTAAGAAGAGAGTTTTTGGGTTCTTGCAAGATAAGGTATGGCAACGGCTACAATCATGAGTGGACCCAATAAGTATGTCTAAAGGTGGAAGGGAGATTCTAGTCAAAGTTGTGGCTCAGACGATCCCTATTTATTGCATGAATATTCTCATGCTCCTACCAACTTTGTTAGATGATATTGAGAAGATGATCAACTCATTTTGGTGGGAAATGAAGGTAGGAGAAGGAAGAGGACTAAACTGGATGAGGTGGGAGAAATTGTGTATGAGAAGGAAAACGAAGGTATGGGGTTTCACAGCTTCCACAACTTCAATCTAACACTTCCTGGGAAACAAGGTTGTAAGCTTATACCCAACCCAAATGCTCTTGTTCCAAGAATCTTCAACGTTAAATACTTCCCCCAAGGGAATTTTCTTTCGGCGGGCCTAGGTCACTACAACAAAACCTAGCTACGGAGGCACATCGTATTTGCCTCTAAAAGTGATTTTTTTGCCTCTATAGAGTTTTAGAGGCAGATAGCTTAAGTGCTACTAACGTTGTTGCGGCTAAAGGTCTTTAGAGGCAAATACGGTGGCACATGTTATCTGTCACTAATGGAAGAATTAGTGGCATATATAATTGTTAGTAATTGCTACTTTACACAACTATTATTCTGTCATCTTAGCCACCTTTTAGAGGCACTTATTTTTGTTGGTGATAATTTTTTTTGGAGGCACATATATATGCTTTAAAAAAAACATTTATTTCTACCAGGATGTTTTGCTCTATTAGACTCTTTCACTATTTACATACATCATTTTCTACTTTTTTGCTATCTACGGGGTTTGAACTCGGGTGGTTGAAGGAAATGTGCTAAGTTCTTAGTTCTTACCACTTGGTCCAGAAGTACTTACTGATATTTTTTACGCAGTTTTTAAATATGAATCACAAAACTCAACGATATGCAGAAACTATGCCAAGAAAAGAAATCAAAATTGAAAAACGTAAATTTCTCCTTAATCATTATTAGAAAATAAAATCATCAATGTTTATATATACATATATTTCACCTTTTAAAAAAATATTTTATCTACACAAAAAGTACATAGTTTACAAGTTATCTACCACCACAAATTTTAATCATACAACATATAGAGACAACTGTAAATTATCTAGCTTTAAATATTTTAATCGTAGAACCTATAAAGCCGGTTCTAAATTATATGCCTCTAAATTAAATGAATTTTATGTATAACTTATAGAGGCAGTTATAAATTATCTGTCTCTAAAGATATTTTCTGTGTAACTTATAGAGGCAGTTATAAATTATCTGCCTCCAAATGAATTTTCCGTATAACTTATAGAGGCAATTATAAATTATCTGCCTCTAAAGAAATTTTTGTGTATAACTTATAGAGGCAGTTATAAATTATCTGCATCTAAAGAATTTTCCGTATAACTTATAGAGACAGTTATAAATTATCTGCCTCTAAAAGATTTAATCCTACAACTTTTAAGGCAGTTATAAATTATCTGCCTTTAAAACTATAAAAATGATATTCTTAAACTTAAAAATAAATAAATATAAAAATACAATTAGAGGCAGATATTTGCATCTATAGAGACACATATAGTATTTGTTCTTTAAAAGTATATTTAGAGGCAAATATTTTATCTGCCTCCGTAGCCAGGTTATGTTGTAGTGGGTGGTAGCCCGTGTATGGTATGGAAAGTATCTATGGAGCTCAAGTAGTGATCCGGGAGGTGTTTTGGTGGAAGATAGGGGATGGTGCGACTGTACGGGTGTGGAATGAACCATTGTTGAAATATGGGACTAATCCTTTTGTGGATACAACTAAGCCAAACGATATGGATGACTTGTATGTGCCTCTTATGATCCCCAATTCAAGAGAGTGGGATGCTGAGCTCATTGAAGAACTATTCCTCCCACGAGATTCTCATGAAATCCTCACCCATTGGCATTGCTCTCGGACCTCAAGGAGGTTCAGATGATCGGATATGACAACCTTAAAAAAATGGAGATTGTACCGTTCGCTTGGCATATCGGCTCATTATGGATAGGTTTATCAATAGTGAGCACCTACACATATCCAGGGATTGGAGTAGTCTGTGGAGTATGCATGTACCTCCGAAGCTACGAGTCATGGCTTGGAGTGTCCTAACTACTCGCATGGAGCTACAATGGAGACATATTAACGTGCTGGATTTTTGCGGAACTAGCTGTCAAGAACTTGAAACTATATGGCGCCTTCCCGTGACTTGTGATTATGCTCAAGAGGTGTGAGCGAAATTTGGATTCCAAGAGGAAGTAGTAATGTTGGCAGAACAATCTGAATCCATGTCAGAATGGATCTTCTGAGCAATATATAAAGCACCTCTCGTTGAAGAATAAACTCCAGGTTTTGATGGTTGCTATTTAGGGACTATGTAGAGAAAGGAATAGAAGAGTTTGGACTAAGAGGATAAACAAATGCTTATGATGGACAAATTGGTGATGGATTACATTACGAGTGGAGGGCAGCATAATAAGCAAGACAACCAATCTAGCAAAGGGCTCAAAGAGACGTGGGGTGTACAAAGTGGCATCCTCCCCCACAAGGAAAATTAAAATGCCATGTAGATGCATTACTGTTTGATGAGCCCCCAGTGCCCTGGACACGCCCTGAGCCACACTTGACCAGGAGCCAGACCAAGGCCTTCAAAGAAAGACTCAACATATACATGAAAGCATGGAGCAAAGGAGCACATGAGGAGGATGTAGATAGGCTTGCCAAGGGAGGCTACACCCTCCTAGAAATTAAGAGAACTTCCCAAGAGCCAGAAACAGTTCAAGGACAAGAAGTGGCGCCACCTCGGGCATTGATGCTAAGACTGGGCGCCACCGCCGGACCCGGGCCGAGCACAGCACCTGTTCAAGGCCTCAGACTAATACCGACAGGCCTCAGGCTCAAACTCAGGCCCCAAGACACGCTCTAACGAAGGCTCGAAATAGAAGTCAGAAGGACTGGGCAGAACTCCCGGAGGCCCGAAGCCGTATCAGGTACAGGCGCCAGACCTAGTCCGGAGCGGTACACCGGAGCACTTTGGGCCGAGCCATCAAATGGCTCGGGCCTTTCCCGATTTTCCAACGTCCTTGGAAGCCTTAGAAGCCCAAGAAGCTTAGCCACCGGTCTCTGAAGGAGTTGGAGAAGTCGCCGCGAAGATGCCACCTATTTAGGAGGCTGCTCACCTAATCTAGGCCAGATTCGGAAAACACACCGGGCGGCGGATTAGGGTTTCTCCGGATTCTGCTGGATTAGTTATTTAGGGGTTTACTTGTCACCCAAGACTCTTCAATTTTATTTTCCTTTCTAGTGTCGTATAATTAGGAATATTTCGATCCTTTTTAGTGATCTAACTAGGACTCTTGTTTATTTTAATAATTTAGGAGTTAGAGTCTAAGGAGGATTCGTAGAGACTGTTCACAAATTTCTCCCTATATATAGAGGCCGCCGGCCACCCCTTGTATTCACAACTTGAATTAATAAACCCCTTTTTCAAAACTTTGTTCTAAACCCTTCGAGTATTTGCTTGTTGATTTGCTTAAGGTTGGCTTATCGTCAAGAGCAGAGGTGATGACCCTTTAGAACGGAAGGATGGGAAGACATGATTATAAAGGGAGACTCAGAGGTTGTTCTCAACGCCCTGAGGAACGCAAAAGAGGACTTTTCAGAACTTGGTGATTATAATACGATAATGTAAGGTCTTGGTTCACCCGTCGTTCAAGTTTAGTTGAGTACGAAGAATTAATAACGAGGCAGCCTGTGTGCTAGTTAGGAAGTCTTGTTTCCATGCATCGCCCACTACAAATAATACTCCTCCGAGTTTGATGTAAAATGCTTTGTATTGTATGACTTTGAAATATTAATGAGATGATGAAGACTTTAGCTAAAAACAGTTGAAAATGTAAGTCTACGCACTGGCCCAAATGTAAATCTGATGGTGGACTTCGACCCAGCCAAAAGGCCCAATGCGTGATGAGTGTTAAATAAAATAATAAGGCAAGAGAAGAATACACTACGGTCTACGGACTACTGAATGAATACTACTGCTGTAGTTGCAGGCTGGTACCTAACGTCTACCGAAGTCGATCGCATTTTTCTGTGCGGCTGGTCTGGTGGGTGGTTCCTTTCTTCTACGGTTAGCCTCCTATCCTCGCTCTTCGAACATCCTATTCCTTTAATCTGGGGCGCCGGATTATCCTCTACTTGCCGTCGGAGGAGTGACTTCCTCGTGACTTTCAGCTCGGTGAAGCAATATCTGGTTCAATTCTGACAATAATCGGCTGTAATCGTGTCGGAGAAGCTGAATCTCCGACCAAAAGAAAATGATTACTCGTTCCAAACTAGCAGAACAGCTTCTCAAAGACTACCGGGTGCGAGCCCAGCACAAGTGTCCTGCGCTCACGATCTTCTCCCCCAAGCCGCACCTCGTTTCCTGGTAAGAAATGTATCCAACCCAGGGCTCACTCTCTGCTATTTACGATTTTTATCTTTTTTTTCCCGAGCATGGAGCTTTTTCTGGCCTTATTTAGGATCTGGGAGTTCCAAACGTTGTGACAATTGAAAGGGATGAACCTGGTTATTACTGCAATTTGGTGATGTTGTTTTTGTTTTTGGGGTTAGATCTTTTTCTTTGCTGATTTCTTGGCGGAGCGCCTTAAGGGAGAAGTCATAATTCAGTCTCAGTTCTCGCGTGAGATAGTTTGGTGACTGCTGAAGTTACTGTTCTATTGCATTTGATCTCCAATTGAGACAATTAGAGGCAAAACTATGACAGTTGGAAGAACAACCCACAGTTATTCCCAGTCACTGCAATGCACAGGCCTGGCAGCAGCTTGTACGCTGATACTGGCTTCCATCATTCAGTTTGGACTTGATTTTGTTTCTTTTTAATTAAAGAGCTGTGAATGAAAGATGGTTTTTGTCTGTCATATGGACCTTTATAAGTTAAGGATGATAGGAAATGAACTTGCTTAAACTAGCTGGATCAGAAGTTGGTGTTGGTATGGACTTGGTAATGAAAGCTATGTTTCTTTAGGCTGAACACTTGAACATCGAGATATATGATTTTCTCTCTTCAGCATGGATACACTCATTATCTTAGTTTACGAGAATTTATGAATGAATCTTGCATCAGCTTCTGCAGTTGTGACTAACAGCTTGTTGTCATGAAACCAAAAGCAAGCCTTGATCTCCAATAATGAGATTAATACAGCAAGAGGAATGTCCCTCCCAAATAGCACAAATGGCACAGCACTGAGTTCCCTGAATGTATTCCAATTGATGGTTTTGTCAGTAATATAGATAAGGGAACATACATGCTGGATCATGTTCTCTGCGCTTCTTGCTTATTAATTCTTATAAAACTAAAGTAAATGTTGGTATTAAAGAGATGCGATTCCATCATTTTTAGCCCACACACAAATAAATTACTAAATGTGTCATTTGGGCTATTGGTAACTCGTTCTGTTATTTTGTGCAGGACTGATGTTGCTGTGGCTTTCTCTTGGGCATTGGTATTCAGCATGCTTGTTGTCTCATCGTATGCAGCCTCTTGTTTTTGGCACTTTTGGGTCTCAGTTCCTGAAATCTGTCTTGCAATGTTTCTTCTGATACGCCTTCGAAGTTCTCGACAAGCACTAGCTAAGAGGAGGGAAAGAGTGCTTCCTTTATCAATGTAAACTCACAGTAGAGAGAAAGTAGTTTATCATGCTTTTTGATCCAGGGTTTCTTGCTCGAGTCTAAATCAAGTGGCTTATACTAAAATGAACTGGTAAAATCTGTCCGCCAAGTCAGGGATGGTATGTTATTTCTTTTGTTGGAAACAAAGTTATTATATTACAATGTTCTTGTGTCACATGTAAACATAAAAGATGGTCAATCTGAAAAGTTCTTTATGTAGGTGGCTTGTAATTTTTTTTAGTTTAAGACAATCCGTTACAACGGGTCCTGTAGAATCAACTTGTTTATAATGAATGTCCAAAAATTTTGAGATCTCTGTGTTCTTATTTCACATCTTTGGCAAGATATGTATCTATGATATTCTGCATCAACTCCACATGCTAGTGAACCTTTTTGATAGTGGAATCTTGGTTTGAAGTTTAAATCTAATGTGGTGAGGACTCTACTTATTACAGATGGAGCCTATGGCTTAAGAGGCAAAGTTAATTGCTAGTATCCATCCATCGTCCTTTGATCGAATATAGCAATTAAATCACCACTGACCAATGACCTAAGCTAATAGATCTTATGAGCGAACTTCTTAATTTTGTAAGGTGTAGTTGTTGGTTCTTAGTTTGGCACGTTGATCGAATGGTTTTAATATGTGATATATTATTTGTTTCTATACACATCTATCTAAGGCTAAACTGCTCTTCCTTTGTTCCGTGTCCGTTGCAATTTTCATGATCAGGTTGACAACCTAATTGTCATGTAGTCTTCATGTGAGATATTGAAGATCTGTACATTGGTCTTTCTTTTATTTGTTATACTCGTTGTCCCCCATCCCATTTTCATTGTCTGTTCGAAAAAGCAGCAGGAGGTGTTTGTTGTAGTAGGGAACAGTTCCAAGAGAAGAAGTTGGTGCAGTTCCTGCTGATTTCTGGGTAAGTATTTCATTTCTCAGCTCTGAGGAAAAGAAACAATAACACCGCTGTTACCCAGCAAGTTGAACATTATATTTTATCTATTCTTACTCCTTTTCCTTTATCTTCACTTTAGTTATATTGTTAAACCATCTCAATAATTTATCTTGAATCATCTTTGGTGTTGTAGTGGGGAAACAGAACATTTAGAAGATGCTGCTAAACAATTATAGTAATGAAAACATGCATAGTAGTAAAAGCATAATGAATTTCAAAAGTAGGCTGTTTGACAATAAGCTGCAAGATTGGATTGAGCTTTCTCTATAGCCCTGTGTCTATCCTGACTCCTGTTTCACTTGTTTTTAGTGATATGACATGCTAGTTGTACAAGTATCCTACTTCCTGTACTTCTTGTTCTGTTGCTGTTGGACCATTACTGTGATGTACAACTAGATGTTAGAATTTCTCACATCTTTTTATTTGTCATCACGAACTTGTTTTGTGGCAAACAAGAGTGAAATTGTTTGATGATGAAGCATTGTGTTCCTGAGATCATCTCTATAGTCCACAACCGTGCATTCATTGATTGCAATTATGCATTCTTGCACCTTTTGCTTCCCTTTTGCCGCATTGTTTAGTTTCTCTGTCTTTCAAAGTCAACGAAAGAAACCCAGATGGAACATGAAAAGCATAATTGGCTTATTTAGCTTGGCAAAGTGATGGTGCAATAATATTTCCTTCATGTCTATGATATCTTTTCACCCATCTTTAATAAGCCTCAATGTGGTTGTTGTATGGTATGGTATGGTCCCCCCCGCCTCTCTAGGAAGGGGGGCCGGTTTCGTTCTGTTTCCTCAAAAACAATATGGATGAATGACACCAGTTGTCATCCTCAAAGGAAGAGGCGGAAAAGCAGAAGGAATAAAATTGAAAGTTGATAGCGATTGATGGCTGTAAGAGTGACCCGGTTTAGATTATGATTTTGTTGTTTGTATATATGCACATTCCTAAGGTATCGTAGATTGAATGGATTATACTAGCAGTCCATTGTTTAATAATGTGATTCAAATCAACCTAGGGATATGTAAGTTGAGAAAAGCAGGTTTAGAGTAAGCTGAAACTTGTTCTGTTTCAGCTATTATACAGTTTTATTTTGTGCTGATAACGTTCTATGTTCAATCATATGAAAATCGCAGCTGGAAGAGAGGCAACCATGCACCTGGGTGTTTGAAGATCATGAAAGGGTAAGTAAAAAAAGAAATACATTGCAATTATAAGACCCCAAAAAGTGGTTTTGCTTCTTTTGCTGCAGAAGATATTGGTAGGGGCCTGTGAAATGATCATGAAAGGGGGGCCATTAATTAATTAATTTGCAGGAGGGGCTGGGGGGGGGGGGGGGGGGGGGCTGGCTCAATTATGAAATAAGGGTGGTGATGATTCGTAAATTCATGAGCTGTTCATTGCTGAAAATGGAGCCGGAAGAAACCAAGTAAAAAGCACGCATGGGGGTGGTAAGTAAGGTTGTGTTTGTGGATTGAGTGGCCAAATTAAAGAAAAAAGTAGCTTTTTTGTGTTTCGTGGAACATGCTGTCTGTGTCTTCATTTACCGGTGGTTTCGTGGAACAAGTTAGCACTTGATTGATTCCGGACATAGATATCTTCTTTTTTGGTTATTAACTTTACTTGGTATTGTTTCTTTAGCCTTTTCCATGATATTGTTCTCCTCTTCTCTTCTCCAGTCAATGCTTATGCTGTTTATGTTTAGGCTTATTGAAAAAGGAAAGGATACATGTGCTTACAAATCCCAACATACATTACAGCCATAGAGGTAAGGCAGTAGAAAGTAGAAACAAATCCCAGTTCCTCATTTTCGTGTCACTTTTGTTTAGTTACTTCAATCGAAGTTCACTAGCTCGACTCCCTTTCTGCAAGATGCATGAGATAATACATTATAACTAAACTTGTTACAGGCTGATTTAGAGTGCGTAATGACGGGGCTCGATCTTCCCCACAACCGAGTTCTCCAAGGGGTCTCTACTGATTTAGAGCTCGAGGAAGACGAAGAAGTGGGAAGGTCAAATAGCTTATCAATAGTGGTGAAACGGGGAATGGTGTCCGGTCAAGTGTTAACTCTGGTGGAATGATGGAGTCATGGATGGTGTTGGTTGGCAATAGGTAGTTGGAAGATAAATTAAAGAAGATGATTAAAAGTAGGGTTTCGTATTGTTTAATGACTCCCTGAACCCAAACAACCTCTTAAAGATAATTAAAAGTAGGGTTTCCTCTTAAATACCCTCTACCGAAACCAATGCTTAAATCAAAGACCAACTAAACTGAATATTAAGCCGAGTCGGAAACTAACTAAGCAACCCACCAAAAAATTTAAATAAACCAAATCAAAATCATGTACCAATTGAATAAAAACCATGCATGCCACCCTTTGAACTATCCTTGTCCTCAAGGATCGATGTTAACGTTGTTAAGACATTGACCATGTAAGTGCTACAAGTCCTCCCAGCCTCCAATGTGTTGAAAATCGACCAATGTACAAGCACCTCTTTCCTTCCTCATTCCATGCGACGATCCAAAATAACATGGGGTGTTGGAACATGAAACCTTGCTGGAGGGAAGTCCCTCTGTACCACTTTCGAGCCAACTCTTCTCGTTTTCTTGAGTAACGAGACATGAAAAACAGGGTGCATACACGTGTTAGTCTGAAATTCCAAACGATATGCTAAAGCTCCGATTTGCTCCAAGATCTTATACGGCCCACAAAACTTTGAAGCTAGTTTATGATATTGCTGAACCATGAGAGTTGGATGCCGATACACCATCGTCTTTACATAAACCCAACTACGTAGTTTCCTTGTTTATCTTGTTGTAGTGCTTTGCCTTGCATTCTTGGGCACGAAGTAGTCGACGTTGTAATTTTCGCAATACTTTATCACGATCACGAAACTTGATCTTAACAACATCTATTTTGGTACTTCCTGAAACGTTGGGTAGAAGGCTTTTACAGTTGTTCGGTTCATACAGTTGATGGTTATTTAGTTTACCTTTTATATTGTCCTTTTTATGTCAATGTTTTCATGTATGCTATGGTTTGTTGAGTCGTGACACCTTGGTTAGTCCGTAATATGGGTTGAACCTAAGGTTCAACTGAGAGAGTCGTTTTGGGTTAGGTATTACAAAGACCGGCCATACGTTATATACTATACGCATGCGGGAAACCCCCAACACTTTTCTATCTCTCACTTACACTTAGCAAACGCTTATTATCTAACTCTATTTGCCTTGCGAGGAACTGCTCAAAAACAGTCCAATATGCTCAACTCAAGTGATACTTAAGCTCGAATCACTTATCGAACCAATCAATCATGCTAGAGAGAAAAATAGCATATATGGTTGTTGATTACGTGATTGTGACCAGGGGTTGTAATGAAGATATGCCAAAATAGTACGTAAGAATAATATTAAATTACCTGACAAACTTAGGACCATCAATCAAGTGCATTTTTATTAAAGTCAAAACTCGTGTTAATGCACGAACACATAGTAATAATGTTGTTTCGATTTGCTGGGTCAAGAAGACAAGAACGCAATATGACCCTCCATCGCCTCCTAATATTACGAGGAGCAGTAGCAGTTAAATTAGCACTAGACTTCAAATTTGGGAAACATAATTATGCTGTTTAGAGCACTTAGGTCTGTAATCACTAATCAAACGTTAACGTCCGCTTAATTAATTACTAGACTACTATAGCTACTTAACTCTAAGCATGATCTTTGAAATCAGTCTTGTGGTGTTCGTTTTATTTTTCTGGAATTTTAGTATCTACATATTTATTAGCTTTATTTATCAAAAAAACATATTTATTAGCTTTTGTGTTTAAATATAACCATCGTTATAAGAGCTGTAAGGTACTATTTTTTTTCTCCAAAAGTTGGCCCAGTATTATTAATGCCTCAAAATCAGAGCAAATAGTGTTTACATAATTATCATCAACCACAGGAGGCCTCTCACCGGAGATGGTGGAAGTAATAAAAAAAGATCGACGAGCTAACTCATGTGTGATCTCATTCCTAATTCTCCTGACCCAAGCAACATTGTAAAAAGGTTTGTTTTTTATGAACTCAACACCCAGTCTTGCCAGCACCCCAAACTTTGTAACCTCCGATGAACCTTTGTTAAGAACTCCAACCACTTCCTGATTGTCCGTTTCGAAAATTGCTCTATTGTAGCCCATGCTATGAACCCAACTCATGGCTTCGATCAGAGCGCCCAGCTCCAGCTCTCGGATCTCAGTAAAACAGTCCAGTCGCTGCATGGCATAGTGTAGGAAGTTGCCCTCTTCGTCGCGGACCACCATTCATGTCCCTGTGCAGTTCTCCATTTCACAAATAGCAATGTCAACATTACACTTCACATAACCTAACGTGCTACTTGGGGCAGTAAGACTGTAGGTGGTGACCTTGAGTTGTTCGCAGCGTCTGCGCCACTTTCCACTCCCTCAGGTCCTCAAGTCCCTTCCTCGTGACCGCTTCCCCCAAAGATGACTTGCCACTCCAAACTCTTTCATTCCTTTCACGCCAGATAGCCCAAATAATCGCACTTATGTCCTAGATGAAGGATTCCGCACCTGTGTCGATGAGCTCGAAACACCACTGCCGAAAGTGTCACTACAAGAAATCAGGTTTTTAGTCACGGTTTTTAGGCCATTTTAGTCAAGGTTTTTACTGTGACAAATAAATTTAGTCATGGTTCACCATTCCGTGACTAAATCGACCAAAACTCGTCACGATTTTCCTGTGAACCGTGACAAAATAAACTAACTCACGGTTACAGTATAGTCATGGTTACTGCAGTAACCGTGACTAATGTTAGTCACGGTTCCTTGGTAAACCGTGACTAACATTGGTCACGGTTTCTGTGGTAACCATGACTACTATTAGTCACGGTTAAGTAATGAACCGTGACTAACATAGTCAAGGTTACTACAGAAACCGTGACCACTGTTAGTCACAGTTCAGTAGTAAACCGTGACTAATATGTGCACGAAAATATATTAGTCACGGTCAGGAAACCGTGACTAATTATTTATAAAATAAAAAAAATACTTGCAATTTTTACACCAAAACTGTCCTTTTAGGCACCTACATTTTTAACAGAAATCTACGTACATACAGTGTTCAAATTCTAACATCCACCAACTTACTACATAGTTCTGACATCCACTACAACCTATCCAAACATTTTTTACTACCACAAACTGACAACATTATTTGGGATTACTATTGCGCACTACAATCATCATTTGGACTAAATCGACGTCTCTGTTCGGGAGGGGGCTCAGACACATAGCAATCCTGCAAAATAATACAAACTTATATTGTTTTTATCAAATAAAGTTGATGAGAACTCACCACAAACATGGCTTGAGGAAAATCGAGGGGATTATCTGTCTCATTACCTCGGACATTTAGATCAATTTGCTCTTGGTTTCTCGGAGACACAACTGGTGCACTAGAACTACTTGTACCTATTTGTGACATCATAAATTGTATTTGTGCCTCCATCTGTGATTGCTTCTCTTGTGTTTGTCGGAGCTGGTCTTTTAAAGTTGCAACCTCTGCACTCGAGTCATACCTAGAGCGCTTCCTTATACAAGCTGATTCACCGAAGACCTAGAAATACAAAGACAATATAATTATACATTATTCGTTTAAATAGAATCTTATAAGAGTCATATACTTTCCTTTGAAGGGACAGCTCAGTATCCAAGTCCTCGAACCCTCCCAGGATGCTCATGCTTATTTAATGCTAAGGCAAATGCATCATCCAAAGCTACATTCTTAGGAGCTAACCCTAAAGCTTGAATCTCTTCAATTTTTTCCTGCATAATTGTTGAATCATTATTTACCACAAACTACTGAAGAACAAGAAAGAAACAAAGTATTGAACCTTGAAGGTTTAATTATGCATAAATTATCTACTGATGTTGCTAATAACATCCACTTCAGACTATCTAGTGATGCAGAAATTGGATTGGCAGGATGAGAATATGGTAGGTATTCCAAGGATAGGCCGATATGAGAATAGAGACAAGTGCAAGAAAAAGGTGATCAGTGGTTCAGTTATTGACATGATATGATGTATCATGTAACAGACGGTAGTGAAAGAATTGCAATTTGGGATGAAGACTGTCAATGCCCCCAAGAACCATTACGAATAGTTGAGTCTATGTACAACAAACATTTACAGAAAGGTAAGAAATGGTATAGTAGGAGAAATTAGTGATAAATGGGTCCATCCAAATCCAAATCAACAGTATACTTTGATGATGTAAACTCTACTTTTTATCATATTCAGTTTATGCATGTCTGAGATAGACTCCAAAATTCAATCTTTGTGAAGCGATGTGAGAGACAAGCCACCTCTATCAAGTTAAGAGTTGAGGCATCATGGAACAAATATGATCTGAATGTCAGTTTGAGCATGGATGAGCGGCAGAGCAGGGATGCGGTGGAGCGGGGGGACGAGCGACAAGCGGCGGAGCAGGGACACGGTGAACGATCGGAGAGCGTAACCCAGAGGAGCTGGGTTAGGGATTGGGAATGGAATGAAGATTGGGTGGGTACGACGGTTTTGTGGTCTGTTGGTCACGGTTTATTGGTTAAATCGTGACAAGTTTGTCACGATTCTGTACAAACCGTGACAAACCAGTCACGGTTTAACCAATAAAATGTGACTGATTGGTCACGATTAAGGGTGAACCGTGACTAATTAGTCACGGTTCAACCTTAATCGTGACCAATCAATCACGGTTGAACCTTAACTGTGACCAACCAGTCACGGTTTATTCAGTAAACCGTGACTGATTAGTCACGGTTCAAGTTCAACCGTGACTGATTAGTCACAGTTCAGGTTCAACCGTGACTGATCAGTCACAGTTCACTACTAACTGTGACTGGTTTGTCACGGTTTTGTCAAACCGTGACTAGTTTGTCACGGTTTTGTGAAACCGTGACAAATTAGTCACAGTTAGTACTGAACCGTGACAAATTAGTAACGGTTCATAAAACCGTGACTACAGAACTGTGATAAACGTCTGATTTTCTTGTAGTGTGTATTCTGAAGCCGGGGAGCTGCTCAACACTATGGTACAACCCACTCACCTGCCAACACTCGATGGCAACCGGGCAGCGAAAAAAGATGTGCTCCGCTGATTCTCCACGATCCGAGTAGCATTCGCATTCATCAACGACATCGGACCCTCTACGACGAAGCACTTCCCGCGTCGGCAAGACTCCTTGGGCGATACGCCATAACAAATGCTTAGACTTTGGCGGGATGTTCAATTTCCAGAGCTTGAGCTAAGGGCCGTCATCATGGAAACACCCGAGAACGCCTTGACTTTCAGTTGCAATGCGATAAGAAGATCGCACCGAGTACTTCCCCGATTTCTCAAATCACCAGATCCTGTCATTTGTTCCTTCTCTTGATGGTGGCGTCATGCGCTTTATGATCTGTATATCACAGTCACAAAAATACTGTGTGAGCAAGTCCTCGTCCCAAATCTGGAGATTTGGCACGATTAGATCATTGACCGTCAAATTATTGAGTTGCAGACTGGGAATTGATTCAACATAGTAGTTTCGATCATCCCTCAACCAAGGTTCCGTCCACACATTAATAATGGAACTGTCCTCCATCCTCCACCTAAACCCCTCTCAAACAATATCTTGGGCAGCATGAATGCTTTTTCAAACGAAGCTTGGCCGTTAACCAGCTTGAGCTGTTAGATAGTCCTCTTTAAGAAAATATTTGGCTTTGAACACTCTAGAAACCAAAGCATTGGGTTCGGTAAAAAACCTCCACCCTTGTTTGCCCAACATAGCGAGATTGAAGCCTTCGAATCCCTCTTGATTCCTTCCTAACACACAATCTCTCCCATCGCATCCACGCGATACCTATGCCACCATTGTGTTTGTTACCCCACCAGAAGTTGTTGAGCATACGTTCAAGCTCCTCTTCAAGGGTCAAGGGTATGCGAAACACATTCATCGTAAAAACTGGAATGGCTTGTGCGATAGTTTTAATTAAGATCTCTCTACCACTGGTGGCGGTAAAATGATGTCTCCAACATTGTATCCGGCTCCACAATCAGTCTTTTAAATAATTCATACTTTCTTCCTTCTGATCACGGAGGGAAGGCCTAGGTATCGATCTGTTTGAAGGCTGCCATAAACTCCAATAACATCTTTGGCCCCATCTGCTAACATCAGGTTGATATCTTTAGTGAAACAGATACCAGATTTGTCGTAATTGATTAACTGACCTAAGGGTTTAGCATATGCGTCGAACACCCACTTGATAATTCTCGTGTCTTTGATTCCTGCTCTGAAAAGGAAGAAGCTATCATCGGCAAAGAGAAGGTGCGAGATGCGAGGTGCATTCTTGCTAACTCTCATGCCTACCAGCCGTCCTCGTGCTTCTTCTTTCGAATTAGCATAGAGAGTCCCTCTACACAAATGAGGAAGAGAAACAGTGACAAAGGGAACCCTTGTATCAATTCTCGAGTTGGCCGGAAATTGTTACTGAGTTCACCATTTATCGATACTCGGTACTCAACCGATTGAATGTACATCATCATCTATTGAGTCCACTTGTCGTGAAAACCAAGGTCATGCAACATTCTTCGCACGTACACCCACTCGACTCTATCAAAGGCCTTAGAGATTTCGACTTTGAGAGCAACAAACTCGGTTTTCTTTCTTTGCTTGATCTTCATTGCATGCAAGGTTTCCAAGGCAATTAGCAGATTGTCAATAATATTGCGACCCTTCACAAAGGTTGATTGCTCCTCGCCAATGATGCTCGGCATAACCTTATGAAGCCGATTTGCCAACACTTTTGCTACGAGTCTGTATAACACGTTACAAAGCGAGATGGGTCTAAGCTCCTTCATAGTACTAGGGTTCGTTACCTTTGGCAAAAGCACGATGCTAGTGTTTTGAATTTCCGTGGGTAGCTGCCCATCATGTAACCACCTCATGCAAGTTGTGACCACATCTTCACCAACTTCACTCCATATTTTCTGGTAAAACCCGTGGTTGAAGCCATCCGGCCCTGGGGCATTGTACAGATTCATGTCGAACAAGGCTGCTCGGAACTCCTCGGGCGTGAAGGCTTTGGTGAGCCACTCATTGTCCTCCTCGGAAAATTTACGTTGCATGGAATCAATAATCGGCTCCACGTCCACTGCATGGGCCATTAACAGTGATCTGAAATATTTCTCAGCAATTTGCGCGATCTCCTCAGTTAATTCTCGCCAATCTGCTTACACTTTTTGCGACCATTAGCAACACGGTGAAAGTATTTTGTGTTCCTTTCACCGTATTTCATCCAAAAATGTTTGGCTCTTTGCTTCCTGTAAACCTTTTCTCTCTCGAGGACCTTAATCAGATCTTCTCTACTCTTCTCATACTATTCATGGTCCTCCAGCGATTCACCTTCTCTCAGCTCAATCATTCTAGCTTTCAACATTTTAATATCCTGCTTAAAAGAAACATCGATACCACGACTCCACATCTGGAGCTCATGCTCGCAATCCTTCAACCAGTCAACGATATCACGACCTCTACTTATCATCCAGTTGCGCCCAATTACCTCTTTCGCTCCGGGTATCATTAACCAATGATTTTAAAACCTGAAGGAACGTCCCAATCGCTACCATAGTTAGCATAATAGAAGAATGATTGGAGACCAGAGCAACCATATTACAAAGCTCGACCTCCATGTAATGACTTCCCCATGCCTCATTGATCAGACACTGATCAAGTCGTTCTTCCACCGCGGTCGGTTTCCCCCTTGACCTACTCCATGTAAAAGAGTAACCCAATAGAGGCATATCAGTGAGTTTGCAATCCTCAAGAGCCTCGCAAAATCTTCTAATGAGGCAATCTAGATGTTCATGTCTGCCTTTTTCTCAACTTGTGAAAGGAGGTCGTTGCAATCCCCAACGACACACCATGGTTCACCATTGTCGACAATCAAACTTCGTAAGATGTTCCATGACTCCCTCCTTCGGCTGAAATCTAGGATTCCATAAAAACCCGTGAGGGTGAACTTCTTATTACTCTCATCCTCCACCATCATGTTGATAAAATTCCTTCCATATAATAATATTTCAACTTTTGTACTCTCTCGCCAAAGAACCGCAAGACCATCACTGTGCCCTTCGTTCTCAACCACAAAGCAACCTTCAAACTGTAACGAACGCTTAACCCCCTCAATGTGTTGTTTTCCCGTGAGGGTTTCTGAAGGAAAAAAACGTCCGACCTATGAACGTGAACCAGCTCATTCACCGCCTGAACTGCTCAAGGCTGGACCAATCCTCGGAAGTTTCAGCTTAACACACATGGCTATTGGCAGGTCCTGAATCCATTCACGCCTGTCTGTTCCATATATTTTGGGTTTTGGCCACCTTTCTTTGGTGACTTTGATGGCTTTCCACTGCCACCTGCATCTTCGTCCATAACATCAACATTGGTGCCTCCTCTACGCCTTTTTTATGATCGTGTAAATTTATAGGGTCACCTTCTTCGTTGACAGCTGCAGCAACGAACGAGATTTTTATCCCTTCTGTGAGTAGACTTGCGCTAAGATTACCCATTAGGCTCTCAATGCAACGAGGCACAGTCTGTCTAGCTTCTCCACCTGATCTCTAGTTACTATCGGTCGAATGTCCTCCTCTCTTTGAGAGATTTGGACCGTCCGGACCCCATGTCAGCTCCTTCCGCACCAGATATTTATTACCGGCGTTTACTCTTGACTTCTTTGGTGGAGCGCGCAGTTTCTTGTCCCACGTACGAACGATTTGATCCTCTAAGACTTGAAAGATAACTTTATAGTACCTGTCAATATGACCGAGCTCTCCAAAAATGTAACAGAAATTGGGCAGCCGTTCACAACGAAAGAAGCAAGTGACGCTCTCTCCTTCTTCGATTGTGATTTTCTTTTCTCTTTTCAAGGGTTTGCGTATGTCGAGACGAACCTGCACCCGCATATAATCTTGCGCATAAGAAAGCATGTTGCTCTCATCGTACTCCACAAAGGCTCCCACGAAGTTGCCAAGAGTCTGACCTACCGTTTCAGAGAAACAGCCAGGTGGTAGGTCGTATATCTACATCCAGAAATTCGCAAAGGCGAGCTCCACACTCCTGGGGGTTTCCCTTTCTTTTATCTCCTGGAGGACAAGGAGGCTGGAGTCAAACGACCAGGGTCCTCCTTCCAAGGTGCGGCGTAAGTTTTTTTCCAAGATCTTCAATCGTAACTCCACGCCTCGGCTGCCAGATGTCAGCCAAGAGGCACATTTGACGAAGTGAGAATAATTCTCTACCATTTTAAGCCACTGCAAGCTCCTCCTTCCACAATCCAAACAACTCCAACACCATCCTATACCAACAATCCAAGATCAAGAGGCTAAGGAGACTCCTAATATGCAAATTCTAGGTGTTTTCCTCTCTTTATATACGGGTTGTAAAGAAATCCCCTACGGTTTGGTTGGGTGAACCCTAGGGTATGAGATGTTTGTTATTACAATTTACAATGATTTAGACCTTTGTTATGCAATTTCTTATTGAATTTATGCTCTTTTCCTTTGAAATGTACCTATGTGAATGTGGTTGCTTGACTTTGTGCTCATTTGACCTATGATCCTTGGTTGTTTCCGATGTTTTATTGCCTCATAAGAATAGGTTGTGGATGCCTATTTATGTGTTTCACTAGAGAGAGGGACATGTTTTTTATGAATAGGTTAGGGTAATCTTATTCATAAAAAATGAGAGTTAAGAGGGAAGGGTTCCCAACTTAACTAGAGTTTAAGTACAACCACAAAAACTCAAAGACTATGGTGAACCTTCATTGCTTCTAAGAAGCTTAGGGAACATTGCCACAATCAAAACCTCTCAAGTCTAGAAGATCCAAAGCTAGGGACGAGTCTCTCCTTTGGTAAGCAAAGTGTCCTTCCAACCACACTTTAGAACTAACAGACTTAAGACAAAAGAGAGGAAATATTAAACTAAATCTATCACTCGAGCAGTCCTCTCAGAGCCACGCAAGCTTCGAATTTCCTGAAGAATGATCAAGGCTAGGTTTTGCGTGTCAATCGAGGTGGAAGTATGAAACCTTCTGCATCGCTCCTTCCATGAGTGGTAGATAGTGCTTCTCCAAATAATATGAACTGCTTCCTCTTGTGGAGAGCCACCTATAGTGCAGGTAATGAAGTAACACAATAGATCTTCCCAAATAGAGATATTGGATGGCCAAGGCCTTCTCCCACAGAAAACCCCACACACTCTTAATGTAAGGGAAATCAGTGAATAAGTGATTCATGTAGTCCTCCTCATTAGAGCAAAGAAGACAACTAGTATCATTACACAGATTCCACGGGTGAAGTTTATCTCTTGTAGTAATTCCATTAATAGCAAGCCAAGTAAGGAAGGAGAATCTTGGAATTTGGGTGAAATTTCTCTTAGGCATTTATCGAACACCATATATGCATGAGCTCTTTGGTTGATTTAGGTAGAGAGACCAATTTCCATTGCTTGGTAATGGTTCTAGGGTCTCATAAGAGTTATGTACGTGTTTGGTGCTTTGCCTATGGTTGATTTGGATTGCATAGCTAGGTTTTATGTTTCTTTTACCTGGTTTTCATGATTGAGTGTCTCGGAACCTAAGTGGATACCAACTGTGCCCTTATTTCCTCTCATTCTCAAATCCTTTTGTCTCAATTGTGTATTGTGGTTGCCTTTTATCGATTTCCACTCTTTCATCGCTCTTTGAGAATGATTTACTGTTAAATTTTGAGTTGAATGTGTGTTTTGTCATTGGTTTGGTTGTGTTTATTGTGGCACGTACACCACATAGCCCTATTTATAGCCCTCTCCCATACGAGTAACCTTAGATCAAGAGACCCCGCGGAAATACGACCCTAACCAAAAGCTCGGTATCTTTGGGAAGGCCCTTGGCCCGACCACCAGTCTACATTAGGTAGATAACCTTGGTCGAGTTGCCAGGGATTTTTTGCTTTCCTCCCAAGGGTGGATATCCTTCATTAAGGATATTGTGAATGCTTCCATGGGAAGGGATCTTGTTTAGGATGTGTTTGTGACTCTCCATACGGTAGGGGAGTGGGTGTGTGGTGGCCGACAATGGTGGTGTGGGATAAAATCTTTGTCGCCTTAATAAACACCTCGAACTGAATTGACTTATGACTTTATTTAATGTGTGTTTGTTATGCTTGATTGTGGTTATTGAACTTTGATAGTGTGGTTGGAGTTATTAGTATATAGAATATATTTGTCGTGTATTATTATAAATATATTTTATTTTATCCAATCTTAGTTGATTGTATAGTTATAGTTGAGATATTTTATGATACAGTTACGATTGTACTCAATCTTTTGTAACCAATTTTATTCACCTATAAAATAACCACCAGGCCAAGATTGGCAGGTGTGTCTTCTCTCATTCTCTACATTGTATGTGAGCCACTCTCATGATCCAATTTGGTCAGCTCCTCTCCAAAACCTACTTCTCAACCGCCTCTCTCTTTCGCTCTTCTATTCTCTCTTTCATCATGTCCACCATATCAACTCCAACAAATTCCAACGACACCACCTCCCTTATCACTCTACCAAATATACTCAATCCACCCACTTCTTTACCATTGAAATTGAATGCTAACAATTATTTGTTTCAAAAGCTCCAATTTAAGCCCTTCCTTGTAGGATATAACCTTCATGGTCACGTTGATGGGAGCAAACCAGTGTCATCAACAACCCTTGATGATGGCTCCTCCAACCCCCTTTATGACCAATGGCATCGCATGGTGATCACGACCAAAAGTTTGATCCCAAAGATACCTAGCAATGCTAGGGTCGATTTCACGGGGTCCCTCGATGGAAGGGTACTCAGATAGGATGAGAGCTAACAAAGGGGTTTTATGGTTGAGGTTCCACAAGAGTCAAACAACAAACGAAAGTCCACTAGCATGAACCTTAGCTCCTATAATGATGTAGATGGCAACTAAGTATTCCCTGAGATAGGATAGAACCCCACACTTAGATTGCACGACAATACAAACCACCATATCTTCTAAAACAGTACAAAAGTAGCCAAATATTAGAAAACTTGCGGAACAAGAAAACTTCAAGCTTTGGGAAAATGATGCTCTTCCCCTTCCCACTTACTCTAGAACTTGGCAGAAAAAAGTTGATGTTTGGATTAGAGCACTTTATCGAGGCCAAAACTACTTAGCAAATGGGGGAATATGGTACAGGTCGTGGCAAGATTCGTAGTAGACCTTAACCAATCTTCACCATGCAAGTTTTACCACTGGAATTTAAGCATTCAAAAGCCATTTGAGAACTCTAATATGCAACTTCGTTTTTGCAACAAGCTAGAGAGATCGGGAAAGACAAGACATGCCATATTCTCTCAAAAATTTCGGTCCAAAAGTGTCCCAAACAAAGCGAGTTATCTAACCTCAAATCTTTTAAAAGTTGGCTCTTAAAGTACTAGAAAACAAGAGACTCGAGGGATGCAACATAAACGTAGAAATTCGAACATACTGCTAAGGGGCTCGATCACCAGACCAAACTCACCAAGAGATCAAGAACTTGACTCGAAACAGAAGAATTTAAAGCAGCAAGATGAGTCAAAGGCTTTCGGAAACCAGCACCACTAAGATAAAAAAATATCCCAAGGGCTATAAGACTTGGCTCAAAAATTGGGAAGCAGACAGAACGACAAAATAAAACGCAGTCACCGCCCGAAACTCAGAAAACAAAAGCAAAACAGGAACAAAAGCAAAGAAAGAACGGCTAACCCTCCTAAACTTAAATGCCAATCCCCACCCCACACTTAAACATTGTAATACCCAATTGCAGGGAAAGGACGAGAATAAGGTTAGAAAGATGTTAGTGATGGTAAAAAGAAGCCGGAGATGGGATTCCGGGTCAAGTAGATTGTTCAGGACGAGGACCTAAATCAGGTGTACCTGCGGGAAACACGCAAAACAAAAAAATGCAAGAGAGGCCACACCACACACGACACATATTTACAAAAACAGGAAGCTGAAAATAGAAACTGCAAAGTCACATTGTCTACAACCTAATATCCGACAGAGAGTGGAATGTGGGGAAAATTTAGCAACCTAACATGCTAGGAAGCTATATCATGCACTCACAATAAGTCATAAGTACTAAAAAAGAAAGACACACACAAAAAAGTAGATCGTTCTACATATCCAGTAATAGAACTAAAAAGCGGATCAAAAAGAGAAGAAGGGAAGGTTGAGGGTGTGTCACCCCTGAGGTTTCACCCCTTGCTCATCCCAACCAATGGACTCCTTGAAGTTTCTTGTCGAGGTGATGATGGGAGGGAGTGAATTCGTGACCATTCGATTGAATAAGTCGAAGCTTGTGTGGTCCTCCTTGCAAGTACCCAAAGAGATTGAGGCATTATTCTTCAAAGACACCTCCCTAGCCAATTTCTTCTTATAGCGCTCTCTCGCTTCCTTGTCCGCCTCTTCCTAGGTATTTTTGGGGATGTATGGTCTTTCAGGATCTCATTAGGAGAGGTGTGGTGGTAGGATACTTCTTTTCAAGGTTGTCAATCTCATGAGGAGATGTTGCTTTTTCCATCCTCGGGAATGCTCGATTCTTCTCCAAGGTGAATAGGTCCAACACTTGGCTCGGGCACAAGGGGCGGGGGAACCTTGTTCTTCTCATCATGAGCTTGGAGCTCCTTACATTCCACATTAATGTCCAAAGTTTGACCCTAGCTTCTAAGTCATGCACAAGTATGGTCCACTTCTCATCTCTAATACGCTCCTTTTCTTTGGGTGGATTTCATTTTAGTACACATTGTTTCAAAAAATTCATTTCAGTCATTATCGTTTTAGAAAATGTCAAAACAATATTTTCATCCAATTCCATACAAAATTTTTGTTAAGTCTTGACGTGGCAACTAAGTCACACATCCTAGTCAGTTAAAATAATAATAAAATAATATTATTCTAATATTTAAAACTAATTTTTTTAATATAATTAATATTTTTAATAAAAATAAAAAATGTTTTTTTCATAAAAATTCTCTCCTCCCACCTCGAAAATACATACATATCTAAACGTTTCATGGTTTCACTACTAAACGTTTCGCCACTTTTTCATTTTGGTACTTTTTTTTTTGTATATGTATTAGTTTTTTGGTACTTATTCCACCTCCAACCCTCTTACCCTTCTTCTTCTCTCCCCTCCTTCCTCCTCCCTCCTTTTCTCCTCTCTCCTTTTTCCCCTATGCTTCCTCCTACTTCCTCCCTTTACCATTTTCTCTCTCTCTTCTCTTCCCTTTTCATCATTTCATCCGCCTCTCCTCTTCCTCTCTCCTCCCTTCCGTCTCCTCCTCCTAAAAACTCAGATCTGAGTTTCTAAGGAGGAGGAAAAGTGGAGGGAGGACAGGAGGAAGAGAGGAGAGGCGAAGGGAGGAGCTAGGTAGGAGGAATTAGAGGAGAGGCAAATGAAGAAAGTAGGAGGAAACATAGGGGAGAAGGAAGAGAAGAGAGGCGAAGGAAGGATGAAGAGGGCAGGATGGGAGAAGAAGGAGGGCAAGATGGGAGAAGAAGGAGGTTCGGAGGTGGAAAAATAAAAAATAAATAAATATGTGAACAAAAAGTACCAAAAAACGCAATCTATAAATAAAAAGTACCAAAATGAAAAAGTAGTGAAACGTTTAGTACTGAGCCGTGAAACATTTAGATATATAAGTATTTTTGAGGTGGGAGTAGAGAGAAGAGGAGAGGGGGAAATGGGGAAAATATTTTTTAATTTTTTAATTAAAACATTAATTATTTTAAGAAAAAGGTCATTTTTAATTTTAAATTCATAAAATAATTATTTTATTATAATTTTTGCTAATTGGGATGTGTGACTCAGCTGCCCCGTTAGCACTTAACAGAAAAATCAGATGGAATTAGCCGGAAATACCGTTTTGAGATTTTCTAAAACGATAATGACTGAATGAAATTTTTGAAACGATGTACCAAAGTGAGATTCATCCAAACATTAGGTACCAATAAAGTAACACCTCTCCACCTCCATAACTAGGGTTACCGGAAGAGTTCTTACTTGCATGTAGTCTCGATCATACAACCCTTTTTGTCGGTATCCCTTATAGCCCGACTAATTCCGCCAATTGCACACTCCCAAAATCGTGATGGGGGTAAACTCTGAGTAACTCCTGAAATTAGTGCCAACATTCATAGAGGCTCTCATCATCTAATTTCATGAATCTTGCTATCTGAGCCTTGAATGTCGAAGTCTTGGAGGAAGGATAATATTCTTCGAGGAAGCCTCGAGATAGAGTAGCCCAATCCCTGAAACTCCCTCCGGGTTGACTACTTAGCCATCTCTTCGCCGCACCCATGAGTGAGAATTTGAAGAGCCGAAGTTTGAAAGCATCCTCCGAGACATTCCTTTGCTTGAAAGTGTCACATATGTATGAGAATGTCTCGAGGTGGGCCACTGGGCATTCTTCCGAACTTCCATGGAACGGCCGATTTTGGACCAAGTTGATGTAGTGGACTTTTAGCTCAAACTGACCAGCTCCAATAGTCGATGACACGATGCTCTTTTCTTGCTCCCCACCAATAGTTTTGTAAAATCCGCCAAAATTCCTCCTTTCTTGAGCCTTATCCGAGTATAAGGAACTTGACACAATGCTCAAAGTGTCATCATTGTCACTTTCTAAGTCCGTGAGATGAGAGAATTCTGAAGAAGTCTCAAAGTCTTATGCAAACTGGTTTTCAAACTCCTCGGGGCCACCCTGCATACAAACAAACACAATACAAAAGAGTGAAGATTCCAAAGCTTTAAACTCTAAACAAGCAACAAGACAAGGATCCACACCGACAACTCACTCAAACTAGTCAAGAAACAAAGAATCGAAACAACTTAAGCTAAGAAAGAGGCAACACAAGCTCAAAACTCAACACAAAGAACCAAGAACAACCAAACAAGGAAGCAAAAACTGAAAACGAAGGTAAGAAAACAATATGTTCTATCCTTTCACACTTCAACGAGGGTCCCCGACAACGGCGCCAAAATTTGATCACCAACCAAAAGGTCGATCCCAAATATACCTAGCAATGCTAGGGTCGATTTCACGGGGTCCCTCGATGGAAGGGTACTCAGATAGGAGGAGAGCTAACAAAGGAGTTTTGTGGTTGAGGTGCCACCAGAGTCAAACAACAAACGAAAGTCCAATAACATGAAACAAAGGTCAACTTAATAAGAAAAGTCAGCACGAGCTCAAAGAGCATTGAAAGAGTGTGAGCATGTTACAATGGGCCAAATCAACAAAGGAAAAATTCTATGATAAGAAAGGGTGAGTTGGGGGTTCACTTCCATACTTACGCTGCAATATTTGAGGAAAATGGTCAAAGCGAGACTGTGACATCCTAGACAAATCCCACATCGACAAAGCATGGGGGAGATCCATGGGCTATGTGGAATAGTTCACCCTTAACTAACATGACGCGTTTTGGGGGTGGTGGTAGGGGTTTTGATCTTGAGAGGAGGAGGTCATGGGTTCGAATCCCACCAACACCCAAAAACAAATCCGTGAGGGTTGGGCCCAAAGCGGACAATATCTTGTCAGAAAATGTTGGGATGTTACAAGTATCAGAGCCTATCCCCGTCCCTCTTGAACGATGGCGGGGCAAATCTCAACGAGGACGTTGAGTCCCTTAGTGGGGGTGTATGTGACATCCTAAGAAAATCCCACATCGACAAAGCCCGAGGAAGATCCATGGCTATGTGGAATAGTTCACCCTTAACTGACATGACACATTTTTTGGTGTAGTTGGGGTTTTGATCTTGAGAGGAGGAGGTCATGGGTTCGAATCCCACCAACACCTAAAAACAAATCTGTGAGTGGTGGACCCAAAGCGGACAATATCTTGTCAGAAAAAGTTGAGATGTTTCAAAGACAAGAACCACTCCACGACCCTCACACACTTCATCAAGCCATGGCCTAGGATCCCTAGCGAGGTCCTACTACTATGTAGATGGCAAGACAATCGATCTTTAGACCAAATAATCAAAACCACCACGCACGCTGCATGCTCGATTAAATGCCTAGGTGAGAAAACACCTAAGTAGGACAAACAACATGAAACTCTTGTCAATTAGCACATGTAGGTAGGCAAACACACCTTATACCCGAATCCTAACAAGCATCTATGCGAATTAGGACCCAATCCACGAACCTACATGAGCAAACAAAGTGCCTATTCTCACCTTCAACACCCTTTGCACAAGTCATGGTTAATTTTGGGTAAGAAATAGTGCATAGTAATAGGAATGATTACTAATCTTGCATCAACACAATTCATCCACACAATTGAATCCATAAGAATACCCTTACACCCATGGATTCCCCCAACCAAAACCATAGGTCTAGTGTTCCATACAAAGAACAAGAACACCTACAAATCTACACAAGAAAATGAAGAAGTGAGACATCTTTAGCTCTTAGATGGACTTGGGATGATGGAGGATGGTGTGGAGACCCTTGGGGATGGTCTAGGAGGAGGTGGTGGAGACCCCTCTCCTTCGTCAAATAGCCTTGGAGAACACCAAAATCAAACTCTCCCTTCCCAAAGGAAGGAATTTATAGGTGTCGAGGTATGGCCTGCGGCCGCGGGTAGGGCGCGGGCGCGGGGGGTGACCGGCCGCGGGTTGAGTTTATCAAGGCCCGCGACCTTGCCCCTTTCCTTCTTCAAATTTTCTCAAAATTTTTTAACAAGAACGCACTAATATCTCTCAAATCATGCCCCGTGGGGTAGGGTGCGGTCGACTCCCTCCCGCACTCTACAAACAACTTCTAGAAACCACCTTCAAGAGATCATTCCGAGAGCTACGGACCTCTGACTGGGGCACCGTTTGAACCGTTGGAATCCTTGTTCACCCACTTTTCATGGTGTAATCTGAGAAGACATAAAAAACACTAGAAATACGATAAAAATGGAGTGTGAAATTCCCTTGTTGCCTCAACTGGTAAAAGTACCAAACCAAGCTAGAACACCATGAAACCAACAGGAAAGGGGTCAAAACTCCTACATTATCTTGTTAAGTGGGGGTTAAAAGGTAATAAATTTCTCTCGCATCACATGGATCAACTTTTTCTCAGTTGGAACGTCACCTCGGTATCGAAATGAATTATGCGTACAAACGTCGATGCAAAAATGATGCTTGAAGCTTGGAAAACCTTTGTTGTAGTTCAATGTTTGTCTACTTGCAACATGCAAAGTCGATTTAAGATATATTATACGCTCTTGGAGCTGCTATCCTAGAAGACGATTTCATTCAATTTATTCTTCATGGCCTTGGACCTGTCTACCGTCCCTTTATACGTGCTCTTCATGGCCGCCCCTCTCCGGTATCCTACTTGGAGCTCCACAGTTTTACTTATAACCGGAATCTAATGTTTCCATTGATGATATAGCAGGAAACCCTATGACGAACTATATGTCTCGGATGGCTAGATCGTGTGGCCGTGGAAGGAGATGACGTGGTTGTAGCTCAAATCAGTTCACTTCTTCGTGGAATGACAGGCCATAATAATAACAAATTTTCTCCCACTTATGGACGTCGCCTTCTTGGTTCATATAATGTTGCTGCTACTAATTCCATGTCTCCATGAACATATCAACAATACACTCAATTAGTTGGATCGGCTATTTCGGGTTATCCCATGATTTGTTTCAACTGTCAATGATAATGTCATCACTTCAAGTATTGCCCGTCACCTTGTCAGGTCAAATCCACCCTACCACCAACAGCCAACTACACCCCAACCAACCAACCCTCTCCCAACCACTAGACTCTAGACTCGGGTGCCAACTACCATCTCACCAATGACCTGAACAACCTCTATATCCATTCTGAATACCAAAGACCCGAACAAACGCATAAATTGACGATAATGAAATTTTCATTCTCACTATGTACCTATGATTTCCCCCTCAATTTTCATGTTAAATCATTCCATCGTTTATTTCAATTTTATTTCAATTGTGTTGTTCTCTCAAAAATTACAAGGAGAATGAAAGCAACACTCACAAAGTGTAAGTGCAAGATGCTTTACAACAAAACACTTATTCGTCTAAACTTTAAATATAGTAATGTATAGATCAGAAGAATAGCTTTTAGAATGGTATCAATACAATCACATGCAACATAAACATATCGTATGAGTTAATTAATTAATTGGGGGGAAAACAAACATAACCAGTTAAGATGTCATCTTATCAATATTATTTTTAACATCGAATCGATTATTTAAGTGTGGGGTGTATTATTTATGAATTAATAGATTAAGTAGAAGCTGAAGAGCCAATGGCATTCTGCCAACGTATCATCCTGAACTTGCAAATCTAAAACACTATATAAGTATTTTGGATAAAAATCCATTGCCACATAAGCTTTTGGCCTCCTCTCCTTGAGTTTAGGCTTCTCTCTCATCACACCTTCTTTCTTCCCAATTCTCCCGCATAAATAACTAATTACATACTATTTCATCAAATTTATTTTTTATTAAATTTTTCAAACTCTCTCTTCCCTATTTTTTTCCCTTTTAATAAGTTTTCTTTTTATAACATTTTATGTGCTACTCCAAACATATTATTTCCTACACAAATGTTGTTCGTTTTAATTTTTCGAATCCAACGACACCAATCTTAATATATTTTAGTAAATGATTAATCTAATATTAAAGACTATGTACAGGATAGTCAAACTGCACATTAAGCATTACTTGCACATACACATTACATCACAAAATTTTCAACCATATTCAATCATATTATTCACTTACAAGTAAACAAGCTGAATATGTTGTTTATTGAAAACCTTAAACGTTACAATATATATATAAAGGCATTTTAAATCGATCTAATATATGGATCAAGTGACACAATATGAAACCATGAAGGCTAAAATTGTTTAACTCTCATCCACACTTTGATTAACTTAAAATCTAGAACTCATTAAAATTTTCCAAGCACATTAAATCATATAGTTCATTGAAAACGTTAATGGATCGAATACATAATTCATTCAAAATATTAAATTATTATACACAATTAAATAAATCATAAATTAGTATAAATATAATTAAAATAACATACGAAATGATACTAAAAAACTTTAGCTACTATTCACACTTTAATAGTTTTACAATCTACTATACACTAAAATTTTCCAAACACATTCAATAAATTTGTTCTCTAACATCGTCAATGGCCTAATATACGATTCATTCAACATATTAAATCAATAAAATTTTAAAACATTAAAATCGTCATAAATCGATATAATATATGGTATTTTATCTAAAATTTTAAATCATCCAAAAAAAGTTTAACTAATATTTTCACTTTGATAAATAAATTTTATTTTAGATATATATATTTGAAATTAAAATAATATGTTTTAACTAAATTATTTTATATATGAGTGTTATAATAATTTATATAAAAATAATATGATCAAGATGTTAATCAATCAATTAAGAGGATCATTAACATTATAAATTGAATTTCTGATATTAAAATAATATGATCAAGATGGTATAGTAGACTTTAAAGTATATAATAAATCAATATAAAATCCATTTAAAATATTTTATTTTCCAGCTTTCTCATGTTAAAGGTATAGAGATACATCGGAATTTGAATCAAATAATATATTATGCATGCAAGTATATTGTCTCTTTCAAATATAAAATTCCGTTGGAATGGTTTATTTTCTATATTTTTTAAGTTAATTAAAATTTTAAAGATACACCGGGCTTTTAACCTGTAGTGGATTTTGTTCATGAAATGGGTTGGAATATATTTTATTCATTCCTCTAACTTTAGACATGTAGAAAGATTTTAAGAATTAAGTAAGCTCATGTGCCTCAAAATCATAAGAATAATTTTAATTTGATTTTCATATATAATTAAAAATATTTATATTTAGATATATAAATTATTTTTTTAGAATATCTAGACCATTTTTTCAAGTCATTTACTATTAACAAATTAAAAGTATTGATCGAGTTCAATCAGTTTGAATCTGACATATTCATTAAACCTAAATATATTCATATAATATGATCTTTATTTCCATATTTATTCTAAGTTTAAACGGGTCAGTTGAGATTTCATTCCTCAAAATGATTTTTTTGGACAGTGTTGTTTATTTTAATCTCGACTTTATTTATTTGTAAATTTTTTGAGAGAGTTACAATTTCGTGTTCCGTTTGTCTTAAACTTACTTTTGTTGGTAAATTATTTGGTTTATATACACCTTTTTACCCCTATACTATGCAAAGTTAACTCATTTGAACAGTTTGTTTGAAAAATAGTATAATTGTTTATGTATTTTCTCCATTGCAATGATCATAAATGGACCTACATAAACTGTTTTTTCTATAAAAATGTTAAATTTTCAACAACTACAAGACTCGATCCTACAACCTCAAAGATAAAAACAAGCTAATTTATCAGCTAAGCTAGACAAGCTAATTTATATTTATATAATAAAATTAAAGCACATTGCTTCTCGACATTTTATTGCACAATTTGAAACATATTTCACCTTTAATGATTTTGCACATTCATTTATTTTATGATAATCACCAGTTTATTGTAGAATGGAAGTGATAAATTGAATAGAGAGTAGAGTGAGTGAAAGTATGGTAATAATTCATTTATATAGTTTATTGTGAGATGATGATACTTTTGTTTAATTCGAGTTTTGTGTTGATATTTAATTAATTTGGGATTAAAATGAGATAATTTATTTCTTTGCCACATATAATCTCTGGCATCATATACTCGAACACCTTACTTATCACTCTATCAATGTATATACAAGACTAATATATTTTACACACGTTATGATAATGGTGGGAATGAGACATATAAACTGGATATTGATTGAATCATGATATTTTGTAGAATAATTAAATTATTATATTAGATAATTTATTTGCTCAAATGAATTCTTGAAAGGTATTCAAGCTAACTATAAGTTATAGATTATTTAAAAAAATAATGCACATTATTTATATGTGTTAGAGCCATTCAAGTTAACTAAATTATAAATATATAAAAGAAGTATTTGTTAGTTAATATATCCAGTGAGCTAGATAAAATTAGAGAGATAAGGTTGTGCCTTAATAAGAACAATGATCAGTGAGGTCCAAGTGTGTAATAGTATGAGTCATGAGATCGTGAGTAAATTAGGTTTTAAGTCATTTACTATTAACAAATCGAGGGTATTGATTGAGTTGAGTTAGTTTAAATTGGGCATATTTATCAAACCTAAATATATTCATATATCAAAATCATAATTTCCACATTTTTCTATGTTTTAATGGGCCAATTGATGTTTCATTCCTCTTGACTTTATTTGTTTGCAAATATTTCAAGGGAAAATTGTAATATAATTTTTTGTTTGTCTTGAACTTACCTTTGTAGGTAAATTAATTTTTTTGAAGTCATATTTGTTTATAAGACATCACTCATTTGGAAATTTTATTAAGAGAAGTATAGTTAAAAAAAAATTGAGTTGCATAAATTTAAAAAATTATGAATATTTAAGAGATGTATTTGTCAATTAATACCTATTAAGCTAGAAAAAATTGGATAAATAAGATTGTACTTTAGTAAGAGCAATGACCAATGAGGTCACAAGTGTGTAATAGTATGAGTCATGAGATCGTAAGTAAAGCGGGTAACAAGTCGTTTACTATTAACAAATTCATAGTATTAATCGGATTGAGTCAGATTGAATTGGGCATATTCATCAAACCTAAATATATTCATATAACATGATCCTTATTTCCATATTCTTCTAAGTTCTAACGGGCCAATTAAGATTTCATTCCTCAATTTCTTTTTTTTAAAGTGTTGATTTTTTTTAGTCTCAATTTTATTTGTTTACAAATGTTTAGAGAGAGTTGCAATCGTTTTCTGTTTGTCTTGAACTTACCTTTGTTGGTAAATCAAATATTTTGTTACAAAACTTTTGAAGTCAGTATTGGTTTAGAATACATCACTCATTTGATAAGATTGTTTAAGAAAAGTATAAATTAAAAAAAATTTGAGTTGCATAAATTAAAAAAATTATGAATATTTAAGAGAAGTATTTGTCAATTAATATATCCATTGAGCTATAGAAAATTGGAGAAATAAGATTGTACCTTAGTAAGAGTAATGACCAGTGAGGTCACTAGTTTATAATGAGGTGTTATACTATAAAAGCAACCTATTGGCCTTCTTCTTCTTGATTCGTTACCCATAAAAATAAGAACTCGAGGGCTTCAGTTCTTCTTTTCAAAAAAATACATCACTCCATTTCCCGACAGATGGAAAAATTCGCAGCAGCAGCAAAAGCAAAAGAAGATACTACTTCTTCTTCTTCTTCTTCTTCTTCTTCTTCTCTCTAAGACTTTGCTCTGTTTCCATTATTTATCTCTTGTTTTTACAAAGTAGAGTGAGTGAGGCAGAGCTCCATGTCTGAGTCGGAGCTTCTAATTGGAGTGTTGCTTCTCCCTTCCATTTTCACTCTGCTTCTCATCCTAATCCTTAAAACCAAAAATAACCACCAGAGGTTCAATCTGCCCCCGGGGAGCACTGGCTGGCCATTCCTGGGGGAAACAATCGGCTACTTGAGGCCTTACTCTGCTACTTGTATTGGTCGTTTCATGGAAGAGCATGTCTCCAAGTAACACTCTTTTTTTCCCCTTTCTCGCAGTTTATAAACAGAGCTTCTGCCACTGTTGTTGTTTTCTGAAGGGTGTTAATTGGTGCAGGTACGGGAAGATATACAGGTCGAATCTGTTTGGGGAGCCGACGATAGTGTCGAGCGATGCAGGGCTGAACCGATTCATACTGCAGAACGAAGGGAGACTGTTTGAATGCAGCTATCCAAGAAGCATAGGTGGGATTTTGGGGAAATGGTCGATGTTAGTGTTAGTTGGAGATATGCACCGTAACATGAGAATCATATCACTCAACTTCCTAAGCCACGCTAGGCTTCGTACTCATCTTCTCAAAGAAGTGGAGCGTCATACTCTCCTTGTACTCTCCTCTTGGAACCACAATTCCACTTTCTCCGCTCAGGACGAGGCCAAGAAGGTAATCATAACATTACTAATAAAATAAAACAGAGTATATAGAAAACAGAGCATCTAGAAAACAGACTATCTAGAAAACTGATTAAATTTCATTTTTTAATAATGGATGGATGGATGGATGGATGGATGGCAGTTCACATTCAATCTGATGGCGACGCATATAATGAGCTTGGATCCAGGGAAGCCAGAGACAGAGCAGCTGAAGAAAGAATACATCACTTTCATGAAAGGAGTTGTTTCTCCTCCTCTCAATTTTCCTGGAACTGCTTACAGTCGAGCGTTGAAGGTGGGTTGTGGTCTTACTCCTATACAATCTTAATTTGTTAATTTTTGTTGTTGTTGATTTTAGTTTTGGATGTTGCAGTCAAGGTCGACGATTCTGAAATTCATAGAGAGGAAAATGGAGGAAAGGATAAAAAGGAGCAACGAGGTGGGAAGAGAGGAAGGAGAAGACGATGATCTTCTTGGATGGGCCCTGAATCATTCAAATCTATCGACGGAGCAAATACTTGACTTGGTTCTGAGCTTGTTGTTTGCAGGACACGAGACTTCCTCTGTATCCATTGCTTTAGCTATTTACTTCTTGCAGGCATCCCCTGCTGCTCTTCACCAATTACAGGCAAGCCATAAATCACATGGGCTACTACTACTATACTACTATATAAAGTCTGACCCCGGTCAAAACAATTTCACTCCACTGACGACGACTGTCAGTAAATAAATATCAGTAATAAATTAATTAACCAGCCTTTTTTTTACTGTTTTCAAAATTTGGGGGTAAAAGGAGGAGCACAATGAGATAGCGAGGGGGAAGAGGCATGCAGGGGAGACAGAACTCAATTGGGATGATTACAAGAAAATGGAATTCACTCAATGCGTAAGCTCTCTCTCCAATTTAAAATCTTTGTGTTCTGTTTATTTAAAATGAAGAGAAGGGAAGTAGTAAAATGAAGTTATGTTTGAAAGGTTATCAGTGAGACGCTTAGACTTGGGAACGTGGTGAGGTTTCTGCACAGAAAGGCTTTGAAGGACGTCCGCTACAAAGGTATTTATTTATCTTTGCAATTACAAGTAATGTTGGTAAATAAGTGAGGGAGGTTTAACTTTAAGTAATGTAAAATTGAATAAATAGGGTATGACATTCCATGTGGTTGGAAAGTGCTGCCTGTGATAGCGGCCGTGCACTTGGACGGTAGCGTATTCGAGGACCCTCAATCCTTCAATCCATGGCGGTGGCTCCAGGTCACTCCTCCTCCTACCCTTTTTCTTACATTTTATTATTGTTAATATAATCGCTTAGCCCCCCTGACACATTGCCAGTTTACGTTCTGATAATATATTATTAGTGAAAATTAACGCTTTTGATTACGACGCCGCACAAAACATATATATGATATGAGCATGCACTCTTGCTCATCATTATAATGCGACTCCGATTTTTCTCATCATCTCATCCCACCTGGAAATTCCATTCTACAGAGCCCCCACCCACTCTACTGGATTTTCTTTTCTGATGTAATATATAATAAATAATACAGAAACGCCCATGTCACCCGTATCTTGTAACTAGATTTTCCATTCATTAAAATAAGCATGAGTACACTTTTATTTACATATAAAAGAAGAAACAGAAGAAAGGTAAATAATAGTGATAAAGGTCAAATATTACAAATAGATAGAAAGGGAAGGGGGGGATGAGATTAATGGGTGCATGAGGTGAGCGGCCGTATTTGCCATTTGGATATCCGTTCCCTTGGGCGGGGTGCCACCGAGGGTGTGAACTGTCGCCATCATCCGAAGAAGGATGGTTGTTGCTGCTGCCTGTGAAATAGGACTGGTCCCACTCGATTACTGTCCTCCACCCCCACGCTTGGGTCTGTTTGAGTTGTGAGACTCTGTGTGCGTGGGTGGGGAATTTTTGAAGATGATTAATAATAATAATAATAATAATAATAAAGGCTTTACCCCAGGCCCCCATGTGGATTGTGGACCTCTCTCTTGCACGTGCGCTTCTGCTCTTCTTTTTCAGTGTGGGCCATATTAGCTATAAGTACTTTCCTCCTCCCCTGCAGTTTTATGGGCCCAGTCCAATTAATATGGGGATGAAACCCTTTCCCACTCTCTCTTTTTTCTTTTTTTCTATTATTATATTTCTTCCCATATTATTTGCTTCTTTTATCATATGTAATTAACTTGTTATATATTCTCAACTTGGTGATGTAACTTGCTTTGTATTCTTCTTCTTTCCTACTTTATAATCACGCATAATTAGATATTTAATCAACATCAGAAATTTAGGGTTTAGTATAATGCATTTCAAGTTGCTAAACCTAGATGTAGGGACACATCTTTTTTGTATATAATTTAGATGGTTGTCGTTTTCGATTGGTAAGTTGTCACTAGAATGGGATAAAAGAATATTTGGTATCTGTCAAACTCGTACCAAGTTAATTATAGTTTCTTCATTCCTTCTTATCTTTTTTTTTTTTTTTTGCTGTGAATTTTATTGGCAGACCAACAACGGCCGAGGATCTTCGACGACTCTGAATGTTGCGGCGCCGAATAACAACTACTACTTCATGCCATTCGGGGGAGGACCGAGGCTGTGTGCAGGATCTGAATTGGCAAAGTTGGAAATGGCTGTTTTCATCCACCATTTGGTACTCAACTACGAGTGGGAGTTAGCTGAAGATGATCAAGCCTTTGTTTTCCCTTACCTTGACTTCCCCAAAGGCTTACCTATAAGAGTCAAGCGTCGAGACATCACATAATAACATATGTCCCTCTTCCCAACTTGAAAATATAAGCAATTTCATCTGCCATATATGTCTATTTTTATTTGTTTTTGTAGAGATTTGTATTCGTATAGTGTAAGAGTTTCTTTCCATAATATATATATTATATTTATAGCGTCTTCAATGGATTTCCCTAGTATACATTTTTAGTACCATATCAAATCTCGTTCCTCGGCTCTTCCAAAGTCAATGTTATAACCTTAAAGTTACAACATGGTTTATGAAGCTTAAAACAGCTGAGAGTGGTTTTGACGCCATCTAGGATTTGTAGAGGAGGAGAATAACAACACATAAGTTGTTCACTAACCTAAAGTTGGTTGAGCTTATAGTTTCCAAAACATATAATACATAAATGAAGCAAGGGTGTGACTGAAGAGAACACTAAACTGCCAAACACTACCTAATTACATCTAATAAGGCTAATTGCGGTTTTGGGAACTTATACTTATCTAAATGGATGCTAGTCTCACTCATCAATTTGTTCAATAACTACCAATGACGGCGTGTACAAAAAATCTTGGTACAAAAATATTTCGTTTAATCTTCAGTATTCAGATAAATCATCTAAAATTTGCCATTTTAAAAAGTTCTTGGATATATTCATGTGTTTAGTTTGATCATGCAAGATTGGATTGGCGGCAATTTGTATGGCACTTAAATCATCCTCATAGAATTTTGCAGAAAAAGTAGTGGACTAGACGAGTTTGAAGATGCGTCTGTTAGATAAAATCAACGCGGATTATAATAAGCACAACGAAACTGAAATTTAAAGAAACTGTAATCGAGGTCTGTGTTGTCACGGTTTCCTTAAGATAGATTCGCCCTACACAAGGACGTCTTTCTCCCAGGATACAACGATCTCAACGATGTAAGCACACCGCCGAACGCAACCACGCTTGAGTAAAGTGACTGACCTTAACGAAGAACGGGAGAAGAAGAAGAAGACTCGATTTGGGAGAGAGAGCTCGTAAATCGAAAAGTGTGTTTTGAACTGAAGGAAACCATGGGTATTTATAGAAAACCTTTGGAGTAACGAGCAAGTCAGATATGCTCCAAAAATAATAAAATATTCCATAAGATATGCATTAGAACAATTCTGAAATTAATTAGTTAATTTTTAGGATTTATCACAAAGAGTAATCTCATAATTAACTCATTTAATTTCAGATTTATTCATATTTTTCATAATTCTGAAAATTAAATAATTTAACAAATAAATTATTTATTTTTGGTCTTTGGAATATTTATTCTTAATATTTAGTGGGCTAAAACATATTTGGCAAAATATGGGCTTCACCACCAAGTCAGTTATCCGGAGCCTGACTCGAACCCAAAATCTACAATCTCCTATCTCCTAAGCGCACACTTAGAGATTACATTTATGTCATATTAACTTATCCATAAGTTAAACCTCTCTACTTAAAATTAGCTTATCAAGCACTTTTCTAAGCAATGTGGTATTCAACCATTTCCCACTTTTACTCCTTCTCACTAAGGCTATTATGAGACTCAATTTCTCATTTACCTTAGTCACATTTTTTCCAACAGTCTCCCACATGAATGAAAATTGGACTCAGGACTCTGACGACACAACGACAGCTTTGCTCAACGGTTAAATCCTGCATAGGATAGGTAGGAGTTACCCTTTGAACCTTCCGTTGTGAAGCATATCGACTCTACTTGCTAAATGGTAGACGCGATGTCCTTGAACCATCTTGCCATCCGTGTAGACGATGATACACTGCACACAGGATCCTTCCTAACGTGATTTTGTTCTCACTGTTATGTTCATATGGCCCTGAACATCTGCCTGGTTCTGCGAGAGTTTAAGGAATTTGCGCCCCCACAATTCCCTTGAAGCGGCCCCACTTCACTCTAACATAGGTGACCCTTATCTCAGAATCATTAAAAGCCTTTATGCTTATCCTTAACCATTATCATTGTTTATAGGAATGGGTTGGGGTTACCCCCACAGTGACTCTACTAGTTCATTCAAGTAGGTTGTCCCTTTGAACCTAGATCTTGGGATCTCCAGTCAACTAGGTTGGGTTTTCCTTCGAATAAACTTTAATTCAAGGGCTTTAATCCCATTCCCAATGACAACTTATGCACAGCCTCCGGTTTAACCCTTTGGTTAGCGGATCCGCAGAGTTATCCTTATTAATAGAAATAACTCAGTTTGAGAGAAGTTGTCTTTTATGAAAAATTTTCCTTAGACTTGTCTTTCAATCCTATTTAGAGTATATAGGCTTTGGGATGACGCCTTTGCTAGTCACCCCACACATTCACAAGTACATATGAAATTAAACATATTATTCCTTTATATGAAATCTCATGAATTTCAAGTTTTCACGACTAACACTACAAAAAAACGCGTTTTAGCGTCGGTCGTATGCGCGTAATGGCGTCGGTCACCGACCGACGCTAATTTGAATAGCGTCGGTCGACAAAACCGACGCTGAAAGTGGTGACGCTAGTTTTTAGCATCGGTTTTTGGTTGGCCGGCGCTAGTTGACATACCGACCGACGCTAACTCGACCGGAAAATCACAAAAAAAGCAGTTGCATCTGCAGCCGCTTCTTCTTCTTCTTCTTCTCATCCGCCCCTGCTGCCGACCGCTGGAGAAGACGGAGGACCACCGCCACTTCCTCCCACCGCCGCCGCTGGAGACCGCCACTTCCTCCCACCGCCGCCACTGGACCACCGCCACTTCCTCCCACCGCCGCCGCTGGACCACCGCCACTTCCTCCCACCGCCGCCGCTGGAGACCTCATCTGGAAGAAGAAAACAATGAGAGGAGAGGAGCATAGGTAAGAGAGAGAGAAGAAGTGGTCGTCACATACCAGGGTTGCCAGCGGCGGAGCTAGCGTAACCATGGACGAGATCTAGCGGCGGATCTTGAATGGAGCAGATAGAGAAGAGAAGGGAAAAGAGAAAGAGAAGAGAGAAGATAGGAGGCGGCTGAATGAGAGGTAGGCGTTCAGCTCATTAGGGTTAGTATTTAGCGTCGGTCGACCAAACGACCGACGCTAAAACGCGAGATTCTATTTAGCGTCGGTCGACCGGTCGACCGACTCTATCCTCTTTCGTTTCAACCGACGCCAAAACGCTCTTTTTTTGTAGTGTAATTGAAACACATGAATGTTATTCTAGTTAGCAAACAAAGAATATCAAGATATTGAAGAGACAAACATTCTTCTTATTATTGATAAAAATAGAGCTTAGCTAGCTCAATTACATACTATCTCTTCCCAACAAACAATTTATTTCAAACTAAATTCTATCTGATTCTGACACTATTCGAATCCATGTTTGTTGAGAGGACTTTTAGATACTAGATTCATGCTGACAAGTCTAGTTCATCCACGTCCTTGGTGAGGCCATCCACCATATTTGCTTGACGTTCTCTCCTTGGCATCTTGCAATCAGATGCCATGTGACCAGACCTATCACAGTTGTAGCACTTTCCATGGAACTTCTTCTTCTGAATTCCACCCTTGGGACCGAAGTTGAGAACTTTTCCTTTAGCACCTCCAACCTTCTTAAATTTAGAAGATTGACCATGCTCCACCATATTAGCTTTAGCCGAGGCAGGCATCTTACTCTTTCTTAGAGAATTCATGGTATCCTCCTCAATTTGAAGCCTCATAACAAGGTCTTCCATGCTCATCTCCTTCTTCTTATGCATGAGATAGTTCTTACAGTTGACCCAAGCAGGAGGGAGCTTCTTAATGACCGAACCTACTTGGAATTGTTCAGACAGAGGCATCCCTTCAGCATGGATTTCAGAGAGGATGACTTGAAGTTCCTCCATTTGCTTCACAACAGAAGTGGAATCGACCATCGTATAGTCAAAGAATCGAGCTACAAGAAACTTCTTAGCTCCAACATTCTTTGATTTATATTTCCGCTCCAAATCTGTACATAATACCTTAGCTGATTGTGAACCACTATACACATTATATAGGGAATCAGCTAGGCCGTTCAACACGTAGTTACGACATGCATACTCAGCATTATTCCAGGCATTGACTGCATCAATTTCCTGTTGACTAGCTTGCCCTTCAACAATACGAGGGGCGTCCTCAGTCAGAAACCTAGCCAGATGGAGCGTGGACAAATAGAAGTGCATCTCCTGCTGCCACCTCTTAAAGTTCGCACCATTGAACTTCTTTGGTTTCTCAGCATGATTAACCGGTACGCTTTGGACCGCCACAACAGGAAGCACATTAGGAATTCCCGAATTAGCCATCGTTGGGATTTCACCGTTCACAGATCCACCTTCAGACATTTAATCTGAAACAGAAACTGCCCAAGTTAATTCTTTGATACTTAATTCAAAGAAAATTAAATTAATCAAAACACACAACAATTTGAATAAAACCTCAAAGCAAAACATCGCTATCAATAGAATTAGTTCAATTAATTTGGTTGTTCTAGAGCAATATTGCTTATCTAAGCGACTTTTACCTAAGTTAATTCTTTGAAACAAATTCAAAGAAATAATTAAATCAAAGTGAACAATAATTTCATTTAAGACTTGGCGCAAATTTTCGCTACCAATGGAAATAGTGCATTTAATTAGGTCACTTTAGAGCGTCATTGCTTCAACCTTCTTAATTGCATCATCAGATCCAAGCGATTGTTGCTCAAGCACAATAGACCAAAACTGAATCCAAAGTGATTTCACCATAACCAAACAAGAATTCAAACAACTACATGAGGGTGGGAATTCAATCTTAGTATGAAGCGGATTTATAACGATTCTAAACAAGTAATCGAGTTGGTAAATACATTACTTAGATTCAAGATTTTAGATTACCAACAAACTTGTTAGACTGCGAGAACCGAAAGACAAGAAACAATCAACTTAAATTATAAAAATTTACAACCATGCTATATGTGTTCAAAACTAACACGAATCATTTTAACACATAATCATTGCACTAAAACCAAAATTATAAACATACACTTCATGTTAATAATCTGTTGTTTATAAAAAACTAGAGAATCACGCACTACCTAATAGCTAAGGGCGAAAACCCATTCATAATATTAATAGCCACTGTCCATAACATCAATAGAGAATTAACTCCATCAAACAAAGATTTTCATGTGCATTCAATAATTAAAGCAATGGAAAATCTCTGTGTGCAAATAAGAATATTGAATCCTATATGCACACTGATCCGCCCAGTTGGACCGGTGGATCAATACTGTGGTTCTTTGGAGGTTGAGGCAATGAATCCGTCCTCGGAGTGTCTCGGCGGATGGTACCTTGCAGGGTGGATGTGCAAGGGGTTAGTATATGTAAGGTGACAAGTATGTGGATAATGTAGGGAGAATGGGTTACAGAGAAGTACCGGGCGAGAGCCCTTTTGTGTGGGCGGAACCGATAGCCTTTAGCGTACAGCGTGAAAGCTTGTAGTATCAGGCGTATGGTCTCAAGTCTCTGTCGTCCCCCCCCTTCTGAATGGGGGATCCTGTTATTTATAGGTCCCATTGGTCTGGCAGGGTCCACATGTCCTGCTCTGAGTGGGCCGCAGCGAGTCATCGTCAACAGTAATGGGCGGTGGCTTCCTGTTGATGTGACAGGTGATCCTTTGGCTGAGGCGGACGGAGGACCGCCCTCGAGTGACGGACCGCCCTGACCATGCTCGAGGGCGGATTCAACTCGGGCCCATCAATTGCCCCCAGTATGGCCTCGAGGCCGTGAGAGGCTCGAGGCGATACTAAGGAATTGTTTCGAACGCCCTGGAGTGACGAACCGCCCTGACCATGTTCGAGGGCGGATTCAACTCGGGCCCATCAATTGCCCCCAGTATGGCCTCGAGGCCGTAAGAGGCTCGAGGCGATACTATGGAACTGCTTCGAACGCCCTGGAGTGACGGACCGCCCTGACCATGTTCGAGGGCGAGTTCTAACTTGTTGCCGATGCTGTTGCCGGTGACCGAAACGGGTGGAGCTCTTCTTTTGAGGTGAACTTGCACGTGTCCCACCCTTTTTTGCACGCTTTCTTTCCTTTGTGCAGGCTACTAGTCTATTCGCCCACTGCCTGGGGGACACGTGGCTCGATTTTATTTGGCGACGCTTCGCTTACTCATGTCACCAGTATAAATATGGGGTTTTCCCCCCTCCGATCTGGCACTTTAGACTGAAAACTAGTTTTTGAGAGCATCCGCCCTTTCTTCTTGCCAACTTCTTTGAGCGTGTCTGTCTTGTCAGCCGAGTTCGCCCTTCCCTTATTACTTTGACTCTGTTCGCCATCTTCCAAAACATCCACCGAAGATGCCTTCTGATGCTGAGTCGTCCTCTTCCGCCGAAGCAAGTATGTTCCTTTGAAATTTCTTGCATTCCAATTTTTATATCCGCCCATTGTTTGTTTTTGTTCTTTCGCATTTCTGTATTGCGTGCCCCGCCCTTTCTATTTCCTCCTTGGGCGTGTGAGATGTCGTCTAGTGGGTCGTCGTCGTCCTTAGATTATGACCATTTAGAGAGTCTGTTGAGGGGCACGCGGGGACGACGGCGGTCTGCCGCGCGCCCTTCTCGAGAGGCGAGGACGGAAACTGCTCCTGCATCTGCCCGCCCTTTGGTGTTCATTCCTCCTCCTCTTCTGATTTGCGCCCCTTATACTTCTGTTGTAGGAGGCTATGATGAAGGGAGGAGAGGATCAGGGGCGGATTCTTCCGCCGAAACGTCTACGCCGTCAGCCCCATCCGTGCGACCGAGTCCTCCTCTGACTCCTGAACTGTCCAAGGAAGAAGTCGATGACGAGGGATCAGACGCCGCCGATCCCAAACAGAAAGGGCAGATGCCCTATCCGGAGGACTCCGACCTCATCTTTAATCCGTACGCGGACTTCACCGCCGAGTACGTGTTTTCGGAGGATGACGAAACGCTGCCGACTCCGTCGGCGGAGCAGCTCCGCCGGCAGGCAGAGGCCAGGTTCCAAGGGCCCAACTCAAATATCTGTCGGCGGTTCGCCTCGTGGCAGGTCGGGTTCACCAAGGAGGCTTGGGGTTTTGAGCTGCAGACCGAAGCCGTGGGAATGTACGGATACAAGGTCCTATCCTGGGAGCAGATGTGGGATGGCGCGCCCGCGGACTGCCGAGAGGTGTATGGGCCGGGGTACTTCCCCTACGTTAAGACGAGCGCCCTGGCGAGAATGTTGAACGAGTGCGACATGCCTCAGCGTTTCTCATACGCCGCCCCTGCTCGAGTCTGCTCAATCGGGAATTGCCCACCTGGATGGGTGGGAGTGTGGGTTGAGGCGCTTCGGTACGGCCTCCGCTTCCCCCTGGATTCCTGGGAGGTGGATGTTCTTGATCTTCTGGGAGCGTCCTTGGGAGCGCTCCAACCCCATGCCTGGGCGGTCATGACCGCCTTCAAGGTGTCATGCATCAAGAGGCATGTTGCTCCCAGCGCCAGAGTATTCCGCCAGCTATACTCCGCCAAAATTGGGCAGAATGGCATTACGTTCTCAAAGAGGAGAGCGTACTCTGGGAGCGGAGTCTACGGCGTCATCAAGGCGTCCTCTGTGTGGTTTCACAGCTTCTTTTTTATGAGAGCTGAATCGCCGGAGGATGCCTCCTGGGCGGAGCGCCTTCGACCTACTTGGTCGTATGGCGCAATTGAAGCCAATTGATCCGCCCAGTTGGACCGGTGGATCAATACTGTGGTTCTTTGGAGGTTGAGGCAATGAATCCGTCCTCGGAGTGTCTCGGCGGATGGTACCTTGCAGGGTGGATGTGCAAGGGGTTAGTATATGTAAGGTGACAAGTATGTGGATAATGTAGGGAGAATGGAAAACAGAGAAGTACCGGGCGAGAGCCCTTTTGTGTGGGCGGAACCGATAGCCTTTAGCGTACAGCGTGAAAGCTTGTAGTATCAGGCGTATGGTCTCAAGTCTCTGTCGTCCCCCCCCCTTCTGAATGGGGGATCCTGTTATTTATAGGTCCCATTGGTCTGGCAGGGTCCACGTGTCCTGCTCTGAGTGGGCCGCAGCGAGTCATCGTCAACAGTAATGGGCGGTGGCTTCCTGTTGATGTGACAGGTGATCCTTTGGCTGAGGCGGACGGAGGACCGCCCTCGAGTGACGGACCGCCCTGACCATGCTCGAGGGCGGATTCAACTCGGGCCCATCACACACTATGTATTGCACTAGAGATAAAATATTCTATTGATTAAATCAAAATATTAAAGCGGCAATGATAAACCCAAAACCTTCGGCCAATCAAATCAACTAATTGACCCGAATGAGTTGTAGTCTTATATTTATTAAAAGCTCATTGAGTGTTAGAAAACAAACAGAAAACTAAAATGTGAAGTCCAACTCTGCAAGTCAAAATGAATTAAAAGGAGAACTTCCCAAATACATATAAATACGGAAGCCACTAAACACAGAGGCAAATGAAACATTGGAACATGATTTAGAATTTCATTATTTGAAACTAAACCACGTTGGGCAATAAGAGTAAAAGAAACTTAATTCTGAACAGTAATACACAATGAGCTGGATTTAAGGTTATCCAATATTGTAGGCATATGAATAGATGCGTACAATAGTGAAATATATAATCCACGAAAATTTCAAAATCTATCTTAAGTTGTTAGATAAAATCAACGCGGATTATAATAAGCACAACGAAACTGAAATTTAAAGAAACTGTAATCGAGGCCTGTGTTGTCATAGTTTCCTTAAGATAGATTCACCCTACACAAGGACGTCTTTCTCCTAGGATACAACGATCTCAACGATGTAAACACACTGCCAAACGCAACCACGCTTGAGCAAAGCGACTGACCTTAACGAAGAACGGGAGAAGAAGAAGAAGACTCGATTTGGGAGAGAGAGCTCGTAAATTGAAAAGTGTGTTTTGAACTGAAGGAAACCATGAGTATTTATAGAAAACCTTTGGAGTAACGAGCAAGTCAGATATGCTCCAAAAATAATAAAATATTCCATAAGATATGCATTAGAATAATTCTGAAATTAATTAGTTAATTTTTAGGATTTATCACAAAGAGTAATCCCATAATTAACCATTTAATTTCAGATTTATTCATATTTTTCATAATTCCGAAAATTAAATAATTTAACAAATAAATTATTTATTTTTGGTCTTTGAAATTTTTATTCTTAATATTTAGTGGGCTAAAACATATTTGGCAAAATATGGGCTTCACCACCAAGTCAGTTATCCGGAGTCTGACTCGAACCCAAGATCTACAATCTCCTAAGCGCACTTAGAGATAACATTTATGCCATATTAACTTATCCATAAGTTAAACCTCTTTACTTAAAATTAGCTTATCAAGCTCTTTTCTAAGCAATGTGGTATTCAACCATTTCTCACTTTTACTCCTTCTCACTAAGGCTATTATGAGACTCAATTTCTCATTCACCTTAGTCACATTTCTTACCCATTTTTTCCAACAGAGTCTAGATTGTAGAAATGGTTGGAATAATTACCAACACCCAACCGTGTGCATATACTTGTATATATATAGGGTCAAATACTTAAAAGGTCCCAAAACTATAAGACGAGTTACAAACTCGTCCTAAAACTTTAATCCGTTACAGAGTGGTCCTATTACTATGAAACATGTTACAGAGTAGTCCTAATGACGTCATAAGTGTACTTTTTCAGCCATTTTGCCACGTCACCATGGACATGTCATCGAAAATATACTTCAAAATTCATCTTAAATTGATTCAAATCTAAAATTATATCAATCTAACTCACTAGATTTAGTTTTTGAACCAAAGTTTATAAGGTAGATGAGTTAAGATTTAGATTTGAATCGTATTGTTGAATTTTGAATTATCTTTTAGATGACATGTCAATAGTGACATGGCGAAATGGCTGAAAAAGTACACTTATGACGTCATTAGGACTACTCTGTAACATGTTTCATAGTAATAGGACTACTCTGTAACGGATTAAAGTTTTAGGACGAGTTTGTAACTCGCCCTATAGTTTCGGGACCTTTGAAGTATTTGACCCTATATATAGATTTGTTACAAGAATATATTAGGATAATTACAAAAGGTAACAAAAATAATCTTATTGATATTGTGATCTTTATCACCCTCCCGCAAGCCAATGGTGGAATAGTCAGTGAGCTTGAGACGTAGAGTAGTGAACCGCAATGTTGGCAGCGGTTTTGTGAGAGCATCAACTATTTGGTCTTTCGTGGAATGGGCTAGAAATCCGGGCCTAGTTATTAGGGTTGACCGAAAATAGACCGATTTCAATTCAATTTTGGTGACCGAAAAATAGACTTACCCATTTCGAGTTCGGTCGTGGTTATGGGTTTCAAAGAATTTTTGGTGATCGGTCAATTTGGCCTATGACCGAAATCGACCAAAATTGATCGAATGACCGAAATCGTATTTTTCTTCCCAACTTACCCACCCATCTTCAACCCAGATCCAGATTTCTTACCCACCCATTTATTTCTTCTTCTTCTTCTCATGTTCTTGGAACCTATATGAAACCCAGATTTCAATTCAATCCCTTCTTCTTCTTCTTCTTCAGATTTCAATCCCTTCTTCTCTTGTTGTTGTTGTTCTTCTTCTTATTACAATCCCTTCTTCTTGTTTTTTTTTTCAGATTTCAATCCCTTCTTCTTCTTCTTCTTCTTCTTGTGTTCTTCAAACCCAAATTCCAATCCCTTCTTCTTCTGAATCTCCAGGTGCTCTCTCTATCTCAAACGATCTCTCCAACTCGATTTCGTCAGAGGAATATCTCAGGCTCAACCACCAGGCGGAGGAGGACGAAAATGCATCACCACAAATCTCTTCATCTTCTTCAAGATCTGCTTCTTCTTCTTATTTTTCTTCCAGATCTATTTCTTCTTCTTTGATCCTACACTCCAAGCCACCCCAACAGCGATGTCTTGGCGTCTGAAACTGGCAGCGTTGAACTCCAAATTAGTAGCATTGAAATCAGCGCCGACAATCAGGATCCCAAATCCCTAATCAGCCTGTCGGCAACCAAACCGGTCGTGTTCAGTTTGGGCGATTGACCACGACTGATTTAAATTCGGCCACGATTGACCGAATTGAATTCGGTTTCGGTCGCAGTTTTCAGTTTCAGCCCAAATTGGAATCGGCCACAGCATGAAATCGGTCCGATTTGATCGAATCGACCGAACTGCCACGTCTATTCGTGGATATGTACGCCACATGCAGATGCTTGCTAGCGCCACTTTCTGGAACAAAGTGGAAATCAATTTCCAAGTACTTTGAGCTCGGGTTTTCAGGATGATATGAAGTGTGGGCAACAGAGAAAGGGCCAAGCCAGTTGTAATTGCTCCTTTCATCGGGTGGTTTCTTAGACTTGCTCGTCTCACCAATCGGTGTGGCCTCCTTGTTCTTCTCGAGTGACTTATTCTCACATTTCTTTTTAGCCTTAGGTGGTATCTTTGGAAACACGGGAGTGTGAACCTCCTTTCTTTCATTTATCTTCTCCTACACATCACTAACCGCAAACAACTCTGCAAAACTATGACAAGCAAGGTTAGCTCCATTACTAGCCAAAGCAATATCACTCAGATTCTTAGGATCATGGTGACTAGCATATGAAAAAGTAAATTCCATGCTATTGGAACGATAAAAAATCATGCATTCATTATCGACTCTAAGCATAAGTCTACCACCATAAGACATCAATCAAAGAATGAGAGGTTACTAAGAAGGTCTTCCTAGAATTAAAGGAACATTTGCATCTCCAGTTGTATCGAGGATCACAAAATCCACAAGAAATTCTAATGCACCGACCTTAACCAACACATCTTCAACAACATACCATAAGGGGATGTCATGGATTTGTCCGCTAATCGAACATTCATTCGTGTTGGTTCTAGTTTTCATAGGCCTACCTTCTTAAACATGAAATATGGCATCACGTTGATACTAGCACCCAAATAGGCTAAGCATCTACCTATTTCATGATAACCAATAGTGCAAGGAATAGTAAAGCTAGTTGGATCCTTTAGCTAGTCTGGTGGTCTCTTAGAGAGGATGTCAGAGCATTGTTCATTGAGAGTCGTCGAGGTCACGCTCGCTAACTTGCGCTTATTAGTGAAGACCTCTTTCATGTATTTTGCATATTGGGGCATCTTTGTGATTGCCTCCCCAAAAGGCATCAAAAATTGCACACTCAAGAAGCTCAACAAACCGTTTGAAGTCCTTCTCCATGAAATCTGGCTTCAAACGAGAAGGGTAAGGCGGTTTAGGCTTGTATGGAGGCGACACCGGTGCTGGAGGAGGGACTGGAGTAGCACTCATCGTAGCCTCTTGAGAACCAACCTTATTAATAGTCTTATGGGGCTCCTAGTCTTGGCTCCTTTTTTAATAACTTCAACACCGTCCATGTCATCATCGGAGTCAACATCTTCAACCACAAAAAAGTCATCACCTTGACATCTTACCAACTTAGGTATGGCGTCTTGGACTTGTTTACCACTCCTTAATGCTACCACCATAATTTCCTCAGGACCCTTGGGATTAACCTCGATGCTAGCGGGTAGATGATGACACTCGATTTGACGTGATTATCAGCCTCATTTAAGTGACATTTCTTTGCTTAAGACATGGTTTTTAGGGTAGAATAACGAATATTCAATCGATTGCCCTATTTCGTGCCATTTGTGTTACCTTGGCCCGTTTTGGGTCTATTTGATGGTTTTCTAGTGTTTTTATGTTAGCACAGGTTTTTGCCGTCAAATAGAGTAGCCATGGACGTGTCTAAGGCGTTGGAACCTCGAGGAATCAAACCGGAATCGATCCAAGGAGCCGATCAAGTCAAACTGAAAGTCTGCCCATTCACACTTACACATTCGGCGAAAATAAGCTTCCATATTCGGCGAAAACAATAGTGCAAATCAACTGACGCCGAGTGAAGAATGACTTCGGCGAAAATATTGTGCTCTTCGGACCGAAAATACAAGGCAGAGAGATCACGGCCATTTACACAAGGATTTTCGCCGAAAATATCCCTATGTTTTCGGCGAAAATATCAGGCCAATCCGGATCAGTTAGGGTTAAGTATAAATACTTAACCCGGCGGCCCAAATAGAATAGACAATCATAATTCACAAAACACAATTTTTCGAATCAGAATCCTCTCAAGTTCTGGAGCAAAGAGTTGGAGTTTGAAGAGCCGGATAGAGATCGTGACGCCATCCCTTCTACCTCGACGAACCGGAGCTAGGAGTGTTATCTACCAAAGATCGAAGTCTGTCAGAGTCGTCTAAATTAGGTTTTTCAGATTCTTTTCTATTCTTCCTTTGAATGATGAACTCTCTCTTTGTCTTTGTTTCTTTTGTAATAATCATGAGCAGATAAACTCTTTAGAGCTCAGACTAGATGAACCCTAAGTGACCCAGGGCTTTAAAGCGGTCACGGATCGGTGGTGATTAGATTCGAAATTCAATCAGTTCTTTTTCATGTTTGGTTCGTTCTTCATTGTTCATGTTTCTTGTCTGGATTGATCACCTAGATTAGATTCTGGTTAACCTAAGGATAGAAGCGAACGCTCGCCTTACTTTAGAACATCGAATTAAACAATTAACCTTATAATTGGAGCGTGCCTTTCGTAGGAACCGGTTAGGGTTAATTCACTGCAAGAGTAACTCATTAATCATTAGTAATTACACCAATTAATTAAGTCGTTGCGAGAGGCGACCGTACCCGGGCGGCTAGTTAATCTTGGTAGTTAGAACGGATAGAGCGAACGTTCGCCGGTCTTAAACCTAAGGGTAAGGAGTTATGGTGGTGTCTTAGTAATTGATTGAATGAGAATTGAAATCCGCTGATCTGTTGATTGTCAATGCTCTGGGGAACGAAGGGGGATTCAAAGTCTAAGTTCGTCTGTCATTCTTGTTTTCAAACCCTAATTCCCAATCTGCTTAGTTTAATTTATTTTAATTTTTCTGCATTTCTTAGAAGTAGAAGTCGTGGAACTCACACCACGCACAACGTGTTTGCCTTCGAGTATTTTGCTAGTTCTGAAGTAACCAATCATAGAAAGCCCTTGGAATACGATCTGCTATAGCTTTTTCTTAGCATTAGTAGTTATTTGGTTGAGCCCGAACAACGATCTTAGGTTCACCAAATTGGCGCCGTTGCCGGGGACGCTTCTTTTGATTGTTCGAAAGAAGAACTGGCAATTTATTCCTCTACTTTCCATCTTTCATCTTTCCACCCACTTTGATTTTACACCGGTTGTGTTTATTTTTGTCTTTTGCAGGATAAGAAAATTCAGAAGTAAATCACTTCCGCTCCACCTTTCCCTACCATGATGGCTGCTAGTGTTCGGTCTCCCATCTGTGTACCGCGCAATGAAGACGGCCCTGCCTATGAGATCAAGACCGCCTACTCGGAAATGATCTCGAGGGGTCTACAGTTTGAAGGAAATCCTCATGATAATCCATGCACACACTTGGCGGATTTCCTTGCTTTTTGCGAAACCTTTAAGAGTCGGAGCCTCGATAAGGATACCTTCTGCTTTCGATCCTTCCCATTCTCACTCCGAGGCACCACAAAGAGATGGTTCATTAGCAGGCCACCCGTCTCTACACCAACTGGGAGGATCTCGCTCAAGGATTCATAGAGGAATACTCCCCTTCTTCCAGAACCACTGCCTATAGGAACAACATCTCAAGGCTCAAGGAGACCGGAGGAGCTAAGAGACATGGGAGAATAGAAGAGCTTCTCGAAGCAGAAGTCCAGGAGCGATTGAAGAAAATCAATGCTTGCTCGGTAGAAGAGGTGAACTTCATTTCTGAGGGCTTCACCAACAGTCAACAGGGCTACCCCGACTACCGTCAGTCCAGACAACCTCAGGGATCTACATCAGGGAACACAAGGGATAACGAGGTAGACAAGAAGTTCGACCTGATCATCACTAGACTCGATGATCATGACAGTCAGTTCAAGGCTCAAGCTCTCATCAATCAAGAACAGATCGCATCCAGTCAAAGAATTGAGCAAACCGTGAACCATAACTGTAGCATGCTAGCATCTGGTCAACCATTTGGCCAACTTCCAAGCCAGACAGAGCCAAATCCAAGGAAGGAGCAAGCCAAGATGGTAACCGCTCAAAAACTTCCAAACTTAATTGCTGATGTTTGTTCTGTCTTACGCAGGATCGCTGAAACTCTGGAAGAAGAAGAAGAAGAAGAACAGAAACCGGCGCCTAAGGAGGATCCTCCTCTTGCACCATACGTTGTGAAACCTCCTTTTCCTAGAGCATTGCTACCAAATGCAAGGATCGAGACTGGCATGAAGGGGAACAAGGAAGGATATCCTGACATTCGTGTTAAGAAACCTGTTTCTCCATATCCAGCTAAGTTATCTGATCCTGGTTCTTTTACTTTGCCTTTGGTAATCAATGATGTAGAGATTGAACGTTGCTTAGTTGATCTAGGAGCATCTGTTAATGTCATGCCTGTGAGTCTATATGAAAAGTTAAACCTAGGAGAACTTGAACCGCCTAGTATGCAACTCGTCTTTGCTGATAGATCGCTTAAAACCCCTAAGGGAGAGATTAAAGACGTTGTCACTAAATGTGGTCCGTTCACGTTCTTAGCTGACTATGTGATTATGGATACTAGTACAGACGATGCTACTATCCTCATAGGTCGACCTTTCATGGCTACTACTGGAATGAATATTAACGTTCCAAATGGTTCTTTAACTTTAAGAGTCGGGAAAGAAACGAAAACGTTCTGTCTTAAAGATGGCATGAAATATGACTCTAGGAATGAAGAATCTCACTGCCTAGCTGTTGAAACTGTGGAGTTGACTCCGGTCAACTCCGTTACTAATGCTTCTTCTAGTGTCTCTAGATCAGTTGTTGCTGCAGGTATTGACCAGGTTATTACGAAGAAGCCAGAAATTTTGGTTCAGAAGCCGCTTAAGAAGAAGAAGAAGGAACTGCAAGCCTCTTCTAAACCACCAAGCAGACCTCGAGGAAAGAACAAGAAGACGAAGACCGAAATGGTCTGGAGACCAAAAATTCCGCCGTCTTCCGCCGAGCCAGCTACACCACCAATTAGTTCTGAGAAACCGGCGCTGAAACAAGTATGGAAGGAGAAGCCGAAAGCATCTCCTAAGGAAGTACTAACGATCACCGATCCTGGTGGTAACAAGCCGAAGATTAAAGAAAAAAAGAAGCCGACAGTCCTCATTCCTTCCATCGTCACACTCAAGAAGGATGATCTCTCCAGAGAACTGTTCGGACCGTTCACGTTCGTCGATCATCTTCCCGATGGACGTACCAAGCTACTACATGCAAACGGGAAGAGATTCACGCTTACCGGAGAAGTCCCGAAGCTGTACTTCATGAACTCCGACGCGAGCGTGAAGGAGAATCTGAGTTGGGATGTCTCCTAATACCGTCCAGGTATCGTCCAGCTCAAGGACGTTAATAAAAGAGCGCTTCGTGGGAGGCAACCCACGGCTGGAGTCTGTTTTAATTTTGGTTGAACTTGGTATTTTAGAGTCGGTTCGGGGGAGCCAAAAGTGTAAGTTTGTTTGATTTATTATTTTTCGTGTAGAGTCTGCATGTCATAGAGTCAGTTGCAAGTTGATTGAGGTCGTTCCAATTTTTTTGGATTTAACTGTGATTTTCTGAAGTTGAACGGATTTGCGAAAATATTTTAAACCCGAACAGTTCAAAATTTTCGGCGAAACCACCCTTGTTTTCGGCGAAACCGATTTTTGATTTTCGAACTCAGTCTCCTTGTTCATTGTTTTTTATTCGAAAAGTCTCTTGTTTTCGGCGAAACCATTTTAACTGGAATTTTCGGCGAAACCGTACTGTTATTTTCGGCGAAACCGCTTTCGAAAATCCAGCAGTCCGTTTTAACTGAAATTTTCGGTGAAAACACCCTTTTATTTTCGCCAAAAATAATTTTGAAAATCACCCAACTATTCCTTTAAAATCCGGTTTTCGTTCCTCTCTCTCCTTCACTCATTTTCGAACCAAAGCACCCGAAAAACCTCCCCTATTCGTTTTAAAATCGCCGACCAGCCCCCATTCTAAATCCGACCGTCGCCGCCGTAACCCGCTGCCGCCGCCGTCGCCGTCCGCCGACGCTCCCTTCCCCTCCCTTTTCCGATCCCAACGAGCCCTAGGACAGCCGAATCGGAGCTTTGCAACTCCAGTTCACCGAAAACCTATTTTTCAACGTTTTTCACCGATTCCTCTCAACTCGTTCATTTTTAGCAATCATGAATTCAAGGTAAGTTGTAGAGCTTTTCGATACGAATCTTTTGACATATGGATTGCTGAATTTCGTCGGGGTTGACTTTCGGTTGACTTTTCGGTTTGCCTCATTTTGCGTGCCGACTGTTTCGTGTGAACTAGGATTAACTGAACTTATAGAACTATTCTAGGATGCTTAGGGAGTTCCGTGCTTAATTTCCATATCATTTGATCATATGTTGCTATGCATACGATAAATTCCTTGTTATGTTGACTTTTGTGAGAAATGTCGGTTTGACTTTTAATTGTTGTGATCATTTGGCTGTCTGATGTGTTCATTCTCGTTCATATTTTCATGCTAAATGTTGATTTCTCCAAGTTATGATAGTCTTGCCATGATTAGGGTTCGATGATTGTGCTTATCCGATTCTGGCTGTTCCTAAGTATGTATTTCAATGTCTATGATTACCGGTTACTCCGCTTTGCTTACCCCACTTAGTTTCCCTCATTTCTTTGTGAAATTGAGTTTTTCTACTAAGTGTGGGGTAGGGTTTTGGTTGACTAATCTGGTTTCATTCTGGTTTAGGAACACCACTTATGAGCGCAGGACTAAGGCGCGACTTGATGGCGCCTCGAACTCAGGAGCTGCCGCTCCCGTCACACCTGCCGTTCTGGGTCCTCCACCTGCACTACCCCGCCGGGCTGGACTCCATCGCACTATCGCCCGTCTACCTGACTTCTACTTCGAGTGCTTCCAGAAGCTCGAACACGTCCGTGGAGCTGACATGCGCCCTCTTTCCATGGAGTCACTCCAGGAGCATGACGAGGATTATTACCGGAACGTGCATGACGCCTTAGCACCGGCTGGCCTCCTCGAGCTGACCACCATCGCCGCCGAGTTCCCAGACATTGCCCTCCAGGACTTCTGGGCAACCTTTGATCTGGACGAGCACAAGAGGAAGCAATGCCAGAAGGTGGTCACCTTCTATCTTGGTGGGGTGTACAGGCAGCTCACCTACAATGAGTTTGCCGCTCATCTCGGCATCCCCTACGAGCACTATCACGATCATCACCTAGGCTGGGGCGAGGATGATGACGACGAGGAGTACCACGCGCTCTGGAGCCACATGACAGGCGTACCAGGCGATCGCCTCGGGTGAGCAACTCAGTTAAGTCTCTCTCTCACCCGCTCTATAAATTTATTCATATGGTTTGGCAGAGGTCGCTTTTATATGTTCGAGACAAGGATCGTCACCATATCCTCAAGGAGGAGCTCATGCTTCTCCGAGCCATCCGAGAGAGCTACCCTCTCCACCCCGGTTGGGTACTGGCTCGCATCTTCCGCCAGAAGACCAGGAGGAAGACGCCACCTCGCAAACTCTTGGGGGGCAATTTCATAGGACAGCTCATCCTCTCCTTCGGCATCAGCCATGAGTATGGCCCGCACATTCCACGACACCCAGTTAGGACCGTTGGAGGAGACTTGGCGGTTGAGTACGACTTAGAACTCAACCTCAGTCCCCATGTAGCAGCAGATCCTCCACTCCAGCCTGTGGTCGAGTCAGAGGAAGAAGATGATGCTGAGGAGCAGCAGCCGCAGTCGCCACCAGAATTCCATGATTATATACCTTCGCCACACCATCAGGCAGGGTACATCCACCAGTCACCGCCGCACATTCCCGATCCATACCAGGCGCCTCCCCAACAGCCGCAACACCACCCCGCGGATGTTGGAGAGTTATACGAGCAACTGCAGGACTGGCGCATCACCGACAACGCCACTCAAGAGGCGCGGTGGACTATTATGCAACAACATATGCGCCGCGCCGACCGGCGGTATGAGGCACAGATGGCGTGGCAACGCCAGCTCGGCGAATTTCTCCACTTTCCACCTCCCGGCTCACCAGACCAGTAGTGATCGGGTTGTATTCCTTTTCTGGTGTCTTCTTTTTATTTACTCTTTTCGGATTTCGGTCCAACTTTTTTCTGTGTGGATCCGGGGCACTTGTCCCGGTTTCCTTTTTATGTTTTATTTGTTTTTATTTTGTAGGCAGTAGGGAGACGCCCTTTGCTTCAGGTTCTGCTACACTTCCCTCTGCTCCGAGGATCCGTGCTCACCCTCTGAAATCAACCGTCCTCATCCAGGTTCTTCTATTTCACTCTGAACTCTAGTCTCTTCACTGTGAGGACACAGTCCGATTTAAGTGTGGGGTAGGATGCTAGAGAACCTTGCATGAACTTGATTGCCCTTGATTGTGTTTTATGTGTGCCTCGTGATTCCATTCCAGTCTCTCTAGCATTAGAATGGCTCAGTTCTTGATTTTTGATGTTAAGTTGTTGTTCAAACTTTCATAATGATGCTTAGACTGCTTAACCTAGAACTTGAGAACCAACTTGTATACTTTGATGCTAAATTGCATGGTCAGAACAGAATTTTTAAAATCACACTTGTAGTTTGTAGCCTTGATTGCATGAAAATGACCGAATCCGACTAGCAAACCAACTGTGAGCTTTTGATCCATTGCACGTAACTTGCAATTTTAATTCTTTCTGAGTGGTTTTCTGTTTACTTGAATGAGTTAGAATTTGCATGAGACCTACTCGAGACCACACGACGACACGAGTTCTAGAAGGATATGGGGCACCTAGATTCAGCTACTAAGCCAGATAGCCTACCAAACGATAAATCCACTAGGTTTAGACCCTTGAGCTTGGCCTGTTCTTTCGGTTCGATAATACATTACAGCCATTTCCCATTTCTTTCATTCCCCGTTGATCCCCTGTGGTTGTAGTTCTAGATTGACCTACCGGAAGTCGGTTTGTGGTAACCTGCCTATAGCCATTAAACAGGTGGTCTTAGCTAATATGTCCAGACGTGTAAACCCCTCTAGCAACTAAAAGAAAAATCGGCACAAAAGAAAAAAAAAGTAAAGAAAGAAAAAGAGAAAAATTTCGAAAAAATGATGAAGAAAGAAAATCAGAAAAAGTTCAAAGTGTAGTTCAATAAAACGTTCTTCTCCCTACAAATGGAAGAACGAAGTCAAAAAAGAAAGTTGAAAAGAAAAGAAAAAAATCGTGTAAAGAAAAAGAATAAGTGCTAGGTTGCTTGAGGGTATCATAGGACGAGCGTTCATCATTCCACCCGTGTTTGGTTAGACGGTAGGAAGCCATAGATTAGATTCGAGGGAAGTTAGTCGAAAGCTACACCGCACAAAGCCATCATCATTCATTCCCATCATCCATCTCATTATAAACCCGAGTAGTGTAGATTTCATTACGGTCCTAGCAGGGAAGTCCTTCCTGACTAGATACTCGTGTTGTCACAGTGGTGGAGATGTGGTCGAAATGCAAGCCTATGACAGAATTCGGTAACAGAAAATAATCGAGAGCAGAAACACGTTCTTAAACACAGAGAGTGAGAGTTCCCATTGTACTATATATATCCTGTGTGAGGAGTCTGGTCGGTCAGGTCAAATTCGTGCATAATTGGTTGCTAATTACTTGTCGTGTGCAGTTTATTAGTGAGACCAGGTAGTTTGGCTGATCTGTATGCATGTTAGGTTTCTTGTTCTAGGATCGATCTGTCTAATAATTCATTGTTTTTGATTGAGCTCCAATTTAATCGATCTTATCATTTATGAACATGAGCGTTTCTATTCAGTTTGCTTGAGGACAAGCAAAAGCTTAAGTGTGGGGTATTTGATGACACTCGATTTGACGTGATTATCAGCCTCATTTAAGCGACATTTCTTTGCTTAAGACATGGTTTTTAGGGTAGAATAACGAATATTCAATCGATTGCCCTATTTCGTGCCATCTGTGTTACCTTGGCCCGTTTCGGGTCTATTTGATGGTTTTCTTTTGTTTTTATGTTAGCACAGGTGATAGCTGTAGTATTAGCGGTATCAAATAACTAATCTACCAAGGTAGACTAGATCGTATTCTACTCGAGGTCTCTTCTTCTTGACTACTCAAAGAAGCTGGCAATTTATTCAGGTTTAAGCACTTAGTGCGTGGTGTGAGTTCCACGACTTCTAATCTAATGAACAAAGGAAAATAAAAGACAGAAAAGTAAAGGGTTGACTAACGAGAAGATAGATGAACTTAGATTTCGAATCCCCCTTAGATCACCAGAGCAACGGAAATCACAAGATCAGCGGTTTTCAATTCTAATTCAATCGGTTTCTATACACCACCATAACTCCTTACCCTTAGGTTTAAGACCGGCGAATGTTCGCTCTATCCGTTCTAACTACCAAGATTAACTAGCCGCCCGGGTACGGTCGCCTCTCGCAATGACTTAATTAACTGGTGCAATTACTAATGATTAATGAGTTACTCTTGCAGTGGATTAACCCTAACCGGTTCCTACGAAAGGCACGCTCCAATTATAAGGTTAATTGTTCAATTCGATGTTCTAAAGTAAGGCGAGCATTCGCTTCTATCCTTAGCTTAACAAGAATCAAATCTAGGTGATCAATCCAGACAAGAAACATGAACAAGGAAGAACAAATCAAACATGAAAAAGAACTGATTGAATTTCGAATCTAATCACCGCCGATCCGTGACCGCTTTAAAGCCCTGGGTCACTTAGGGTTCATCTAATCTAAGCTCTACAAGTTCAGTTACTCATATCAGAAACAAGAGAATCAAAGGCAGCAATGAAGATCATCATACAGAGGAAGAACAGATAAGAACTGAAAAACCTAATTCTGACGACTCCCGCGAAGCTTCAATCTCCTGGATCTTCAACTTTAAGCTCCGAGTTCTCCGAGCTGGAAGGATGGCGTCACGATCTCTCCACGGATCTTCGAACTCTCTAAACTCTATCTATCGACCCTAGAGTCGGCTGACTCTCAAAAGTCTGATTTGTGAAAATATGAATAATGATTGTCTTCTGATCAATTGTTGAATGAATGGCTGCCGACTCCTGCTTTAAATAGGGTTGATTAGGGTTTTCTGATTCTGCCGCGGAAGAGGAAGATATTTTTGCCGAAAATATCAAATGATTTTCGGCGAAAACTTTAGTTAAAATCCCCTGTGTTATTTCGTCTAGGATTTTCGGTGAAAACATAAGGAAGTTTTCGCGAAGACTTCAGTGCAGATCAGCCTGTGAGATCTGAAGGTATTTTCGCCGAAATCCTCATAGTCTTTTCGGCGAAAACATTGTGCTGGGCAGTTGGATCTTCGGTTCTGACTCTGGTTCGATTTCTGGTTCGATTCTGGTTCACTCCTTGAGGTCTTGAATACGTCCATGGCTACGTAAATGATGGCAAAAATCTGTGCTATCACAAAAACGCTAGAAAACCATCAAATTGACCCAAAAGGGCCAAAGTAACCAAATTGGTAGGAAATAGGGTAGTTGAGTGAATATTCGCTATTTTACCCCTAAAACCACGTTTCAAGCAAGGAAATGTCGCTTAAATGAGGCTGATAATCACGTCAAATTGAGTGTCATCAATACCCCACACTTAAGCTTTTGCTTGTCCTCAAGCAAACTGAACTAGAACACACTCAAATTCACAAATGACACGAGATTAAACCGAGATTCAATTCTAACAATTTGGTTTAGACTGTTCCACGTAGAAAGAGTGACCTACACATGCAAGAATATCAACCAAACAAGTTTTCGATCTCACTGTTTTCTGCACACTTCAAGTAGTAGTTTTAACAAAGCTCGTTTCTTGGCAAAACAATGAATCATAATTAACCGACTACGATAACACCAATTCTAATGAGAAAAGACTTTAAGCTCTAGCCATGATGTGGATGCGGAGGTAGGAAAAGTGACGTGGCTAGCGACTCGACTTCATTCGTTTCTAGATCTGTGCGTTACATGTTCTAGCTAGGACTGATTTAAACCACAATTTATTTCGAGTTTCGACTTTTTTTTCCTTTTATTTACTGCATACTAGTGCTCGATACCAAACACTTCACTTAGGTGTTGGACCTGCCTAGCTCACAGTATTTGTGCTTATGCTAGTGCTCAACCCGAACACTTCACTTAGGTGTCGGGCTTGCCTAGCTTTATTTTCAGCACTTTTAAGAACTTAGCATTGATTAGCACAACTTGATTTTTACCACTCAAACACTCAATTTATCGATTTAACCACTTGATCCTAGCTAGTTATAACTTTTTACACGAGATTTCGAATTGGATTTCCATTTAATCTCTAGCCACAATCACAGGTGATCAAATATGGAGTGAAAAACATGGAAGAAGCTAGCATTTATCATCTTAGAATGGTGTTATCGAGCTTTGTTATTAACAAACCAATTAACTCAATTAATTCAAATTTCAACTACCGAAGTGATTTGTGATCTGTTCTGACCTAGACTCATTTAATATCAGTTCCAACACGTTGGCTACAGGTTCTAAGTGGAACAGTCTAGACGTCATTGTTCAAAATTGAAGTCAATTTAACATCAAAAGTCAAGAATTGAGCAATTCTATGCAAGAGAAATTTTAAAATTGAACCACGAAATCACAGAAAATTAAGCAAGATCATGCATAACCCTAGAATCCTACCCCACACTTAAACGTTACTGTGTCCTCACAGGACTAAACTAGAGTAGAGAGATACGAAGAACCTGTGACGAGATGGTCGGTGTAGGGGATGAACACGGAGCGTCCGGAGCAGAGCGGAGTAGCTACTCAAGATCCTACAAAACAAAAACAACAAAAAGATCAAAAGGATACCGGGACAAGTGCCCCGGATTCACACAGAATAAAAGTCGAACAAAGAAGGTTAAGGGAAATTTTAAAAATATTTTGACGATTGAATGAGAAACTAAAAGAAGGAAGAGAGAGAGGATGAATCCGGATTTTAAAGTGAATAGTTGGGTGATTTTCAAAATTATTTTTGGCGAAATTAAAAGGGTGGTTTCGCCAAAAATTTTAGTTCAAATGCACTGCCGGTTTTTCAAGTGTGTTTTCGCCGAAAATAAGCATGTGGTTTCGCCGAAAATATCAGTTCAAATGGCTGTTGGTTTTCAAAAACTATTTCGCCGAAAACAGTATAAATTTCGGACCGAAAATATGAAACAGGGAGACTCAGTAGAAAATCCAAAAGGTGATTTCGCCGAAAAAAAATTTTGAACTGTTCGGGTTTAAAATATTTTCGCAAATCCGGCCAACTTCAGAAAATCACAGTTAAATCCACAAAAATCGGAACGACCTCAATCAACTTGTTACTGACTCTATGACATGCAAACAACTCGCGAAAAATATGAAATCAAACAAACTGACACTTTTGGCTTCCAAAAACCGACTCGAACGACGAAAAAGACTGACTCAATAATTAAAAAACGGACTCCAGCCGTGGGTTGCCTCCCACGAAGCGCTCTCTTTTAACGTCCTTGAGCCGGACGGTACCTGTTAGGGACCCCAACTCAGAAGTTCCTTGAAGTCAATCGTCTTCTTCAAGGTGTGCGGTTGAGTGCCATGTAGCACTCCAGCAGGGTGATGTAACTGGTAGTGTTCCAGTAGATCGTGGTTCTGGTTGGATGACCAGTTCTTCTTGAATTCTCCTTCTGGAAGAGGAAAGAGGTAGTACGGCGCGCCATGATCAATGAGCTCCATCTTCTCCACCTGATGCTCATCAAGAGGTCTCTCGGGATCGAGTGTGTATACTTCCAAATCCTTGACGTCTTCGATTCCCACGTGCTCGTCTCTGGGTTGATCTATAGGTTGGCTTGGCGGAAGCTCAATTGAGGATATCTCCTCGATTTCTTCGTGCTCCTCTTCGGCTTCAACTTCAAGATGGATTGGCTCTATGTCTTAATCAACCGCCACCGCCAAGGATTCTTCATCAGATGCTTCTAGCTCACAATAGTCATGGGTGAGATTGTCATGTTCATCTTCGTACGGCTCTTGAGCGTCTTCTTCCATTAGTGGATTTGGTTGCTCAAGCTCGACATCCGCCATGTTACGAGCTTGTAGCTTCGAAATGAGATCATCCAAGGCGGATTCTACTCTTGCCGTCTGTTGTCGATTTTGATGAACCTGTGAGTTTATCTCTTTGTGATCTTGCAGCTCTGTAGAGATACTCTCCAAGAAGGATTCTATTCTCGTCGTCTGTTGTCGATGCTGATGAGCTAGTATATACATCTCTTGGTTTTCCTCAATATACGATGCTTCATCGACATACCACTCTTGGTACTGGTCATCCCACCTGTAATCCTGCATAATTAAAACTCAAAAAACACTACCCAGGTAAATCATGAAAATATGGAGGAAAATTAAATGGTAAGGCGGAAAGGTAGAAGAATTATTTGCCAACTCTTCTTTCAAACAATTAGAAGAGTCCCCGGCAACGGCGCCAATTTCATAGTTGCAGTATTAGCGGTATCAAATAACTAATCTACCAAGGTAGACTAGATCGTATTCTACTCGAGGTCTCTTCTTCTTGACTACTCAAAGAAGCTGGCAATTTATTCAGGTTTAAGCACTTAGTGCGTGGTGTGAGTTCCACGACTTCTAATCTAATGAACAAAGGAAAATAAAAGACAGAAAAGTAAAGGGTTGACCAACGAGAAGATATACGAACTTAGATTTCGAATCCCCTTAGATCACCAGAGCAACGGAAATCACAAGATCAGCGGTTTTCAATTCTAATTCAATCGGTTTCTATACACCACCATAACTCCTTACCCTTAGGTTTAAGACCGGCGAATGTTCGCTCTATCCGTTCTAACTACCAAGATTAACTAGCCGCCCGGGTACGGTCGCCTCTCGCAACGACTTAATTAACTGGTGCAATTACTAATGATTAATGAGTTACTCTTGCAGTGGATTAACCCTAACCGGTTCCTACGAAAGGCACGCTCCAATTATAAGGTTAATTGTTCAATTCGATGTTCTAAAGTAAGGCGAGCGTTCGCTTCTATCCTTAGCTTAACAAGAATCAAATCTAGGTGATCAATCCAGACAAGAAACATGAACAAGGAAGAACAAATCAAACATGAAAAAGAACTGATTGAATTTCGAATCTAATCACCGCCGATCCGTGACCGCTTTAAAGCCCTGGGTCACTTAGGGTTCATCTAATCTAAGCTCTACAAGTTCAGTTACTCATATCAGAAACAAGAGAATCAAAGGCAGCAATGACGATCATCATACAGAGGAAGAACAGATAAGAACTGAAAAACCTAATTCTGACGACTCCCGCGAAGCTTCAATCTCCTGGATCTTCAACTTTAAGCTCCGAGTTCTCCGAGGTGGAAGGATGGCGTCACGATCTCTCCACGGATCTTCGAACTCTCTAAACTCTATCTATCGACCCTAGAGTCGGCGACTCTCAAAAGTCTGATTTGTGAAAATATGAATAATGATTGTCTTCTGATCAATTGTTGAATGAATGGCTGCCGACTCCTGCTTTAAATAGGGTTGATTAGGGTTTTTTGATTCTGCCGCGGAAAAGGAAGATATTTTCGCCGAAAATATCAAATGATTTTCGGCGAAAACTTTAGTTAAAATCCCTTGTGTTATTTTGTCTAGGATTTTCGGTGAAAACATAAGGAAGTTTTCGCCGAAGACTTCAGTGCAGATCAGCCTGTGAGTTCTGAAGGTATTTTCACCGAAATCCTCATAGTCTTTTCGGCGAAAACATTGTGCTGGGCAGTTGGATCTTCGGTTCTGACTCTGGTTCGATTCTGGTTCACTCCTTGAGGTCTTGAATACGTCCATGGCTACGTAAATGATGGCAAAAATCTGTGCTATCACAAAAACGCTAGAAAACCATCAAATTGACCCAAAAAGGGCCAAAGTAACCAAATCGGTAGGAAATAGGGTAGTTGAGTGAATATTCGCTATTTTACCCCTAAAACCATGTTTCAAGCAAGGAAATGTCGCTTAAATGAGGCTGATAATCACGTCAGATCGAGTGTCATCAACAGGTTTTTGCCGTCAAATAGAGTAGCCATGGACGTGTCTAAAGCGTTGGAACCTCGAGGAATCAAACCGGAATCGATCCAAGGAGCCGATCAAGTCAAACCGAAAGTCTGCCCATTCACACTTACACATTCGGCGAAAATAAGCTTCCATATTCGGTGAAAACAATAGTGCAAATCAACTGACGCCGAGTGAAGAATGACTTCGGCGAAAACATTGTGCTCTTCGGACCGAAAATACAAGGCAGAGAGATCACGACCATTTACACAAGGATTTTCTCCGAAAATATCCCTATGTTTTCGGCGAAAATATCAGGCCAATCCGGATCAGTTAGGGTTAAGTATAAATACTTAACCCGACGGCCCAAATAGAATAGACAATCATAATTCGCAAAACACAATTTTTCGAATCAGAATCCTCTCAAGTTCTGGAGCGAAGAGTTGGAGTTCGAAGAGCCGGATAGAGATCGTGACGCCATCCCTTCACCTCGACGAACCGGAGCTAGGAGTGTTATCTACCGAAGATCGAAGTCTGTCAGAGTCGTCTAAATTAGGTTTTTCATATTCTTTTCTGTTCTTCCTTTGAATGATGAACTCTCTCTTTGTCTTTGTTTCTTTTGTAATAATCATGAGTAGCTAAACTCTTTAGAGCTCAGACTAGATGAACCCTAAGTGACCCAGGGCTTTAAAGCGGTCACGGATCGGCGGTGATTAGATTCGAAATTCAATCAGTTCTTTTTCATGTTTGATTCGTTCTTCATTGTTCATGTTTCTTGTCTGGATTGATCACCTAGATTAGATTCTGGTTAAGCTAAGGATAGAAGCGAACGCTCGCCTTACTTTAGAACATCGAATTAAAGAATTAACCTTATAATTGGAGCGTGCCTTTCGTAGGAACCGGTTAGGGTTAATTCACTGCAAGAGTAACTCATTAATCATTAGTAATTACACCAATTAATTAAGTCGTTGCGAGAGGCGACCGTACCCGGGCGGCTAGTTAATCTTGGTAGTTAGAACGGATAGAGCGAACGTTCGCCGGTCTTAAACCTAAGGGTAAGGAGTTATGGTGGTGTCTTAGTAATTGATTGAATGAGAATTGAAATCCGCTGATCTGTTGATTGCCAATGCTCTGGGGAACGAAGGGGGATTCAAAGTCTAAGTTCGTCTGTCATTCTTGTTTTCAAACCCTAATTCCCAATCTGCTTAGTTTAATTTGGTTTAATTTTTCTACATTTCTTAGAAGTAGAAGTCGTGGAACTCACACCACGCACAACGTGTTTGCCTTCGAGTATTTTGCTAGTTCTGAAGTAACCAATCATAGAAAGCCCTTGGAATACGATCTGCTATAGCTTTTTCTTAGCATTAGTAGTTATTTGGTTGAGCCCGAACAACGATCTTAGGTTCACCAGTAGACCACATTTAGGTGTCTCCGAGAGTGCCTTGGCAAGATGACCCATTTGAGTCTCTAACTTGGAGATGGATGCTTGTTGATTCTTGAAGAGTTGAAGAATAGCCACATTAGTTTCTTCTTGAGAGGGTGAAGATCCACTCTCTTTGGCTTGAGGAGGCTTGTTATAACCGGGGGTCCATTCCCCTTATGATTATACATCCCCAATGGATTAGATCCTTGGCCACCACCTTGATTTCCTTTTTGATTACCTTGGTTTTGATTTCCTCCTTGATTCCATTGACCAGCATTGTTTTACCGTTGATTATACCCATTGTAGCCTTGGTATCCTCCTTGATTACCTTGGTTATAGCGCTTATTACCTTGGTCTTGGTAACCTTGACTAGGCATGTTATAACCACCATAACCTTTGTTCAAGAATGATTGTAGTTACCTCCTTGATAATTTCCTTAAGGGTTGAAATTATCATGGAATCCTTGACCTTGCACAAAGTCTACTTCCTAAATGTATTCACCTTGGTTAGGCTCGAAAGTAGCGGATGGACAATAGTTGCCCTCATGGCCTTGTGCTCCACAACATTTACAACAAAACATCGAGGCAACCAGTGGATTATATATCCAAGGGAGGAGTGGTAGCCTTCGATGGTGTATTCTTAGAAGGTGCTTAGGCATGGTAAGGTTGCTTACTTGTGAGACCATATCATCGGTCTTTGACATGAGCAGAGCGATTATGGGATCATCTTCATCACGATGTCCTAGGATGATGTGAGCGGCCAAGCTGATTCCACAACTAGACCACTCACCACTTGGGAAATTACAACTCACGAGCTAAACCTTCGACTATAGGGTGGAAATTGGCCAAAAGTCAATAACTATTGAGCTAAGAATCCAAAGGCGATCTTTAATACGAGAGGTGTCATGAATTAGAGGTTATGACTCTAGCTCGATAATCTAGTTCTAGACGACAATCAATTCCATTAAAATCGTAAAATAATAAGAAATTGCAATTCCATGCAAAGAAAAACCAAAGTTTGTTTATTCATCAAAGTCTAAGTCTTACATTGATGGGCAAAGGCCTTTATTTATAGTGCAAGGGTTCGGGCAGAAGCTCTCTGAATCCTTGTTCTATTCTACTTCTAGAACTCTTAAAATAATCCTAAGCAATCTACTAAAAGGGGAAGAAATCCGAAAAGAAAGGAAAATTGACTAAAAATAGAAATGAGTCCTAAACCGACAAAACTCTAGCTGGCGGCGTGTCCTGGTCCGTGTCCATGTCCAACTCTAGTTTGTATTCTACTTCCTTGTCCTAGTCCGGCAAGGATTTGTGTCCTCCAATTTTCCTACTCCTAAAAGGACTTGGAAACCGATGGTTTGTTCTGTGACTTCAAGAATTCCTTGTCCGGATAAGAATCCTTTATGCGGATAGATTTCTAAGGGAATCTGTGCTGCGTTCGGATTTCTGTTTATCCAGCGCTGGCATCGGCGCCCAGTCTCAGCCCGACATCGGTGTCTAGTCCCGGCCCAGCATCAGTTCCCGTAACTTGGCTCGATCCAATTTCTTGTCTCGGTCCAGCTTTGGTGTCTCGGCTCGGTCGGACATCATGTCATCCTATGGTACGGCCTTGAGCTCCGGATTGGCCTCAATATGTCTCGGCCCTCGGTCTAGCTCCAACATCGGCCCTCAGTCCCGTACTTGAATCGGCTGTCCAACCCTCAATCTAGAACCAAAATCATTGGTATCAGTGCTTTGTCCGGTTCCATATTTGGTGGTCTTGGCCCTTGGTTTGGCCTTGGTTCGGCACGGACCTTGGCATCAGTTAGGTCGGCACTTGGCATGATCATCTCCCACTACGGGTTTTTGGTTCATGATGTCGGGGCCACGTCGGGCATCGTGGTGGTCTCACTTCATTCCTCTTTTCTTGAGAAGGATTTGTCATCAAATCTGTGTGGCCACCAACATCCGATTTGATATCCGCATCAACTAGCAACTTCTGCCTCAACATCTTCGGTCTCGTCATCAGTCTCCATGTAGGGCACGGTGTTCATATAGGATGGTGTGTCTGTGTCGCTGTCCATGTTTGTGATGTCCGCGTTGGACAGTGTGTCCACGTCGGCTTCAGCCTCCGAGCTTGGGGCTCATATGTACATGGTTGAGAATTTCTTCAAGCCTTCAGGCATGATCTCCTCATCATCTGATCCGATGTCCACTTCTTCTTCGGCCGCCTCTTCCTCGTCATCAGTCACGACCGCTTCATCTCTGATCACCATGACTTATTTGTTGGGGCAGTCTCTAGCCATGTGACCACATCCTTGGCACTTGTAACAAATAATCCCACTCGGAAGATTAGTACTAACATTCGAATTCACATTAGGTTTAGGCATACCTTGTGTGGTTTGGCCATGATTCATTGAATTTGATTCAGAGTACAAGTTTGTGGCTCCTCTCCACGATGTTGAAGGTGTGGCTGATGTCATATTCCTTTCCATTCCATTGTTCAACTCTCTCTCACCTCGAATGGCTAAGACCATGAGATCTTCATTATCAACATAGTTGACAATGTTGACCTAGTGTAGAATGTCCCTTTGCAACCCGTTAGTGAACCTGGCCACTCTCGCTTCTTTATCCTCCCTTAGATCCATCCTAGTCACGAGTATATCTATCTCCTTATTGTACTCCTCCACGAACATGTTTCCTTACTTCAAGGATTGAATCTTAGTGTGCAAGTCTCGTGTGTATGCAGCCAGTACAAATCTTTTTCTCATCCTTCTCTTCAGATCCCTCCATGTGGTGATTGGGTCTTCCTTATATCTCTGAACCTGCCTCCTGATTTGACTTTGCCATAAGGCAACGTAGTTAGTAAACTCAACAGTGGCAATGGTTACCTTCTTTCGTTTAGAGTAGTTATGGCACTCTAGGAAGTCTTTCATGCTCCTCTCCCAATCAATGTACTCCTCAGCATTCGCCTTGCCAGCAAACATAGGAACAGTCAGCTTGAGGCTGCTCATATCATCATCGATCTCATGGACATTCCTTCGTGGCCACCGGATGTCTGCTCCATTCGGACAAGCTCCATTGACCTCCGATATTCTTTCTAATCTTGCAGTCATGGCGGCTAGGATTTGCATCATGGTGGCCATGGTCGCCTCCACTCTGTTCATCCTTTCGTCAGTCATGTTAATGAAAAAAATATCACACGAACAAGGCCTCACAAATCTCTCAATCTAAACAAAGAACTAATCTCACAAGCACTCTAATTTTTACAACTCGTGTTTTAGGGTTTTAAAAAAAAATTATAATAACTAAAAGAACAAGATACGCAGTCCAAAAGTTGAACTGAAGTTCTGATACCAAACTGATGTGAACGGTCAAGCTGATTCCACAACTAGACCACTCACCACTTGGGCAATCACAACTCACGAGCTAAACCTTCGACTATAGGGTGGAAAACGGCCTAAAGATCAATAGCTATTGAGCTAAGAATGTAAATGCGATTGATGCACACAATTATTGACGTAATTATTTCCTCATTAGATAACATTTTTGTGATGATTTTATCTCGTTTGTGTGATTTTAAGTGAGTTTATTCCCCTTTCGGCCTTAGGACTGTTTTACGTCGTTTTGCGTGTTTTATGAATTTTAGGTAATAACCGACGTTGGGAAATCAAACCGGGAGTGGAGCATTCAGTGACATGGATTCTAGGCCCTTGGAGTGATCTGGGTCGAGGGATGAAGGCCCAACCACAAGGAAAGAACCGGTTTTGAAGAAAACTGAAAAAGCTGAATTTTGGAGCTTACACGTGTAAGCTCCCCAGACGGGAAAAATTTGCCCTTTGCAACAAGGAAAAGGTTTTAGATGGTATAAATAGGCTTTTTGAGGCATTATTTATTAAACATTCAATTTTTGGAGAAGAGCCACGACTTGGAGAGAGTTTGGAGCATATTTTGGAGTCTTGGAACACGCTCGGAGCCGAGGATTTGAAGATTTTCAAGATCGAAGTTGCTCGGAATCGTCGAAATTAGGTTTTACGATTTCTCTCTATTCTTCCTTTCTAAGATGAATTCTTTTTTATTTTTGAATCTTGTTTGCTGGAGATGAATAGCTAAATTTTTCTAGCTTAGATTAGATGAACCCTAAGTGACCTGGGGCTTTAAAGCGGTCATGGATCGGTGGTGATTAGATCTTAATTCAATTAGTTTCTTATTCATAATTGATTTGTTCAATAGAGCGAACGTTCGCGGACCTAGACCTTAGGGTAAGGAGCTATGACGGTGTTTACGAACTGAATGAATTAGGATTGAAAAGTCTCGGGTTTTGTGATCGTCAATGCCTCTTAGGGGGATTCGAGTCTAACATTTTGTCTGTCAATCGTAACCAAAACTCAATCAATTAATCTGTCTTTTAATTAAATTTCGTTTTCCCTTGCATAATAGTTTAGGAAGTCGTGGAACTCACACCATGCAATTTGATTAAATCTGAATAATTGCTGATTTCTTTGAGTAAACGTTGAGAAGAGCCCCGTGGTATACAATCTATCCTACTCTTGTAGGTTAGTATTTGAACCGCTGTTTTACAGCTATCAGTGATCTTTAATATGAGAGGTGCCACGAATTAGAGGTGATGACTCTAGCTCGATAAACCTAGTTCTAGACGACAATCAATTCCATGAAAATCGTAAAGAAAGAAATTACAATTCAATGCAAAGAAAAATTAAAGTTTGTTTATTCATCAAAGTCTAAGGCCCTGTTTACTATCACTTTTAATTATCAAAATTACATAATCAACTTAATTAATTTCATAATACACCTAAACTGTTGTTTAGTTGTAAATTAAAAAATTCAATTATATAGTTTTAATACAATTTCGTCCAAATTAAAAAAGTGAAAAAAATCACTTAAGAAAATTATAAAATTCACATTATGAAATGTGAAGACAGGGAATTATGTAAATTTTCATAACTTCCCCCTTTTAAAGTCTCACTCCCAACAACAACATTTTCTAACACAAAATCCTCACATCCTCCCCACTCTCAACAAACCAAAATCCTAACAACTTACAATGATGATTTGGGGCATAATACCTAACTACACACTATTATTTATTAGAAAACCATAAAGTATTGTGTGTTTCCTCTTTCAACATGCGTTTTACTTATGTTGTGGCGGGATGGGAGGTATCTGCACATGATGCTAGAATATTATCGAATACGACAACAGATAGAAACAACCAATTTCCGATGCCTCCACTATGTATCATCGCAATCATTTTTTATACTTCGCAAATTATATTTGTACCTGTTTGCACATTATTAATTGTTTCTTGATATTATTAGGGAAATATTACGTTGTGGATTCTAAGCGTGACGGAATTATAAATCAGATGTGCAATGATGAGTGTGCTAGTAATTAGTCAAGTTTAGACGAGTGTTATATGTGATTCACTTGAATTCTAGAAGTATGCATAATTTATAATTCAACTAAAGTAATGAACACAATTATTATTATAAAATTATATAATTTCATAATTTACAAAACACCAAGTAAACATAATTTCAATTATGAATTATAATTACATAAATTTTAAAATTTTCTCTATTATAAAATTTTAGATAATTTATAGTGAACAAGACCTAAGTCTTACATTGATGAGGAAAGACCTTTATTTATAATGCAAGGGTTTGGGAACAAGCTCTTTCGAATCCTTGTTCTATTCTACTTCTAGAACTTCTTAAAATAATCCTAAACAATCTACTAAAAAGCGAAGAAATTTGAAAAGAAAGGAAATTTGACTAAAAATAGAAATGAGTCCTAAACCGGCAAAATCCTAGCTGGCGGCGTGTCCTGGTCCGTGTCCGTGTCCAACTCCAGGAAGGATTCTGCTTCCGTGTCCTAGTCCGGCAAGGATTTGTGTCCTCCGATTTTCCTACTCCCAAAAAGGACTTGGAAACTGGAGGTTTGCTCACTGACTTCAAGTATTCCTTGTCCGGATAGGAATCCTTTATGCAGAGTGATTTCTAAGGGAATCCATGCCGCGGATGGATTTCTGTTGATCCAGCGCTGGCATTGGCGCCCAATCTTGGCCAGGCATTGGTATCCAGTCTCGGCCCGACATCGGTGTCCAGTCTCGGCCCGGCATCGGTGCCCGTATCTCGGCTCGGTCCACTTTCTTGTCTCGGTCCAGCTTTGGTGTCTCGGCTAGGTCGGACATCATGTCATCCTTTGGTACGGCCTTGAGCTCCAGCTCGGCCTCAATCTGTCTTGACCCTCGGTCTAGCTCCAGCATCGGCCCTCGGTCCTGTACTTGCATCGGTTGTCTCGGCCCTCGATCTAGCACCAGCATCAGTGGTCTCGGTGTTCTGTCTGGTTCCATCTTTGGTGGTCTTGGCCCTTGGTTCGGCACGACCATTGGCATTAGTTGGGTCAGCACTTGGCATGATCAGCTCCCGCTCTGGGTTTCTGGTCCATGGTGTCGGGGCCGCGTCGGGCATCGTGGTGGCGCTCACTTCACATGACCTCTAGTTTCATTCCATGACTATAAGATTCCTTAGGGGCATCCACACTCATGGCTCGAGCATCATAGTGAGTAACACTACCATACTTGGACTTGAGAGGTTGTTGTCTAACCTAACTCCTTGTCTTGTTGGTCATATCATGGTAGAGATCAAGAGCATCCTCCAGAGTGAGTATCCTCAATCACCACCGACTGCTTAGTTGATTATTATGTGTTCTCATAGTCTAAAGATCGAGCAAAGATATCCGCAATAGTCCACTCGGTCGTGTTGTGGTGAGGACAAGAACAAAGGAGAGCTTGAAACCAGTTCCATGTCTCATGTAACAACTCCACATTATGTTGAAGGAAGTGATTGACGCGATCTCTATGGTGCGTCATGTATGGCGGGAAAAACTCCTCTAAGAATTCTTCGGCTACACCCTCTCAAGTAGTGAAGGCACCACTTGGTTGATTATTTATCCAAGTCTTCATTTTTCACTTGAAAGAGAAGGGAAAAATCGAAGTATCATGCAATTCAGGTGCACTTCGTCGGTCTTGACGATGTCATAAATCTCTAGGAAACCCTTGAGGTGACGGCTTGGGCACTCACCATGAATACCACTGAAGACTACCCCATTTTGCACCATTTAAATCATATTTGGTTTGAGCTCGAAGTTTCGAGCATTGACGGGTCTTCCGGCATCTCTAGAGGCGGCCCCTTCTAGAGTAGGTCGAGCATAGTCTGTCAAAGTAAGTCTTGCTCCTCTCACCGAGTGGTTATCATCATTGGTATGGTGAGAGTTCTCCGAACGGTTTCATCATCCTCGTGATTCGACATGTTATTGTGTGGGCTGTTGTGAACTCCTTCTTCAATAACAATGGGGGGAGGAGGGAAGGTTGGTGCCCAATAACTTGTGCAAGGCCTTGAAGTCGTACTTTGAGACGAGTAAGTTGACTCATGTACTACCTCAAAGTACCTACACACAAGCACAACAAGCAAACCAAAGTAGCACAACTATGTGGAATGACAAAATCGAGCTAACAAGTAACAAGGAAGAAACTAAAATGGATGGTAGTGACTAGATCAGTACACTACTAAAAAATTTCATAGGATAGACAGAGACCCCGGCAACGGCGCCAAAAACTTGACACAGCCTTTCTAGGGGTTGAAACCAAGTGTCGTATTCCACAAGGGTTCTCTCGGAAGCTATTACTCAAGTCGTTCACACATGGTTTAATCCTTAAAATTTGGTTTTGATCAACAAGAACTAAGCAACTACTAAGTAAACAAACTAAGCAATGAAACAAAGAAAGCGAGAGAGAAGATTGGTTCAAATCAAAGAGGGTTCACTTGGTAGGTAGATTCATCATGCTCAAGAGTACTATCGAGCATGCATTTCACTTATATAGACTCAATATACTATCATAATATCGACTCCCTATCCCTATACCAGTCAACCTAGGCTTTCACACTTAAATCAATCGAAAAGGGACGCACTCTAGGTGTTCGGTGAAATGCCAAGACACAAAACCTCTCTTAGGACTCTATGACCACAAGGTCAGATAGGTACACAATACTCTAATATCAATGCCCTATCAGTAGGAAATCAACCAATTATCCTTTCGATACTCAATTGAATGAAAACCAACATGCACGCCAAGTGTTTGATAAAATGCCTAGGTGAGAATTCAAATGAAAATGGTTGAATCAATGACATCTAATCTCTTAGAACACAATCAATTCAATCTCTAGATCTGCAATCCATGTAATCCAATCACTTTTATGCATCAAACCACATTGAATGAACCAAAATAAGAAAACATGGCACAAAATGGCTATAATAACAAGTCTAGAAATCATCCTCATACATCCAAGATCAATCATGATCCAAGAGGAACCCTAGAAACATAGCCAAGCATGGCCAAATGAGTAAATAAAAGAGAGAAAGAAAGGTCACCAAGTACATCTTGAATGAATACTAATGACAATCTTCAAATCACCACTTGTAAGCACTTCTCCCAAGGTTTGTTGGCTTCAATCCTAGCTCCAATAGCTATAACTTGGCTTCAATCAGCTCCAAGAATGTGTTCTAGGGTTTTGGTGTTTGTCAAAATGGATTTGAGGCTCAAAGGAAGCAAGAGAAGTCTCAATGTATTCATAGTGCACGGGACAGTGCACAACGTGCACCTTTGCACTCTACAGAAATCGCAATTTCGCAACACCTTTATCTCCCTCATCCGAGCTCGATTAGGCTCCCATTTGATCCTATGGCTTCATTTTAACCTCTACTATCATTTAATGGCCTAAAAGGTGCACAAACGAAACTAAAAGGCACATAAAATGGGGACACAAGTGACCACCCGAACGACAATAGTGTGAAATGTGCAAATCAACTTGAGAAGCATACAAACCATGACATAAAGGGATTAAACACAGGGCAAACATAGACAAATCGCAGGCTAGAAATACCTCTAATAAACACACATCAGCAAACACTTGGTACTTGTGGCAGTTCTTCACTACCTATTTGGCGTCCTTCCGTATGTTGGGCTAGTAGTACCCTTGGTGTAGCATATTATTCTCTAAACTTTTCATTCCCAAGTGGGTGTTGCGGACCGACGATGTAAACATTGGTTGTTTCATTGTTAAACGACGCCTTCTTTCCGCTACGGCCTCTACTTTGTCTTCGTCATCGCCTCTGTTCCACTCTCGAATATGTGGTGCATCAAGGTTCGGAGCTAGTGTCGGATTGGAGAATCTGGAGGGAGCTACTTGGCGGACCGGTGTTTGCGTGTTGGGACCTATTGTTGCCCCGACTTCGTCTCCTTCCGTTGTGATGTTAGCGATCTTCGATGATTGCTCATAATTCATATTCTCCGTCAAGATGCCCCTAACTAGTGCGCCAATTGTTTCGTCCAAAGAGTTTGGGTTGGTCCAATGAGTTGGTTCAAGTGGAGGATTGGTGAATGTCTCATCTCACTCCTGACGCTGGCAGTGCACCTCGCAGCGTGTCAGACAATAGAGAGTAGTAAGAGAGTGTTATTGTAGGGACAAGCTTGTATAGAGGTTGGCGAGGGAGACAGAGAATTATTGGGGGTGCTCGTAGGCGTTTGTGGGTTCCTTGGGCGTACGAGTGTTCAACGTACTGTCAATGGAGTGTAGGTGTGTATTAGTGATGATGTGTTGTCCCTCTTCATTGACCGAGGTCGGGGGCTACTGATAGCCTTTTGGTGAGATAGGAGGGCGCCACGTGGCACTCTCCGACTAGTGGGTAGAGTCGATCTCTACCTCTTAGTGGCGGCTAGGGCTGACTCTTATGCGGCTAAACCCGAGCTCCTTGTGGGTCTCGGCGTCTGGTGAGTCTGGTCCGAGCTTAGGGTGATTCTGGTTCTTTGGGTTCCACCCAAAAGGGTATGGGTCCATCATAAAGTTGTGAATAAATTATGAGGGTTAGATTCACATACTAGTAAGAGCATCCACACCAAGCTTTCATTTGCAATTGCATTATGACATGGCAAGTCAAATGCAATTGCGAAGTGAATTGCATTAATGTGGGCAACTACCAAAATGATGCAAGCTTGCAACACTTGCAATTCACTTTGCAATTACAAGTGTGGGCCCATGGTAGATGAAAATGAATATTATAATCTATTTGTTGAATAATTAATGGTTAGTTGATTAGATAATTAATTTAATAATGCAATTTGTTAACTCTATTTCAACATAATTAATGAGTTATAATTTATATAAATATTGAGTATAATTTATATATTTATGAGTTATATTTAATAAATTTTTAACATAATTAAATAAAATTAATACTAAAATAAAAAATATATTACATAGTTTCTTTAACATAATAATAAAATAAATTATATATATAATTTATCATTTCAAAATGAATATTATAATTAATATTTATTTGTTTCTTAAAAGTATAATTAACTACTAGTAAAATGATTAAGATAAGTAATTGAATGAAAAGAGAGTGTGGTCCCATCAAATAAAATTGCAAATTAATTGCATTGGTGTAGAGTGAATGAAATCAAAAGTGAGTAAATTGCAAAAATGATTGAGGTGGTAGCGGGGACCAGTTTTGCAATTGCAAGTAAATTGCATGAGTGCGGATGGTCTACCTAAGTTATGAAAAATTAATATATACTTGTGGGTATCAGTACCCTAACTAGCATAAAAAATCACATTTCTATACTTTAAAGGTCAAAACAAATTTATAACCAAACCTTTTCGGATAATGTCTAACATAGCCAAAGCTATTCGAATAACATTTTTTATGCCACATCTTTATTTTTTGGGACAAATTTATCCAACCTCTGTTAGGTTTTTAACACAATTACTGACGATGCAAACAAAGCTGACATGACTTTCATTTGACCAGTCAACTACGTGCCACACCATTGCCATGTCATTATTTAAATTCAAAATAATAATAAAATATGCTAAACTAAAATAAAAAATAATATTCATAAAAAACAATTAAAATGAAAACTAAAATCTTGGTCATATCCCCAAGCTTTTCTCTCTCTTCCCAATCATCCCCAAACTTTCGGCCAACCCTCCACCGCACGAGTCACGACGACCCTTTCCCTCACCCCCTCCCTCTTCCCAATCATCTCTTCATCTACTGCCGTTGTCGCTACATCCACCACCACCAAGCTCCAAACCCACCCACCTCTGGAAGAGGAGGAGGACGACGATGGGACTTGAATCGGAAGAGGAGGAGGACGACGGTGGGACTGGAGCATCGGGACGAATCGGGGGACAGTGGGATTGGAGCATCGACACGAATCGGGGGACGGTGGGACTGAGCTCGGGACTGAGCATCGGGACGGTGGGACTGGAGCATCGGGACGGTGGGACTAATGAGGAAGAATCTCCTCCACAAACCCTAACTTTTCCACCATCGCTTCAGCTAAATCTCGATTAAGCGGTGAGTGAGTAGGTTTAGAGGCGAGTACAAGTAGGTGATTTGAAGCAGAGGGAGGTGCTAGTGTTTGGTTAACCACCAAACAGGAGCAGCGGTGGGCGGAGATGCAGAGGAGGGCAGGGAGAAGAATGGTCACAGGGGAAAAAATTTAATTTTAATGTTTTTTAAAATAATTTTTATTTATAAATAATTATGTGACAAAAAATTGACACATCACTTTGGGTGTTAAATTTTCGTTAACTTAGACGGAAAAGTTAACGGAAAACTAAACATTGCTATTTTTTGGATTACGAATAGTTTTGGCTATGTTTAACATTTCCCGGAAAGGTTTGGCTACAAATTTATTTTTGGCCTACTTTAAAACTCAAATAATGAATCCTAACCATATTGCAGTAAATCTTAAGCGCTACTTTAAAACTCAAATGATGAGTCTTAACCTATTGTAATTGTATAAAAACTTCTCCAACAGCTTGTTACGTAGCCAGTAAAGTTGTAGCCATTAGATGATCGTTGTGGATGCCAGGGCTCAAGAAGTTGAATCAAAACATCTCTCTAGTTCAAACTCTCTCCCCTCTCTCTTGTTTTCTTCCCGTTTCCCAGATTTGGTAGCCGCCGACACCTTTTGGTGGCCGGCGGCGACCTCTTTCTTGCTTTGTTCTAGTTTTTCTCTTCTATCAGTTGTCTGCCATGTTTTCCCTAAGTGAGTTCTTCACATCTTTTCCTCTTTTTGACGCATTTTGCTTCTCCAATTTGGATCTCCAGATCTGGAGCCTTTGCTTTCCCCTTGAGGGACCTTGTTGTTGACCTCGTTCTTGAGGTGTTGTTCTTCCTCTTTGGAGGTTGTTCTCGTGGATGATAGAGGGAGCCCTCTGGGTTTGTATCCATCTCATGATTCTTGTTTCCCTCCTCCTTGCTTCACCCTTATGTGTTGGTGATTCGGAGATGCATAGGCTCTGTCCTCGGGTTGCAGTTTTGTTTTTTTGGTTGCAGGGAAGCTGTTTGTTCAAGGTTGCTACTCTTGTGAGGAGGCTTCATTCCTTATGGTGATGATCGGTTGTTTGGTTGGCTCCTCTGATTGGTTGCTCGTGTTAGAGGCCTTTCTGTTGCTTGCTTCATCTTCTCCGACGGCTCAGCCGTGTCTCAGCTTGGATGGCGGCTGCTAAACTTTTCAGCTTGGGTTTGATCATGTTAGGGTGTCAGCCTCATTGTGGGCTTGTATTTGGGCCAGCTTTTGTTTTTGATGCCTTAACTTTTCTTATCTTTTTCCTTCCTGGGCTTCGGCCCAACTCTATTGTATCTCAATTTTATGATGAATGAAATTGGGAACCACTTTGTCAAAAAAAAAGATGATCGTTGTGGACAACTGTTTTGGCCACGCGTACAGTAATCTCTTTCCACAAATTTAATCGATACACAATGTTGAATATACTCCGCTTCTCGTTCATCAACTTGTGGCAGGCTAGGTCAACATTGCATGGCATGGAACATATTTTTATTCTAATTAATAATAAAAATACCTAAACTACCTTTAAATATAAGGGTTAATATTTCCAAAAACCCTAAACTTTGCCAATATATAATAAAAATGCACTAAGTTTTAAAAACCCCATATCTATCCCGGACTTAACGCCGTTAGTCCTTGTTTGTAAAATTTTAAACTTTTTGAACTAACTGACTAACGAAATTAACTTTTAAGTTTTTTGTCTTCTAACATCAGTAACCCAAATTTGCCCAAATTGCATTTTGACCCTTCTCAATTTCATCGCTTACAAACCCTCCCAAACAAACCTTCTCCGATCATCTCTTCTATCAACAATCTGCACCCTCGCCGCCGCCATGTCAACTCCGTCATATCAACTCACGCCGTTGAACAGAGTCTTCACAAATCGGAGATAGCAACGAGACTCCGAGGAGCTCCGAGGAGCAAAACCCAGCTCCATGTCAACTGACCCAGATGCGGTGGAGCTCCGAGGAGCAAAACCCACCTCCCAGAATCTGTAAAAACGAGACTCCGAAAGGAAGGCCATAAGAATCGATCAAATTGAGTACAGAGCAAGCATATTTGTAGCAATCTGGCACACCGAATTGATGCTGCAATCTAGCAAAAAGGAACTTACAGAGATTGGTGAGAGGAAAGGGGGAGAAGGAGCTAGATTTGCTGCAGATGAAGATCCGGAGATTGCGAGAGAGAGAGAGAGGGAGACGAATCGCTTATTCGATTCGATCAGATCTGATTTCTATGGACGGAGCTTGAGCTTCGATCCGGTGGCTAGATTGATAGATTCCTCGTGAGCTAACTGGTCGGAGCAAACGATTGGTTCGAGAAGCAGTCCAAAGGCGCAGTCGACATCTCCTGCCCATCGTGGATGGATTGGTTCCATGGCGGATTCTGCTACAGCGGCGGCAGATTCAGCCTCACCGCCGCGAACGTCTACATCCTCCACTGCGCCACCGTCTACCTCGGCATGACGGAGACCATCTCCGACAACAACCTCCTCGAGCAAAGAGAGGATTTCCTCATCGGAATTCCCAATTGGTCGTTATCCGATGTCGTTTCCAACCTCAAATCCTGCGACTCATTCTTCTCCTACGCCAACAAATTAGGCCTCGTCGGAACTCTCGTTTCCGGTCTGCTAACAACAGAAGAACAGAGTGGTGGTTTCCGTCGCAGTGCCTTTCTGCAGAGCCCCACGATCGCCCCGGGATTCGGTCGTCGTACCTCCGGCCAGCTTCCCGAACCTGCTGCTGCAATAGGACGCCTCCGATGCGGAGTAGCTCCTCCGTTTTCTCTTGTTTCTTCTTCTTCGTTGGAAGGAAGAAGAAGAAGGGAGCGGCTGACGGCGGAGAGACGGAGGATTTGGGAAGAGAGGGAGGGCCGACGATCTGAGCTTTGAAATGGAGAAATGGAGGAACTAATTTAAGAAGGAGGCGAGGTTTGAGGAGCTTATGTGGGTATTTGATAGGAGAGGCGGTGTTGGACATGGTGGCGGCGGTGCATAGGGTTGAGAGGAGATCATCGGAGAAGAAGACCTAGATTATTTTGGGAGGATTTGAAAGGGATTAAATTTAACAGGCTCCAAAATGTAATTTGGGCAAACCTGGGGTACTATTTTTAAAAGACAGAAAATTTAAAAGTTATTTCCGTTAGCCATTTGGTTCAGAATGTTTAAAATTTTACAAACAAGGACTAACGGTGTTAAGTCTGGGATAGATTTGGGGTTTTTTAAACTTAGTGCATTTTCAAAATAAATCACCAAAGTTCGAGTATTTTAGAAATAATAACCCTAAATATAATTATGAAACATTAGATACATATATAGTAATTTAATCATCTAGGAGTTCAAACTTATTCGTACGGTCCAAGGACTTTGGGGCCCTTGCGGAAAATAGTCAGGTGCTTAATGGGATTGGTGCTTAATGGTGCTTAACGAAATCTCGGCCATTCATGAGCTTGGCCCACAAGATCAATGGCTATGATCAATGAAAGTGTCAGAAGGGTAAAATAGTAATCTCGCAAATGTGTTAAAGTGGTGGGAAAAGTGACAGAAAAGTAGGAAAGAAAGTACTCAATTTTTCTATTCTCTTTCTTCTATTGATAAAAAATTAACATAACACTTACAATTTGAATGATTTTTCAGTAATTTTAACATCAAAAGTTTCTAATTAATTAAATACGAATCTAATGATATCACTCTTGATAGTGTTTAAGAAATTAATCATTTTAGATTTCGTATCAGTTATGTTAGGAATTCGTATCAGTAAAGTTATGTTAGGAATTCGTATCAGTAAAGTTATGTTAGGAATTCGTATCAGTTATGTTAGGAATTCGTATGTAGTTACGAATTCAGTTGATTCAAGTTACAAATCATGATTCGTATGGTTTTATAGCATGTTTCGTAACGTTTGAGAACCAATTTCGTATAGGCTTATAGCAAGTTTCGTATGGGTTGAGATCATGTTTCATAATGTTTGATAATTATTTCGTATTAGTTATGTGGGAGGTTCGTAATTGTTGGACATGTAGGTTCATATCACATGGGAGATGTCATGATACACAATAACCTGTTATGGATTTTAATTACATTTTCAAGTAACGGGACGATTTGATCCTACAATGTTAATTTTTTTTAGATTCCATAATTTTTTTTGCAACAATCTTATTTTTTTTAGTAGAATTATTGTAATTTGTTATAGTGTTTTTTCACAGGAGATGAGGCATAATGAGAAGAAGGTTAGGTTAGCTTCCCAAAGGTTCAAAGTGTTGTCGAAGTACATAATCAGGTGTAAAGCCGTGACAACACATGAAGAATACCCAACGATCGCGGCACGATGTTTGTCAATTTCAAACATTCTCCCTTTTTTTCGTATACATAACTTGTCAGATTTGTACACTTTAGCCAACTTATTCGTAACATATTGAGTTACACTTTTGTAATACCGTGACCAACAACCACTGCTGAATGATTTAACAGGACCTCTCACGCAGGAGATTGTCTCTATAGTTTTATTGTTCTTAACCTTACATGAATGAAGTACTCTTCCAGAGCAAGTACAAGATCGGAAATCTCAACGGGGAAGAGTTCTTAACATGCAAACCTGAGAATATGTTGTCAAATTTTATAGTTGTCAAATTGGTACGAATGTGAGTGATAGCTGATACGAATATTTGTATGATTCTATAACATGTTTCGTAACGTTTGAGAACCAATTTCGTATTAGTTTATTGGGAGGATCGTAATTGTTGGTTATGTAGGTTCGTATCACATGGGGATGTCATGGTACACAATAATTTATACGCGGTATCTTTGTACATTTTGATTTAATTTTACTCAAGCTATCAAAACAATAAGTACATAAATTTATTAATTTATAAATCAATCTTTGACACTCTCCAACAAGAAAAGAACATGAAGAACACGAAAACCAGTAAACCAACGCTCGTCGTCTTTTTATTTAGGTACCTCTGCAATAAGAAATAACATGAAATTCATTAGTTACAAACGAAAAAGTCAGTAAATGCAAACCAAGGGCAAAAAAAATGAACAATACTAATTCATAACACTTGATTACTTAATTCGTAATAATTGACTACTTAATTCATATGGAAAACAGATATGAAACAAAACCATATGGAAAACATTACGAAAATGAGAGAAAAAGATAGGGAAATGAAGGATTTTGAATTTTGAAAATTGAGAGAGAAACAATAATGGTTACTCACGAAAGTATTACGAAAGTAACATGAACACACGAAAGTGTTACGAAACACTACAAAAGTATTTGAGAGAAAAAAAGGAGAGAGAAAAAGAGGGGGAAATGAAATATATTAAATTTTGAAAATGGAGAGGAAAACAATGATGGTTTCTCACGAAAGTATTACGAAAGAAACATGAAGAACACGAAAGTGTTACGAAACAACTACAAAAGTATTTGAGAGAAAAAAATGAGAGAGAAAAAGAGAGGGAAATGAAGGATTTTGAATTTTGAAAATGAAGAGAGAAACAATGATGGTTTCTCACGGAAATATTACGAAAGTAACATGAAGAACACGAAAGTGTTACGAAACAGCTACGAAAGCATTACGAAAATAGATATTACGAAACAACTACGAAAATATTACGAAAATAGACAAAAAAACATTACAAAAATCAAATGTTACGAAACTCAACGTATCTCAACGAACGACTACGAAAGTATTACAAATACACTATCAAAACAAACGATAAAAGCAACTAAAGTACATGAAGAACACAAAATCAATTTTTGGCACCCTCCAACAAGAAAAGAACATGAAGAACACGAAAACCCATAAATTTTAACACAAAAATATGAAAATATAGAGATTCGTACACATTGTGAGGGTTGTATGCACTCCCCTGGCGTTTTCATGCGTAGATCTAGCTCCGACGTTCTATTTCCCGGCATAATGAGCACACAAATCTCTTCTTTGTTCAGGAAATTTTGAAGAAAAAAAAGGAGAGAGAAAAGAGAGGGAAATGAAGGATTTTGAATTTTGAAAATGGAGAGAGAAACATTGGTGGTTTCTCACGGAAGTATTACGAAAGTAACATGAAGAACACGAAAATGTTACGAAACAGCTACGAAAGCATTACGAAAATAGATAAAAAATATTAGGAAAATAGATATTACGAAACAACTACGAAAATATTACGAAAATAGATAAAAAATATTACAAAATCAAATGTTACGAAACTCAACGTATCTCAACGAACAACTACGAAAATATTACAAATACACTATCAAAACAAACGATAAAAGCAACTAAAGTAACATGAAGAACACGAAATCAATTTTTGGCACCCTCCAACAAGAAAAGAACATGAAGAACACGAAAACCCATAAATTTTAACACAAAAATATGAAAATATAGAGATTCGTACACATTGTGAGGGTTGTATGCACTCCCCTGGCATTTTCATGTGTAGATCTAGCTCCGACGTTCTATTTCCCGGCATAATGAGCACACAAATCGCTTCTTTGTTCATGAAAATTTGAGAGAGAAAAGGAGAGAGAAAAGAGAGGGAAATAGAGAATTTTGAATTTTGAAAATGGAGAGAAAGAATGGTGGTTTCTCAATTATATAGTGACAGAAAACGTCAGATTTGTACTGTTTACGTGTCAGATTCGTAATACTTTTTTTTCCCAAAATACCCCTCGCGGGTGAACTCCATCTTGAACCATAGGATGAATCGGACGGCTGTTATGGGGTTAAGCACCATGCTTAATAGCCCTATTAAGCACCCCACCATAAGCCGCACTTATACTAGCCAAACTTAAATGATTCTGCGATGGGTATACAACTACCAAACCTAGCAACCATATCTATAACCATTTAGGTTATGAATTTTTATGCTTATCTGACAACCATATTTCTTTTCAAATACGATTTAGTGCCCTGATTCATTCTGAATTCACCGTTGATATAAAGTGATTTTATAACTAACTTCATACCAACACATGCAAAATAAGGATCGATCATGCCGTATTTATACATATAAATGAACATTGATCGGAATGAACCCGATCGAAATGGGAAATAATTAGGGAATAAATAAACACTGAAAAGTGATAAGGATTAGAATATTAAATAAGTTTATTCTTTTTCCCTTTGTAATTATCATCTTACTATCCTTGTAATTATCTCATTCTATAAATATACAACCTTAAGCACACAGTTGGGTGTGGGTAAACATTCCAACTAGGTTTACATGGTATCAGAGCCTCCCGCATAATTAAATCTTTTTTTCCCCTCTCTCCTTAAACTCGGCCAACCCTAGCCGAACCCTAGCCGCCTTATCATGGCCGCCGCCGCCAACTTGCATCAGCAGCTACCCGCCCTAGGGTTGGCAATCTAAACCGGAAAATCGGTTAACCGCCCGAAACCGAACCGGTCAAACGGTCAGAAAACCGCGCTGACCGGATTTCGGTTCGGGGACGGTTATAACCGGTGTTATTAAATAACGGTGACGGACGGGGACGGATTCAGAACTATCCGCACCGTCACCGTCACCGAACCCGACCCGGCGGATAAATATCCCCGGATCTATCCCCACGCCCACATTATTACACGCCTGCATTTTTTCAATCATTCTCCTCTCTCTCGATCTATGCACCCCCGACGGCGTATATCGCCGATTTCGTCCCTCTCTCTCGATCTATGCACCCCCGACGGCGTATATCGCCGATTTCTCTCCTCTCTCTCGATCTATGCACCCCCGACGGCGTATATCGCCGATTTCTCCCCTCTCTCTCGATCTATGCACCCCCGACGGCGTATATCGCCGATTTCTCCCCTCTCTCTCGATCTATGCACCCCCGACGGCCCGATACATCATAATATCCTCCAATAACCTAATCAGACCCTTCGATTTCCTTCATCCTTCTTTTCCCGATGAATTTTTCCTAACCCTAATTGTTTGCATGTGTGCAGGAATCAAGCTATAAATAGCGTTCTGCAGTCGTTCTTCAACCTTCCATCCTCACTTAACCGAATCAAAGAAGGTCAGTATGAATAGGGAATTAGGGTTTTGTTGTTTCGATTCAGAGGGTTAGGGTTTAGATTTCTAGGATTTCAATTTCTTTTATGAATTGCTTAATGCTTTCTTCATATAAATTCTGATTCAGTTTCTTCTCTCTTCGACCCTTCCAACTCGCAGGTGCTATGAACGACAACAACGAAGCTATGGCATCTCAGGTTCTTCAGGATGAGAATTCGCCACCAGCAGTAGGTGTACTGAACGGCAGCAATAGTGCCAACCAAGATCATCATGTAGAAGGACAACTTGATGCACATGCCAACCCTGAACCTAATCAGGAGCATCCTCCTGTCGATGCTGAGGCAGTGACACCTCCTAACCAGAGTAAGCGAAAGAGTCCCGTTTGGCTTCATTTTGAGAGACTTAAGATTCATGAATTATGGAAGGCTAAGTGTAAGTACTGTAGGAAGTTATTGGGTGGTGATTCAAATAATGGAACATCTCACTTAAGGAGCCATATCAAATCATGTATTCAAAAGAGAATACATGATGGAAATCAAAAGGTTCTTGGTCCGAATTTGTTAGGTAAAGGTAAAACAGAGTTAGTTGCTACTGCCTATAATGCTGATGTGTCTAGGAAAGAACTTGCCACTGCTGTGTTAATGCATGAGTATCCTCTATCAATTGTTGAACATCTGCATTTCAAGAGGTTTTGTTACTCTCTTCAGCCCCTTTTCAATGTTCCTTCGAGGAACACATTGAAAAGGGATGTGATGAGACTGTATTGTGATGAGAGGGCTAAGATTCAGAGGTTGATTGATTCTACTAAGGGCAGAGTTGCTATAACAACTGATATGTGGACAGCCAGTAACCAAAGGAAAGGTTACATGGCTGTCACAGCACACTATCTCGACAATGGATGGTGTTTGAGGAGTCAACTGTTGAGGTAATTCAGCCTAAACTGTAAACCCTCTCTGTAAATGACTAACTGCTCAACTATTTATTTAAGTGATGGTGTTTGTTGCCTTGTTGATTTTGTTTTGTAGGTTCATCTATGTCCCAGCTCCTCATACCGCTGATAGGCTTGCAAGGTTTCTAGTAGACTGCTTGATGGAGTGGAATGTTGACACTAAGGTATCAACCATAACCTTGGATAACTGTAGCACCAATGATAGAATGCTAGAAACTGTTAAGAAGAAGTTGTCTTTACCTTATTTGATCAAAGACGGTGCTTTACTTCACATGAGATGTTCTGCACATATATTAAATTTGGTAGTCAAAGATGGTCTTGATGTTGTGAAAGATGGAATTGAGAAAATACGTGAGTCTGTGTCTTATTGGATGGCTACTCCTAAGAGATTGGAATTATTCCAAGAAACTGCTAAGCAATTGAAACTTAGACATGATAACAAACTTATTTTGGACTGCCCTACTCGTTGGAATTCTACTTATGCAATGTTGATCAGTGCCATGCCTTATAGGGATGTGTTCAATAGGCTGAAACTTAGAGATGCTCAATATAACTGTTTGCCATCTACTTCTCATTGGCAATTTGCTGCCGTTGTCTGTGAGAAGCTTGAGGTGTTCAGCTTGATCTCAGACATGTTTTCTGGCTCCAAGTACCCCACAACTAATCTTTTTTTCCCTCGTGTATGCGATTTGAGGGTAAAAATATGTGAATGGATTTATGATCCAAATGTTGTGATATCTAACATGGCTCAGTCTATGTGGTCTAAGTTTAGTAAGTATTGGGATGGAATTCACCATATTTTGGCTGTTGCTATTGTCCTGGATCCTAGATACAAGCTTGAGATTGTAGAATATTATGCTGAAAAAATCGGGCCTGATGATTGTGGCTTCAATGCTGCTTCTGTGAAGCAAGTACTATGTGATCTTATACTGGAGTATCAATCGAGGTTTGCTAAAAACCAATCCTCCTGTGGTGTTGGCTCATCTGCACCAGAGGATGGTAATGCATCCTCTAATGATCATGATTTTGAGTTGTTCCTTACTCAAAGGAAAAAAGCTCGTACAACTGCTATTGTTACTGAGTTGGACAATTATTTGAACGAGGATGTTCTTCCTCGTTCTTCTGAATTTGATATCTTGATGTGGTGGAAACTTAGTGGATTGAAATATCCTATCCTGCAAGCTATAGCAAGAGATGTTCTTGCTATACCTGTTACCTCTGTTGCCTCTGAGTCGGCCTTCAGTTCAGGAGGCCGACTTCTAGACCCCCATCGTAGCAAATTGCATTCTGCCACTGTTGAGGCATTAATGTGCACTAGGAGCTGGCTTAAGGATGAATATGAAAAAGGTAGAGTCCTGTCTATTCAGAAATCATAACCTTAATTTGCTTCATTTGGTTCTAAGGCTTTACTACAATAATGTGTTTTAATTTTGAATGCAGATCCGTCTGTCGAGAAAAGCATTTTGGAGCTGGAGGGCTGCTTCACAACGCTGGATATTGTTCCTGGGAGTGATGATGATCCAGTCGACATAGAGGACCAAGGTAATATAGATAGTGTTTCTGCTTCCCTAAACCCTGTCCCTGTTCTGCTGTTCATAACTTCATATACTACTATAACCTGTTGCCTGGAAACTTCTAACATAGGTAGTGATTACTGATTACTAAATATTTGTTGTGTGGTGTAGGAGGATCTCAAGTGCCTACTAGATCAACTACTGCTACAGACTACAATCTTGACGACATTGACTAATTTCCATCACAAAGGTGTGTGTAGTAAACTTCAGTAATGATCTCTACATCTTATACTGGAGTATTGATCTGCTTCTAACGAAACTGTACTGTTGTACATTTCTTATTTCAGGATTGCTCAAGTGAGAAACTAAGGAGCTGTGTCAGCTAAGGCCTATGTTTAATCTGCTGAATGATGAGTGATGAGTGATGAGTTCAAGTTGATGTTGATCTGCTATGTTCATTTGCTTTCTTTATTGTGTTCATTGAATTTGAGTGTCAGACTCTCATATCATGTTGTATGCATTTTGATTTGGAGTTTAGACTTCTCTTAGTTTGGTAAACTTTGGTTGCTGGTACTTTGTAGTTTGTTCAATCTGCAAGTTATGATCACAGATGGAGAGTTATGATCAATTTTGAGAGTTATGTTGGTATTTTGTTAGAATTGTTGATGTAATGCAGTGCAGACCGAATATTTTTAATGTATGGTTTCTATTTTTTATTAGTTGTGAGTTATTTCCGGTTTGGCTCGGTTAAAAATCACCGACGGTTAACCAAAAAACCCGTTGGGGACGGGGATGAACTGAGACTCGGAACCGATGGGTATTTGAGGCCGGGAATTGCCCGTGCCCGATACTTAATCGGCCGGGCAATGGATACCATATACCCGTCCCCGCCCCGCCCGATTGCCAACCTTAACCCGCCCCTCCTTCAAGTCTTGCTGTGAAGCTTGATGCGACAAACTATGTTCTCTGGAAGATGCAGATTGAACCGTTCCTCGCTGGCTACGATCTGATTAGCCATGTCGATGGAACCACGAACCCGCCAACGCGTACGAATGCAGAAGGCGTCATCTCGGCCGCATACACTAAATGGTTCCGTCAGGACCAGCTTGTCCTGGGTTGGATCATTAACTCCTTATCGGCGGCTGTCTTACACACCCTCGTCGGAGTGGGAACGGCACGTGAAGCTTGGGTGTCGTTAGCCACTGCCTTTGGATCGGGGAGCCCGTCACAAATCAGGTTACTAAAAAACCAACTTCACTCCATTAAATTAAATAATGATTCTATGTCTGATTACTTACAGAAGGCTAAGCACCTGGCGGATCGCTTACATGCCTTGGGGAGTCCGGTACCGGAGCTTGATCTTGTCGACGACATAACTCGAGGACTCCCTATACAATACCGACCGTTGATCAAGTCCTTGCACAACCGTGTCGAGCCGCCTGGATACCTGGAGATCCACGGCTTATTAATCACAGAGGAAATGGAGCTGGCCATGGAGGAAGCAGCGGCGTCACTCACTCCCCAAGCTAACTACTCCAGCCAACAATCTACTGGCCGCGGACGAGGCCGTCACAACCGGGAACGGGGATCCGTGCCATTCTTCCCAGGCCGTGGTGGTGGCCCAGCTCAAGCCCGATTCCAGCCCCGACCGTCCTATATACCCCAGCCGAACTACTCTTACCAACCGCGGCAGCCGAGCCAACCACATCAACCGTATCAACCTCGACCCCTCATCTGTTTTAATTGCAATGGTCAGGGACATCACTACAAGATGTGCCCTTCTCCTCGCCAGAACCAGCCACCCCCACAAGCAAACTACTCGACCTCTCCGGCACAGCCGTCACCGACCTAGACCCTTGATTTCGACACCACCCATCATCTCACCAATGACCTCTCCAACCTCGCCCTTCACTCCGAGTACCAAGGCACTGAACAAGTCCAGCTAAGCGATGGTAAACTCGTCCCTATCTCTCACTCTGGCTCGGCTTACTCTTGTTTACATGGCTCAGATATTTTATTGGATAATATGCTTGTAGTTCCAACTGCTTGTCAGAATTTAATGTCTATCAGTGCACTGACCAGGGATAATGACATAGCTATTCTATTTTATCATCAATGGGTATTTATACAGGATTTGGTCAGCCAACAGATAATTTACCGCGGCTGAAGTAAGGATGGCCTTTACACCATCCCGCTCTCACTTCTTCATCGGACACAGCCACAGGCACACTCGGTCACTTTGTTGACTTGGCATAGGCGTATGGGGCATGTCAACATGGAGAACGTGAAGCGTGTTCTACGTACTTATGATATTTCTTTTTCTAATAAGCGAGTGCCTCACATTTGTCAGGATTGTTGTGTTGCCAAGATGCATAAACTATCTTTTCCTTTGTTCAGCTATCGAGCTTCTAGTCCTTTAGATTTAATATGCAGTGACATTTGGGGTCCGTCACCTATTGATTCGGTGGATAATCAGAGATACTATATATTGTTTTATGATCATTACAGCTAGTACTTTTGGCTATATTTTGTGCGTTTTAGATCTGATTTGCTTTCCTTGTTCATTAATTTTCGCACGATAGTAGAAAAATATTTTGGCCGCCCTATTCGTTCTTTTCGTGCAGATTGGGGAGGAGAGTATCAAAAACTCTCCCAATACCTAACCACGCAGGGGATTATATTCCAAAGTTCATGTCCACACACACCAGAACAGAACGGATGTGCAGAACGGAAGCATAGACATGTGACGGAGCTAGGACGCACACTTCTACACCAAGCTAAGCTACCTTTGAAATATTATCAACAGGTTACCGTCGTCGAGCATTGGGTTTGACACACCATATCGAAGTCTATTCGGCGAGCACCCAGATTACTCCTCGCTACGGGTCTTCGGCTGCCTCTGCTACCCATGGCTAAAGCCTTATGCTGCTAATAAACTCAAGCTGAAATTGGCCCCGAGTGTGTTTTTGGGTTATAGTTTACAGCACAAAGGATATTACTGCCTCAGTTTATCGACGTTTAAGATTCATATATCACGACATGTCTTGTTTGACGAGTTTACTTTCCCTTTCCAGGTGCCTATGGTACTCGACGCGGCTGCCTCTAAACCAACCACAGCCACCTTGCCCAGCTTACCCGTGCCCTTATTACTACCAACACAACCTGATGAACCTCCTCTTGCTGCCCAATCACCTGCTGCCATCCAGTCACCAGCTGCCACCCGCCCGCCTACAGCCACTCCGCCACCTCAGCCACACGCTACAACCACCACGGACAGCTCCCGTCACCACATGGTGACCCGCTCACGAACCGGTAATCTGAAGCCCCGGACGTTCCTCTCACAAATTGATCCGGATGACTGGGAGCCCACATGTTTCACTGAGGCATCGAAACAACAACACTAGCGTGACGCGATGTCCGACGAATTCAATGCCCTATTGGAGAATCAACGTGGACTTTGGAACAGCCAAACCCGAACGTGAAGACCATTGGGAACAAATGGGTGTTTAAAATAAAGCGGAACCCGGATGGCTCAGTGGCAAGGTATAAGGCACGGTTGGTCGCCAAAGGTTACCACCAAATAGAAGGTGTGGACTACACCGAGACGTTCAGCCCGGTAATTAAACCCGCGACCATTCGTCTTATTTTATCTATTGCAATTTCAAGGAATTGGAACATTAATCAGCTGGACGTTTCTAATGCATTTTTGCATGGAAATCTCGAGGAAGTTGTATACATGGAGCAACCACCGGGATTCACGGACCCGACGAGACCTCACCACATTTGCCGCCTTCACAAATCACTCTACGGCCTGAAGCAAGCTCCACGGGCGTGGTTCTCCTGTTTACGAGATGCCTTGCTCAACCTCGGGTTTGTGGGATCAAAGACGGACCACTCCTTGTTCTATGGGCATTTTCCGTCACCTATTATAATATTGGTGTACGTTGACGATATTATAATTACACGGGTTGCTGCATCCGAAGTCAAGCACGTCATACACCAATTGGCTGGGAGATTGAAGCTTAAGAATTTGGGACCTTTAAGCTATTTTCTTGGTGTACAGGTTCAAAGGACAGCAGATGCTCTTCATTTGGCCCAACCGAAATACATAAAGGAGCTTTTACACAATGCGGGACTCCAGGATTCCAACCCGGTCGCAACACCATACTATCGGGCTCGTGACGACATTCGCACACTTTTTGATCGACCTACGGTGTTCCGCCAGCTGTTAGGGGGCCTTCAGTACCTCCACATGACACGTCCGAACATTGTTTATGCCACGAACAGACTCTCACAAGCCATGCACGCCCCAACGGAGACCGATTGGGTTCACCTAAAACGCGTTCTGCGTTACCTCAAAGGCACAATCACACATGGTATTACACTACGTCGACACACCTCTCATACTCTCTCGGTTTTTACAGATGCTGACTGGGCAGGGGACGCCATGGATCGCCGTTCGACAAGTGCTTATGTCACCTACTTAGGCCCCAATATAATCTTGTGGTCAAGCAAAAAGCAAAAGACGGTCTCTCGCTCATCTACCGAAGCTGAATATCGGGCGCTCGCCACTGCGTCATCCGAGGTATTATGGCTTAACTCAGTGCTACATGAGATTGGATTCCCCACTTCGACGTCCCCAACTGTATGGTGTGATAACATCGGGGCAACATATCTGTCACGTAACCCAGTTTTCCACTCACGATCCAAGCATCTCGAAATAGACTTCCATTTTGTTCGAGAAAAAGTCGCGGCCAAAGCACTCCATGTGGCGTATATCTCCACCAAGGACCAGATAGCTGATGTTCTGACAAAGCCGCTCGCTGCGCCTCGGTACACGATATTACGGCTCAAGCTCAATGTTGCTCCCCCATTGGCTTGCGGGAGGGTGATAAGGATTAGAATATTAAATAAGTTTATTCTTTTTCCCTTTGTAATTATCATCTTACTATTCTTGTAATTATCTCATTCTATAAATATACAACCCTAAGCACACAGTTGGGTGTGGGTAAACATTCCAACTAGGTTTACAAAAAGAACTTAACCCTAGCTCTACCACTATATTTAAAATGAAATGAATGAATAGTGTGTTTGATTGATAAGTAGTCGGCTGTTGTATTATTGCTCCATATAGTAAGCTCGGGCTTCCCTGTACATATATGTTGTCCTAATGGAAGTTGTCATTTTCTATCCACGCAAGCTCCTGATTATTCAATTTCTTATGATTGGTTAAATACTCATTCAAACGTGCATATTGATGTTACGTACTCGGAATGAATTATTGATATTGTTTGCTATATGCCTCCCTTTGATTGCATGATTTGATGGGTCCGCCTTATTGGTATAGTGGTTAGAATATTTAATAATCTAAGTACGTTTGAATAAGTCAAAAATACATAATGGTTCAAAATCATATCCAGTTTTGAATCAATAATGAGTTTATTAGTATGTGGTTTATTGAATTATTACAGATCGTATGGCTCAATACAAGGAGGTGGGTTTTGCAGCCAAAGTGTGCTCCGAGTCACCTCGTATGAAAGAGAATAGGGGTAGTAGTCAGTTCTCAAGTGATTATCAAGGGTATTATGGGTATTGTAAGTGTGTGAGTAAACGTACTGAAGGAATGTTCCCTGTCAAAAGTGTACGTCCTTCTGCAGTGTCGTATCTTGTCATTTGTATATGTGGCTTGCTAGGATTAGCTTTGTTCCTTGGGCGATGATCTGGATCGTCCGCAGAAGTCACTCAGATGGAGTCGACCACGTCATCATGGTATACTTGAGATAACCCTAGGCGTCTAGGGAACTATTTGGGTGTCCTTCCCTTGTGTTCCTTGTTGGGCTGCTTTGGGTCACTCGATGTGTAAAGGAGTCAAGCGATTTGTCCCTAGGTCCAATAAGCAGGCGAATCAGCCCCTGAGCTTCTAGTATCCTCTGACTTGTTCCTGTGATGACCTGACTCGTTCAATCCATCGCCCAAGTGGGCCTATTAAGTAATTATATCGGAGTTATGACTCTTTTTTATGAGTGATTTATAGTCCAAATAATCAGGCCATTTATATCGGTACATTAAAAATTTTGTTCAGTCATCATTTACAATCAAACGGACACTAAGTAAGATGATAATAGTTTGGACAAGTTAGAATAGAATTATGGGTTATAAAATCCAAATTGGAAGAGTATTGAAAGCCATATAGAGAGTGTGTGTGATTAAGTGAGAGTGACATTTGGATAAGTTCAAAGTAGCCGTTAATGTTAACCTCATGAATTTTGCAATCTTTAGCAACTGGGCATTAGTGTAATAGTATTGTTTCTCGTACGTGGCCGTGAGGGAAACCATATCTATCAGTAAAACACTGTTAGGGTTTGGTTTCGTTGTAGGACGTAGTACGTAGTTAGTTTTGTTGTGTTCTTATTCAATCATTTGTGCCGATATGATGTCTTTATCTTCTGGGTTTTGTTTGGGCGTGTGAAGAGAGATGCTAGCTACTAGTAGTAGACCCCACTCCCCTAATTATATTATAATTATATGATATAAGGAAGGAAGTGAACAAAAGAAGTGAGGTTTTCACTGCATTCCCCTCCAAATCCCTATCTCTATCGACTATCTCGTTGCATGTGTACGTCTTGGACAGCGAACCGACGACCCAAACAGTCCCCTGTTTTATCGTCTTTTTAATTAGCTTCTTTTTCTAAGAAGACTAGAAAGATACCAGTTTGGTTGATGAAATTGGGTCTGGAAATTAAATTTTAATTTTGGTCCACTGAAAAGTATATTATAAATATTTGGGTCAATTTTCAGTATGCTAAGAATTAAAACTCAATTTCATTAATCAAACGATTATAATATTTAGACTCTGTCCTCACCTGGTTAGGATTTTCTTACTAGTTTCAATCTTCACACACCGACAATGTTGGGTATTTCTTCTCCTAAAATTTCACGAAATTGTTGCCCATGGAACTGAATTCCACTACAACCTTTTTAGGATTAAAACAATTCCAAAAAAATTTGAAAGAGTATTTTTGGAAATAAAATAAATAAATAATCTAATCCCTTTCCCTTCTCTTTTTCACTTCATCCGTCGTTAGTTCTTCTTCTTCCCATACTACTCTCATAGCCTCTCCGTCGACATCAAAAAAATCTATCAACTTATAATTAACTTTTTCAAATAATTAATAATATTATCGTGATAATTAGTTAACTAGTTCAATTAATCAGTTAACTAAAATAACTACACCACAAAAGAGTATACCTTTAACTACTGGAAAATTACAACGGCATGAAAATGCAGTAGCAAATAGTTTTGTATTTCTTACGGTAATCACTATTTCATGTAGTAATTTGCAGTAGCAAATACGATTTGCCACACCACTATTTACGATGGAAACGCTGAGTGTAGCAATAGTGGTGTCGCAAATAGTATTTGCTACTGCAAATTACTACATGAAATAGTGATTGTTGTAGCAAACATCAACTATTTGCTACTGCATTTTCATGCCTTTGTAATTTTCCAGTAGTTAAAGGTAAACTTTTTTGTAGTGCTAGTTAACATAATAATTAGATACCTAGTTAGATAACCTATTCAAAAAACTATTTAACAGAATGATAACTAGTTAATTAACCATGATAACTAGTTAGCAAGCATCAGCAAAAAAATCTTGTTACGGTTTGGTGAACTAGTTAGATAACATGTGAACAAAATATTAGTTAATAGAATGATAACTAGTTGTCAACAAAATAATATGTTACTAGTTGAGTAAACTATTAGCAAAAAAAAAACACTCGTCAAGAAAAGTTAAGTGACCTTTTTGGAAGTTCAGGTGCTAGTCTGATCTTTAAGTTTTTCGCACCTTCAGTCACTATATCTTAGTTTATGTAAGTTAAGGACTTCAGGCAGTTTGGTTGACCTGGAAAAGATTAGGATTGGTTCAGAACGGAAAATAACATTAATAACTAGTATAGAAGTCACGACGACTGATCACCTAAAAAGATGTAGGAGACAGTGGTTGACACTAAAAAAGCAGCCAAAGACGGTGGCTAGTCTCTGGAGACTCACCGGTCAGTCGCTGAAAAGAAAGTATTTTTTTTTAAATAAGAATAAAATTGATTTATTAAATATCCTAACTATCCCTAGTAATCTAGACAATTAGATTGGTCAAATCAGGGCCGTCCCGTGAATTTCGGAGGCCCTGTTCGAAATTTATTATGTGGCCCTATAAAATGATAATTTAAACCCAAATTATTTGGGTTACCTTAACTTGACTTGTTTGGGCGGATATACTGATTGGTTTGAGACAATAAACCCATTTATGATGGTCTACACGTGCGACCTTGTGCCCACCTTGACTTACCCAATGTCATTCCAAGACTATATAAAATCTATTAACAACTAAAAATTTTAAAAAGTAAAATAATATATGAAGTATAACTAATCTCATATCATATTTATATATTTAATAATAAATTTTTTGAAAACAATGATAGTAAAAATAGAAAGACCGCTTCGAAAAAATAAACAATGCTGAAAAGAAAAGAAAAAAAACTTAGTTTGATTTTTGTCAAAGATGAGGATTGAACCCATTACCACTTGAAATAAAACAAAAACTCCAGTCACTAGACCACATCAACATTTATGTTTAGTTTTTGCACAGTTTGCTTATAATATATATTTTAAGTGTTTTTACTTTCCCCGAAAATTTTGAGGCCCCTGATATTTTGAGGCCCTGTGCCGGAGGGCCGGCCAGCACACCATCAGGGCCGGCCCTGGGTCAAATGATCAAAGTTAGATTAATGATTAAGATGATAGTTGGAAACTTTCAATCCTTGGAAAACGTCAAACGTTGATCAACTTCTGTTGCCCATCGCCTGTTAATTAGAGCAACCTACCCGGCCTTGTAGACAAAAGCCTAACACGTCCTATTTTATTTTCGATATTAATTGTGGAGTGTCTTGATAATCTTAATGGTGGTATGATATATTTGGGTTTGACATATAGGTAAAAACTCTTCTCACAAATTTCCACATCATCAAATAATTTTTAAAACAAAATTCATTTATTTTCTCTTTCCTTTAATTAAATATTGAATGCTTTTAAATTAAATATCTTATGAATAAAATAAAAAATACATTAAATATATTTATATCAACATAAATTGAGGGAACGGATCTGCGTCCAAACCTTTTTGGTTTGGACCGTTCCAAACCCCATAGACAGAAGGGCAAAATCGTCAATTGATTAAAAATTAAATAAAAAACCTAATTTCCCTACGGCCGCCGTCTTCCTTCATTCACTTAGCTGCCGCCTTCCTTCATTCACTTAGCCCAAGCCGCCGCACCGCTTCCGGCTAGGAGTAGGGGAGAAGCTCGGGAGAGGAGGCGGTTCCTTTCACTTCTGTTTGCAGTAGCCCAGCCGCCGCACCGCTTCCGGCTAGGAGTAGGGGAGAAGCTCGGGAGAGGAGGTGGTTCCTTTCACTTCTGTTTGCAGTAGCCCAGCCGCCGCACCGCTTCCGGCTAGGAGTAGGGGAGAAGCTCGGGAGAGGAGGCGGAGGGAGGTTGTTTATCGACGGCATAGGAGGAAGAGGCGGTGGCGGAGACGGAGGCTGTGATCGGAACCGGCAACCAGGGGAGGCAGCTGCTGGTCGTACTGCTGAAGGTGAGGAAGGAAGACCTGCAAATCGGAAGTCAGCCCTCGCCGGAAGGAGAGGTTGAAGACGAGTGACTGATTCGTCAAATATTAAAGTTCAGTGACTGATTTGTCAAATATTAAAGTTCAGTGACTGATTGTCAAATATTGAAGTTCAGTGACTGATTTGTCAAATATTAAAGTTTATTGACTGATTTGGCATGTTTATACTGATTTACTATAAGTTGAGTTACGGGATTGTCAATATTAAGTTGAGTGACTGATTGTAGTTTGGAATTTTTAGTAACATTATAATGTGAAATTTTGTAAATAGATCATTGTTACTTACTAAATAATTACTTGTTAACAATTGTAACATCGTCAACTCCATTGGTTAACTAGTTAACTTGATAAGTTATTTAGTTAAACTCGAGTAGATTAATTAGTTAATCGGTAGGATAACTAGTTAACTTGATAAGGTTAATAGTTAACTCGAGTATATAATATTTAACTCGAGTAGATAACTAGCTAACAAGATTATTTAGTAAAAATGAAAGTTACAATTAAAACGGTTGGTTAACTAGTTAACTCGATTGGTTAACTAGTTAACTCGATAAGTTAAGTAGTTAACTCGAGTAGATAAGTAGTTAACTCGATAAGTTAACTAGTTAACTCGAGAAGATAACTAGTTAACTTGATCGGTTAACTAGTTAACTTGATCGGTTAACTAGTTAACTTGATGAATCATGATGTTAAACAAAAAGTTAACTAGTTATCTGCTGATAAGTAGATAAGTTAACTAGTTAACAACTTGGTAACTAGTTAACTCGATTGGATAACATGTTAACTAGTTATCTGTTGATAAGTAGTCTAGTTATCTGTTGATAAAACTCAGGTTAATTAGTTAACTAGTTATCAATAAAAAAATATTGTTAACAAGTTATTAGTAAAAATCAGGTTAACTAATTAACTTGTTCTCGCCGGAAAAGTCATCGGAGTTTATTCGGTCTCCGGAGCCTCGCCGGAAAAATAATCGGAAAACATGTTAGCTAACTGTAAAAATCCAAGTTAACTAGTTAACTAGACGTCGTCGGAAAGGTCACCGGAAAAGTCACCAAAAAATTTCACGAAAAAAGTCATCAGAAAGTCGTCAAAAAAGTCACCGGAGACAGTCACCGGAAAGTCGCCGACGACGATCGCCGCGACGGCCGCCGACGGTGGTGACCGGCGACGGCCGCCGGTGGTGGTGACCGGCGAGGGGGGCGACGACAGTACGGCAACTGTCAACATTAAAGGTAATAATAAAATATTTAAATTAAATATAATAATTAAATTATTTAAATTAAATATAATATTTAAATTATTTGTGCAAAAAGTCCTAAATGCCCCTATCAAATCTGGACCATTAGATTGGTCAAAGGGTCAAACTAGATCTAATGGTTGGAATTGGGTTTCCAAACCACAAAATGGCTGGACGCTAAATCCGGTTCCCATAAATTGATATATGGACAAGATAATTTAAAATTTTAATATATTTATTGGTGGACAAATTTTTAATATATTATGAGAAAATAGTATACTAATTGTATACAAAAGTTTCATTAGAAATCTTTCCTATGAATACGGATATATGATTATCATCCAACACTTCTTTTTTTATTCACAACACATATATGAATTTGTATTTAAATAGGTATAGATATTTCTCCAATTAAATTTAAATATGTATAAATGTGTGTTTGAAATGTAACCTATCCATACCATTACTCACACCTAAATCCAGTATCTTCCAAGAAATACAAATATTATATGATTGTCATTGTTAAATAAAATTTCTGACCTTGATTTCTGGATTAGGGACCATCTTACATGACATCAGTGAAATTAGTAAGCCCTTCTGCTATGAATCCAGCCATCACTCTAAGTCTATGTGCTTGACTTTTAATTCAGTATCAAACATACTCTGGGGCTTATGGAATTCACTTCCAGTGACTTGCTACCATCTGTACTCAACTTAGATCTTTACTTTTAGTTACTTGCACTCTGATTATGTATTGATTCTTTTTCTCTTAATGAACAGTTTGTTGATCTGAACGTCCATGTTTTATTATGGTGTAGTTTCAAGGCTGCTTTGATACTGAAACCTTTGATGTTTAAACCAGGCACTCACAAAGGTTGTTAAACTTTAAGTTTGATGGAACTTACTTCCCTGAAAACATTATTGCAACGATAGCTTTTGGTGATGTCAGTTAGTATGTAGTTCAGATAGCCAAGCTAGGGAACATACATGAGTTTACGCGCTGATGAGAAATATAGAATAGATCAAGAGTTTCCACTCATAAGGTCTTAAGAATAAAATATTCACATATCTTTGCAGAGTTCAACAATAAACAGATTGTACACATGAGTCTTTCATTGTTCTTAGGCTTTCTGTTTGTAATGCCACCACCTCATGTTGAACACATATTTGTTCCACAGAACATGATAATATTGCACTGACACCATACTTTTTTTTTGCCATCACTAACACTATACTTTCCGACCATATTTATTTACTTTATCTTGGAGTTTACTTAATGTTGACCTATTCGCTATCCATGTAAAAACTACATATAACTGAACTCAGGTTCCTCTGTTTACACAGAATAGTGCAAGCCTACCATAAAAGTTATCTCATTCATAACACAGTTTCCAATTGACAACTTACGGTCATTTTGTCTACAAACACAAATTACATTTGTACACTATCTAAACACAGTCTAACATTTGTTGCCAAATTATATTTGAAAATCTACGTTCATGTTGTCTTTTTAACAACGAGTAAGCACACTTACATTATGATTTATGCGTTCACTAAACGAGAAGCAGCTTCACGCGCTACAAAAATCTAGTAAAATGTGATAGAACATTGGAGGCGAAAGTGATTTGATTGAACCTGTGAATGGACAATAAGTGATAGATTGATACTTGAGAAATTGTAAGGAAATTCTTAAGGATGGTATTTTGTCTGAATAATGACAGAACTGGACCATAACCCCAATTATCAACAAGGAGAAACCAAAGGAATGGAAGAAGGAATTCATTGAAACATACTGCACTTTCCATTAAATATTTTGCTATGCATGGAAGAAGAAAAATCATTAACACATACACAACGAGCACTCGTCTATTATAAAAAGAATAGTAGCAAAGATAATAAAGAAACACAACTTCTTACAGGTTATGCATTCATCTCCAAAGATGAATCAAGTTTGCTTTGGCCAGAGCGCTGCGCTCTTCCTACAAATTATTATAGCAGCATGTCCTATAATTCGTATAGGGTTATTGCAATCCTTCGTTGGCCAACTTAGTCGAACGAAACAAATGTATCAATACACACGAGCCTTGGGAGGGAACGATTCCACCTCGTCGTCTAATGTGTTCATGTGGACTGGCCTGTAATCCAGCCTGACATTCTCATTTTCCCAGAATCTATAACATGACACCATATGATCATCAGTTATAGCTTCAACCTAATAACCCAATTATCTGTATCTCTTCACAAACAAGACAAAAAGACTTACCCCAAAGTATGCTTCATCCACTTCTCATCGTCTCTTTTCTGCACCATTGCAACAAAATGACATATTAATATAAGCTCACCGGACAAATGAATAAGTGCAGCAGCCAATAATAAGAAGATTTGAACTCACGGTGAAGTCCTCGCGGGCATGTGCCCCTCTGCTCTCCTTACGAGCTTCAGCAGAATGCATTGTGATGCATGCATTGATTAGGAGGTTTTCCAATTCAATCGTCTCGATTAAGTCAGAGTTCCTGGGAAATCAGACTGTATGTTAGGAACAAATGACCAAGGAAGATCCAATGAGGTAGATATTTTTTGATTTCAACATACCATATCAAACTCCTGTCTTTCAACTGGACATCATGGAAGCTTTCCCATGTTTTGTCAATCAGCTGGCAACCTGCATAGGAGATCGGTTATAATAAGTAAAATAAGGTTCAAACACAGATTGTGCCCACAAATTGTTCATCTTCAAATCCCTACGTCCAAGCCCAACAGAATAACTATTTGAAGTACGTGCCTTCTTCCAAAGTGTCCTGTGTACGGAAGACTGCAGCATTGTTTTGCATTACTCTCTGCATATTTAACCGGATTTTGGAAGTTGGGAGTGATCCATTTGAATTTCTTATCTTATCCAGCCATGCAACAGTCTTCTCCCCAGCATCTGATTCCAAAGGCTTCTGTTTCTCCCCTGTAAATCAACACAATATATTCAAAACTACGATTTTTTTGTGTTCTCAAAGACAGTGGTCATCTGTTTCAAAGACGGAACTTAGAACTTGCCTGGTGTGCGGATCTCTGCCACTCGGTTGGCACATGCACGGCCAAACACAACGATATCAAGAAGAGAATTTGCACCCAGGCGGTTTGCTCCATGTACGGACGCACATGCTGCCTCTCCAGCAGCCATTAATCCAGGAATCACAGCATCTGGATCATTTCCTTTAATAGTAACTACCTGAAAGTTAAATATAAGAAAGATGAGACATCACGTTCTTATGCAAGCATTAAGGAATCAAGCAGAGCCTATATTACTATTGGTTCAAAGGAAATTGAATTATATCTCAAGTTTACTGTTGGCCAATGTGTACTTTTCTACCACATCTTTGGTGATTGACAGGTATTAATGTGAACAACCATTACCAAATATAATCTGACAATAAATCAGATACAATTTGCTCGCACCTCTCCATGATAGTTTGTAGGAATTCCACCCATATTATAATGGACAGTAGGCAGGACAGGGATAGGTTCCTTTGTAACATCTACACCGGCAAAAATGGCAGCAGTTTCAGAGATACCAGGAAGCCTCTCCTTCAGTACTTCCGGCGGCAAATGATTAAGATGCAGATATATATGATCCTTCATTGGTCCTGACAGAAAAAAACATACACTATCAGTCGCCAAATGAGAGACATACATCAGATATCAAGTACATAATGACTTCAAAACCATTAAGTGAGATTTACTTTTGAACCAGATTAGCCATGAAAAGAGAAATAATGACCCAACAAAAGTAGACTGATTGTGATCCCACTAATGCACATATATAGAAACAAACTAGGCGCAGAACTGTGAGAGAAACAATATAAAAATGTCCTGCAAACAAGACAAGAAGCCTGGAGCATAGAGATATGTAGTTTAGTGAGTAAATCATACCTACACCACGACCCTCCCGAATTTCCATGGTCATGGATCTTGAAACAACATCTCTTGAAGCAAGGTCCTTAGCTGTAGGGGCATACCTTTCCATGAACCTTTCCCCTTCACTATTTCTGAGAATACCACCTTCACCCCGAGATCCTACAAATTACATGAAAGATGAGAAAAGAAAAACAGTTGTTTCAACTTTCAAAATTAGACCAATCCCCCAAACATAGAGCCATGAGAGGACACAGAAAGCAGACCAGTTTGGCTTTACAAATTTCAATTTTATGAAGGTACCAACCTTCAGTAATGAGGCATCCAGCCCCATAAATGCCTGTCGGGTGGAATTGAACGAACTCCAGATCCTGCATGAAGTACAAGTTACCAACAATGCAAACATAATGGAAAAATGAAGATTCCATATAAAACCATTCCAAGGTATAGAAGCAAAGGTAACCTCAAGAGGGATTCCAGCTCTTGCAACCATGGCATTGCCATCTCCAGTGCATGTATGAGCTGAGGTCGCCGAGAAGTATGCTCTACCATACCCCTGAACTCAAAACAAGAAGAAACACATTCAAAGGCCTGAATTCCCTTATATTTGAATACAGAGATATTAGTTAAATAGAATACCCCAGTAGCTAGAATTGTTGAAGCAGAACGGAATCGATGCAATGTTCCATCTTCCATATTAAGTGCTATTACCCCTTGACAGCTTCCTGAATGAGTAATAAATTACAAGTTACTCAACAGTGAACCAAATTGAAATTATGAAATGTGTTAGCAGAAAAAAGCTACAGGGCGTTAATATGGAAAGACAAAGGTCAATATAAGAGACACCAGCACAACTAACGTGAAATCTGGATTATCATTAAAATACATGACACATGTGCTATAGTATGAAGAGTCCCTGATGAGTGAAAAGATTTTGTTGAGGTCCGTCAGCCAAACATCGATTTATGGACATCTATTGTTTCAGGAACACAAACTAACTGATTACTGGATGACAACATGACCAAGCAAGGGTGCATCAATGTGCTTAAAAGGGAAAAACAAGTATACCATCACTATTCATCAACAAGTCCAAAGCAAAATATTCCACGAAAAATTGAGTGTTATGTTTCATTGCTTGGCCATATAGAGTATGCAGCAGAGCATGTCCAGTTCTGTCAGCAGCACATGCACAACGATAGGCTTGTCCACCTGCAACAATTACATAAAAAATATAATTTTCAGAAATCATGATAAAAATTCAATCATGCCGTTTTTTAACTTGGGAAAGACAACCATGGTTTTTTTTATTACCTTTTCCAAAATCTAAACTTTGACCACCAAATGCACGTTGATAGATCTTCCCATCCTCTGTACGAGAGAATGGTAAGCCATAGTTCTCAAGTTCAATTACAGCTTTTGGTGCTTCCCTACACATGTATTGAATGGCATCTTGATCACCTGCAATACATTGTTGGATATTAATCTACAGCAGAATTTGAGGAAAAGAGAAGAGGGCCAAGAAGGTTTGACAAAGAGTGTGTATAAATTCACAAAGCAAAGTGAGTGTGTGCTTATTCCACACGTAATGCAAAGCCAGTACCATACATTAGCACAAAGTTTTGAATAATAGATGTGAAGATATGAAATCTGTCTAGGTATTTACCACGTCAGCATTACTACTACATAGTAGACCAGCCAATCTTAAAACAATTGCAAAACCCTGATCTAACTCAAGAAACATAGCCACATCTAGAGAAGGAAATTCAGAAATCCCTATAGTTTTGTGAAGCAAGAAGCTGTTCTCCACTCGTGTTCCTGTTTGTGAATAGCTATGTTAAGCAGCGTTAACACGATTAAAAAAGGAGGAGCATACCTAACCAATCACTACCCTTGACAGTATCATACATGTGCCATCTCCAATCGTCCTCGGACATATTCCCCAGTGCAGCATTGATGCCACCCTACAACATTTAACCACAAATGTTATTAAGAGGCTACTCTAGTAAATATGGTATCATTCATTGGTCAGTGTTAACACATGAACTGAAACCAATCATTTACACTAGAAGCAGCAGATACTCCAAGCCCCAAACAGTGCTAAACAGTAAGGGCTGGCTGGCTGGCAGGTTCGGTTAAAACCAAGCCGAACCAGGCGGTCAACCAAAACCGAATACAGCCTAAAATGGAAACTGTTCGGATAATTAATCATACATTCAATTACTGTTGTATTCCACTAATAAGGTTTCCACTTGCTTCCATTGTTAACAATATCACTTTACTATATTTATGGACACTGTTTTCGGACCATATACATCTAATGATCTAAAAACCTAAGGAATTCATCCATGATCCATGTGTTCATTTCCATAGTAAACTTAGGTGTTTTACTTGCTTTCAGATCGGTTCTAACCTGTGGCCTGCTATTGCTTAAGTGATGCTATGGGGTCCAAAGAACATCAGCTAAAACAGACCCTTTCTATTGACCAAGCACATGGGAATCTTTTATACTCTGGCATTCAGCTTATATAAACATTAATTAAGTAATCCATTGTGAGTTACTTTTATAATGAACAAATTATGAGAATCTGCAACTTTAGCTTTACTAATTCACTTCCAAAAGGGGTTTCAAGTAGATCCTGTCAAAAGTTGAACACTATCCCTTTGAATCTACAACTTGCTAAACTGACTTCCTTTGCTGCATGGAACTGCTCGACCTTTCTTCAAATAGACCCAACCAGTAACTTCCAACGAGTTTGGAAAACTACGCTCAACTCAACAGTTACACCATGAATTACTGGTTAAAGATATTCATCTATGACCTTTCTACATTTTAATATTGTGAGCTTCTCAAACAAAAGTGTTTTTTTCGTCTGAATGCAAAATTCTCTACGAAGTAATGTTTGAGAAGACAAAATAACGACACTGCATTTGACAATCACTTGTACCTGTGCTGCAACTGTGTGTGAACGAGTGGGGAAAAGTTTGGTAATGCAAGCAGTGTTAAAACCATGCTCTGAAAGACCTATGGCAGCTCTCAACCCAGCACCACCAGCTCCTACCACAACCGCGTCATAGGTATGATCAACAATTGTATATGACGCAGTCTGCAGAACCAAGATCACAACTAATTAGTTAATGACACTAACAAACACATAATGGCAAAAAATCGCTCAATTGCAATAGAACAACGCTGAACAATACAGAAATCAACTGCACATTAAAACATCACGCAAACCTACACTAAAGCTCCGCTAACCAATTGAAGAAAAGAGAATTCGAGAAATGAAAAAATTTAGAATTCCACAAAACAGAACAATTTGTGTGTGGAGGATATCTTCGAACAGACATCCAAAGGGACACGCAGCGAGAGATCACCAGTAAGAGCTTCGGCATAAAGAATATTCGAAAAAGACATACAAATAATAGGAAAGAAGTTATCTAATAGAGGGAAACGCAAACTGTACCGGGCTGGTAGAGAAGAATCTGGTAGTGTGAGATCTAATCGACTCGTTTGGGATTGATTGCTTTGAAGAAGAAGAAAAAGGAACGCGAAGTCCGCGAGCGACACACCGCCACATCTTTACCGTTACAAATCCAACTCCTTTGGTTTGTCAGAGCCTCTAATAGACAGTCCAATGAATTTATCACGAAATGAAAGCTTGCTCCGGCAGGGTGGTGCAGCTCACCTGGAGTAGAGGGATGCGGAAAGTCGAGAAAGATGTGGCTAGGTTACGATGTTTAATTAGCAGAAAGGTCCGGCAAAAATTGAAAGGAGGCTAAGTGTTATTAATACAAGGATTGGAAGGAGGCTACGTCGTCGGAAGCAGGAAGGCAGACGCGCAATGCAGTGGTGGTTCCACCACGGAATTTGATGGAGGGTAGAGCTACGTAGCAACGAAATCAACCACTAGAGAGGAAAGAGTTTCATTTCATTTGGGTAACCAAGGCAAAAAGGTATTCAAAAGACAATTCTCAATGTCAATCCCTTTTTCTCAAAAAAAAAAAAAAAATTCATTCCAAACCAAAACGCGGACACTAAACATAGCATATCCTAAACCTGGACCCTATTTAATCGTTATGTTGACGGGCAAGGCCCAATGGGTTCTATGTATTTATTGGGTTTTTTGTTGCATACATAGCTTTTCGATTTTTTGTTGTTGGTGATGAGATAAAATGCGGCTCATATTATTATAGTCTTCACAAATTACATGTTATATCACCATAGTTAAAATTCTACGTTGGATGATATATATTAAAGTATCTTAATAATCTTAATGGTAGAATGGTATAATTAGTTTTGACACATAGTTTAGAGCCCTTCTCACAAATTTCCACATCATCACTCAATTTTTAAATCAAAATTCAATTATTTATCTTTCTTTTCATTAAATGGTGGATGTCCCAAAAATAAACATTTTATGAATTAAATTATAAGTATCATCTTAACATAAAATAACATATGAAAAAATAATTTTAAATTACAAAATTTATAAATAATTATTATATTTTTTTCTAAATATGGAATTTTTTAATCTTAATCACTTTGACGATAATAATTCATTTATTGTAGTTATATTTATAAATTTTATTCATGATAATTATAAATTAGATATATTATAAATCTTTAACATTTAAATATTTATAATTATTCAATAAAATAATGATTAAATACTTGATAATAAATCATCATAGACATTTTTGGAGGTATTAGTGGTGCATACTTACCCAATTTAAAATGACTTAAAAATGATTTAAATTAATCTATGGATCTCTAATTATTCAGCCGATATATCATTACAAAAAATTCATTTGTTTATATTTGTGGGTTCAAGCATTTTGGTCATGAGTCAAGTTCGATCATGCTGCATATTAGTAAGAATTATTTTTGAAATTTATGGAAGAATTATATTTATAGCATTGAAGTATTTTGATTTATGAGAAGTATGACTCATTAGATAACGAGTTTTTTTTATGAATCACTAGATAACGAGTTAATAAGTTTATATGAGTTATACATGTTGTGGGTTCAATTTAATTATCAATAGGTTGGACGGTGATTATCATGTACTTAAGTATCAATAATTCAGTACAAAGGTACTGAATTATTTAATTATCAATAGGTTGGACATGGATATGTTAGTCAAGTTACGTGTAATTGAAATTATGGATTCATCCTATTGCAAGCTTAGAAGGGTCGATTGGAAATAAATTTTAATCACCTCGAGTAAGATTTGAGTACGAACTATGGATATATTTATAGAAATATTTAAGAAAATAATATTAAAATTTGTAGAAAATTAGTGTTAATAAGGGTCAAGAGACTTAATTGGGTTGAAGACCTTGGTTATACTTGGGAAAATAAGCATAGTATCAATTTGGTCGTGTTTGATGCTCCAATATATGATTTTGATGACATGTGTATTGATTGCCTAAAGCGATCGATGGTGTCTAACTAAGGGAAAAAAATGTGACTGGAACAATGTTGGAGATTTTCATGGCATGGCGACGAGGAAAATAATATGGTTTAAGACAAGAATATGATTTTGAATATGGATATATGATTCTCACCCGACTGGTTTTTGGATTCGCGACACAAATGTGAATTTGTATTTAAATAGTTATAGATTTATTTTTGACTAAATTTAATTAAGTATAGATATATGTTTGAAATGAAACATATTTGTATCATTACTCACACCTAAATCTAATAGTTTTCAAGAAATAAAAATATTATATGATTACCATTGTTAAATAAAATTTTCGACCAACTTCAAAAATAGAACTTTATGTTGGGTTACCTAACTGCCCCAATACACTTTCTCAATCCCTAATTCCTCCAGAAACCATCATATCTTGAAGATCCACTGCCAAACTTACAACAAATTTCAACATGTAAGGTTACCTGATAACAACGGAAACTCCAATACATGATCACTAACAAATTTCAACTACAAAATTGGAATGGAATTAGGCTCCGTGGTTTATATACGTGATTATGCACATGTGACAATAATAAGCATGCACAAAAAATACTTTACTTTGAGACATCTCCGTACGAATTGTAGTATAATTTTCGGATTCATGAAGAATACCATGCTTCCCGGCCAGCGGGCCGGTACATAACTAGTAACTTAACTACATAATTAGGTTTTTCCGGTTTTTAGAGATTCACCTGGTTAGCTTTATGACATGGTTGTTAGGCTTGGCAATATTGATCGGCTAATTGGGTGCCCGGCCGAACCCGACCCGACAGCAGGCCGATTAACAATCTGTAATCGGGGGGTAAACGGGGACGGGTTGAACCGAGACCCGTGTAATTATGTTAACGGACGGGGACGGATGTAGTGATATCCGCCCCGTCACCGACCCGTTAAGCCCAATCCATGCTACTTCCCTTTCATCCTTTCCCATTCATTCAGCCATTTCTTCCTATTCAAATCATATACGTCTCTCTCTCTCTCAGAAGGGAATCCAGAGTCGGAAACCCTAGAAAAATCCTCAATCCCATACGAAAAATCCTCTATCAATCCCGATTAATCCTCGGATTAGCCGCGTATCTCTTCCTATACAGTCTCTCCTCCTCACGATGTCTATCACTATAAGAGCAGTAGTAATCACTTGTTTCCTCCACCATCCTCAGTTCAAGTCGCCTCGCCGATTGCAGCCGCCTCGCCGATTGCAGCCATTGTCGATTGCAGCCTGTAAGTTAATCCTATTTCCTACGTTGATTCATACGAGTTTTTTATCGATTCTCATTATACTAGTTTCTGTTAAGTGGTGGATGTCACTATGTCCGGATGCCGTGAGTTTGATTTACCTCTTTCACTCTTTGCAGTGGGTGTGCATATTATACGAAGAGTTTATTATCACCATTCACTTGTTCCAGAATCTTGTTGCTGTCTACGGTGAGTTCTTTTTTCTCATTGTCAAAGTTTTGTTTAATATGGGCAGTTTAATTGGTCAATACATCTGAGTGATACAGACTTGCATTATGTTCATTAAGTTTTTTATATTGTTTTACCAGATGGAGGATGCCAATCCTAGCCTAACACCAGTAGTACCTAACGTTGCTGTTGCTCCTGTTGGGCAACCTTCCACCGAAGCTATCATTGAAGGATCCCCAAACACTGTTGTTGGCCATGTTGTTCCTCAAGGAGAATTACAGGAACAAGAAACCCCAACTCCACCGACGGGTAGGAGAAGGACGTCTGATGTCTGGCCTCATTTCAAAAGGGTTTATGTCCATGGTGAATTGAAAGCTAAGTGCAACTACTGTCGTAAGCTGCTAGGTGGTCATTCTAATAATGGTACTACACACCTTAGGAACCATAGGGATAGCTGTATTCAAAAGAAGATTCATGATAGGACCCAGAAAGTACTTGGTCCAAATTTTCTTGGTAAGAGTAAACCGGATTTGTCAATGGGTCAGTATAATAGTGAGGTGTCTAAGAAGGAACTGGCCATTATGATTCTTATGCATGAGTATCCCCTTTCTATGGTTGACCACCTATTTTTCAAACGATTTTGCTGTTCGTTGCAACCTTTGTTTAAGGTTCCATCAAGGAATACTATGAAGAAACACATTTTAACTATGTTTGGGGTTGAGAGGAGTAGAATATGTAAGGAGCTGAATGATAACATAGGCAGAATTGCTGTGACAACTGATATGTGGACTGCAACTAATCAGAAAAGAGGTTACATGGCCGTAACTGCTCATTATATTGACAATGCTTGGAATCTCAGAAGCCACTTGCTAAGGTATTTACTATACATGCTAAGTAATGATTACTTTTGCTTCGAAACCCCGTGCTAACTTTTGTTTTGCATGTCTATGTTTTTCTTGTTCTTGAAGGTTTGTTTATGTGCCTGCCCCACATACAGCCGAGAGACTGGCAAGTAGGCTCTCCTTATGTCTTCTTCATTGGAACATTGATAGTAAGTTGTCTACAATCACTCTTGACAATTGTACAACTAATGATGCCATGATAGAATTTGTTAAGAAGAAGCTGGTTTTGTCCGATTTGATTAAGGATGGGACACTAGTTCACATGCGCTGTTCTGCTCATGTTCTTAATTTAATTGTCAAGGATGGATTAGATGTCATAAAGGATGGAATTGATAAGATTAGGGGAAGTGTTGTTTATTGGACTTGCACACCTAGAAGAGTTGAGAAGTTTCATGATACTGCTAAGCAATTGAAGATACCTATTGATTGGAAGTTAGTGTTGGATTGTCCGACTAGGTGGAATTCTACTTACCAAATGCTAGCTGTTGTCATTCCGTATAAGGATGTTTTTGTTCGATTGAAGCTTTTTGATACACAATACACCTCTTTACCTAGTGACAGTGATTGGGATTTTGCATATGTTGTTTGTGAGAAGCTAGAGATATTCAACACCATAAATGATGTATTTTCTGGTTCTGACTATCCTACGGCTAATTGTTTTTCCCAAGGGTATGTGATCTAAGGTTGAAACTATCAGAATGGTTTAATGATCCTAATCCTCTCATTAGCGGCATGGCTAACAAGATGTGGTTCAAATTTGCAAAGTATTGGGATGACATTCATTTAGTGTTGGCTATAGCTGTTGTTTTGGATCCACGATATAAGTTGGATGTTATCGAGTACTATGCTGCTAAATTTGGTAGTACGAACATCGATATTGTGGTTGAGAATATTAAGCAGGTTGTTTGTGATTTGGTGCTTGAATACCAACAAAAATCTGAGAGTAAATCGACTACTATGCCTGGATCAGGATCGAATGCTGGAAGTGGTAGTACTAGCTCTGTTATGGATCTGGACTTTGACTTGTATGTCAGGCAAAGGAAGAAGTCTAAAACTTCATTGGTAACAACTGAGCTAGACCATTATTTAGCTGAAGATGTCATCCCTAGAACTGATGATTTCGATATTTTGATGTGGTGGAAGTTAAATGGTGCAAAGTACCCTACTTTGAAAGACATAGCTAGAGATTTACTAGCTATACCGATAACATCTGTTGCATCTGAGTCTGCATTTAGTTCTGGTGGGAGGTTGTTGGATCCTCATCGAAGCAGACTTCACCCTACTACAGTTGAGGCTATGATGTGCACTCGTAGCTGGATCAAAGACGACAAAAAGAAAGGTATGATTTTAATTATTCAAACTTGATTTTCGTATTGAATTTGAATAGAATTCTTCTATGGAATTGTTGACCTGACTTATTATTTGATTCATTATTTACTCATAGATAAAGATACGAAATTGGAAGAATTGGAAGGTGTTTTCAGTGCATTCACTATGGAGGACTCATATGTTGAGATGGCAGATGACAACAATGTCATTGACAAGCAGCCGAATGAAGATAACTTCGATGATATTGATTGATGCTCATTGCTGGTAACCCCTTAATCCACTATGTTGTGGTTGTTTCTCTTTGTTTTACTCTGCTGCTGCAACCTACATTTTACTTGATTTCATATGTTTGTCATTTGTTTCCAGTTTGTAGGGCTATCATGATTTGAACTACTGCAGAGTTCAAACAATTGGTCATCTGGAGAGGATTGAAATGGAGCTGCAGCTGAAGCCTGAAAGTTTGGGATTGTTTTGCTTTACTGTTTTCATGTTTGCTGCAACCACCTGGAAATGGAGTTGTAGCCTGAGAGTTTTGGATTTTGTTTTACTGTTTTAATGTTTGTTGCAACCACCTGGATTTCTTTTAGATTGCAGTTGAATAATTGTTGATCATAAACAGTTCATGTTCTGTTATGTTGAATGTTGGATGTTTCATTTTTGTTTAATCATTATTGAATCTGAAATATGGATGATCATTTTAATGTGAATCACACTAAATAAATATAATTTTTTAATTAAAAGGCTTTGTCTATTTCAGAATTAGTGTTGGCGGTGTTTAACCCGTCAACCCGGACCCCGACAGCAAACGGTGATGGTCTAATAATCACACCCGTGTAGAGTGTCGGGCCGGATTCGGGGAAAGCCCGAAAGCTATTTGGGCGGGTGGCGGGGCCTGACAAACCGTCCCCGACCCGCAGTATTGCCAAGCCTAATGGTTGTCGCATAAGATAAAATAATTCACAACATTATTTAATAATAATAATATATACTAATTAATAAAAAATACCAAAAAAGTTCCCTTTCTAGGAAAATTTGCCACATCCCGCTACCTCCTCCGCCATTTTTGTACTGTCATTCTTCTCCATTTGTTTTTTTCTTTATTTCAATTTTAGGTTGTTTGGTCTCTGTATATGGGTTGGATTCCTCCTATCAAAATCCAATCCATCACTTTCTCTCCTGGTTGAGACTAAGAGCCAGAGGAGGGTAAGAAAGAGTGTCATCTACTTTGACCCTCTTTCAAACCTTTGGCGTGCCTATGCTTCAACGAGGACTAAAATCTTCGGGAGGATATCCGATCAAAGGGTTGGTCTTCATCGAATCCAGAGACGGAACAGTCAAGGTTTGGGAAAGGGAGGAAGAAATCGACCAAACACGCCATCAATAGTTATTTGGGTGGTTTGGGTGTGACTCTGGCAAGCAGCTTCAGCGACATATAAAAGTTGTAGCAGCAAATGAGAATCAACCCGATATTTTTTTCGGTTCTCGGCTTTGGTATGAAGAATTGAAATTTTAATATTGATTGATGGTGTTGGCTGAGACAAAATCAATGAAGGAGGGTGTAAAGGGTTCGGGGGGGGGGGGGGAGGGAGGGAGGGGAAATTATGGTTGGTGAGGGGTGTTGACCGAAAGCAATGGTGTTTGGAGATATAGAGGCGGTCAAAATGAAAGCAAAGGGAGAAGATGTGGTCAATGGAGGAAAAAGCTACATGAGGGGAGGTGGTCGGTGAGGGAGAAGGAGGAGGATGCATACGGTCATATGAGATGAGGAGGTTGTTCCGCCTCGAAGGAAACCACAATGCTCTCATATGACCGTTTGTCACCTACTCATTCTCCTTCGTCGACCACCTCCTCTCATCTGGCCTTCTCATCTACCGACCACTTTCCTCCCTTTGCTTTCACTTCGACCACCTCTCTATCCATCCACCCTCTATTTTCGTTCAATACCCTCAAGAGTCGAAATTACCCTCCCCCTCAGAACCCTAATTTACATCCTCCCTCGCTATTGATCTTATCCAACACCATCGTTCAATATTAAAATTTCAAATTTTCACACTGAAGTCAGAACCCTAAAATTTCTGTTTTAAGCTTATTGGGTTAGTTCTCATTTGTTGTTAAACCTTGTGTATGGGATTGAAGCTTTGACTAGATATCCACTACCGAAGTTGCTGTTGGAGCCACACCCAAACCACCCAAATAATTGTTGATGACGTGTTTGGTCGATTTCTTGCTCCCTTTTCCAAACCTTGACGGTTCGTCTCTAGATTCAGTGGAGACCAACCCTTCCATGAGAGATCCTCCCGACTTTGAATCTCTGGTCCCAAAAAGCATAGTATAGAAGATTTTAATCCTCATTGGAGCAGAGGCACATCAAAGATATGAAAGTGGGCCAGTAGATGACACTCTTCCGTACCCTCCTCTAGTTCTTGGTCTCAATGTGGGGAAGAAAGTGATGTTTAGATTTTGATCGAGGATCCAACCCATGTAAAGAGACCAAACAACCTAAAATTGAAATAAAGAAAAAACATATATATGAAGAAGATTGACCGTAAAAAAATGGTGGAGGAGGTAATATGATGCAGTCAATTCTCCCATAAAAGGAACTTTTTGTATTTTTAATTTATTTATTTATTAATTAGTATACATTATTAATAATTAAATATTGATGTGCATTTTTATTTTATTTTTTGTCTCACTAGCTTACGTAGAAGCCATGTCATGTCAGATGGTTAACCGACTGAATCTTAAGTAGGTTGGCAATTTAAATCCTACCCTAGGGTATCCTACCCCACCCTACCCGGTCAACGGCGATAATAACCGTGTTGACCGAGTAATCACATGATCAGACTTCCCGATGTACTTTCTAAGCACACTAACACGGAACACATTATGGATTCGATCAACTCTCCTAGCAATACTAACTCATAAGAAATCGTTCCAATCCTTCTGATAACATCATATGGACCAATATACCTAGGTGCCCGTTTGTCTTTTCTGCCAAATTGCATAACACCTTTCCAAGGTGAAACCTTAGGAAAGCCTTATCTCCCACACTGAATTGAACGTCGCGAGCCTTCCCATCTTTATATTGCTTCTGTCGGTAGTTACACCAAGTTGAGCCTAAATTGACCTAACCCTGCTTGCAGTTTCCTGCACCATCTGAGGTCCTGAAACTGACCTGTCGCCTTCACGATACCAACATATAGGTGTCTGACACTTTCAGTCATACAAAGCCAAATTTAATAAAGTATTTTTTATAACTAAGAATTAGCTAATGCGAGTACTAATAATGATAATAATGACAATGATCTATTCTCCCTTGTCTCAAATTTAGACAACTTGGCTAGGTTTAATAATTTACTTCAATTCATCTACAGAAATTCTTCAATAAGAATCATTACTAGGAGAACCTCGTTACGCACTTCACTGTATTTGTGAAGTTGTCAAATCGTCACCCTAGACTACCTCAACTCTTATTGATTTCAGTCTAATCAAATTTATCGTCTTTAGGTTCATAAAGATGCTCGACTCTCTAGGCCAGACTCCAATTTCTGTTGAGTCTCCCACTTATTTTAATTGTGGGTTAGTTTAAGGGGGTAATATCTTGCTAGACCAATGATTACTTTTCATGTTAATTTAAGTTATGGTTATGTTAATGATGATTTATTTACATGTGTATGTTATGTTAATGTGGTTAAATTTGTAGTTGTTATGTTTCTAGTTGTGTTAATTATGATTTATCCACATGTACATGTTATGATTGTTCGTGTGATTAAGGTTGTATGATTAGGATAGTCACACATCTTACCTAGACAAGTAATAGGTGGATAAACAAAATTGTGTTATCTAGTTAGACCCCGCCCCAAGTTAATTGGGCCACTAGAGACTCATAGTATGTTATAGGACCACCAGACATCCACAATATGATATTGGGCCACTAGAGACCCATAGATTATGACAAGGGACGGTAAGGCTAGCTAGTTAGTTTTTTTTTTTTTTTGGCGGAACCTAGGTGCTACTGCACCTTATCTTTCATTCATAATCAAACGAGTTTCAGAAACACCTAGCTGGTCATGAAGCAACCAAAAAGAAAGAACAGGATCGGAAAGCTCGATACAATGGAAACCTATAGGACAATAATGACCTCTATTAGCAAGATGGTCAGCAACGTGATTACTCTCACGAAAAACATGCTTAATGCGCAACTCCCAATCACGACGGAGAAGCTCCTGAGCGCGCTGGATAGTAGTAGCATGAATGTGACCCACACGGTCATCTGACTGGAGAAGAAGAACCGCGCACTGCGAATCAATCTGGAGCTGGACTTTGCGAAAGCCCCAGTCCCAAGCTAGCTGCAAACCTGACACGGCACCCCTCAACTCAGCCCTGGTAATCGAGCAGATCCCAAGGTTTTCAGAGAACGCCGCTAAGCAGTGTCCCTGATAATCCCGGATCAGGCCTCCTACAGCTGCCTGTCCGGACTCTGTAATGACGGAGCCGTCGGAGTTGAGGGTAACCCACTTTGGAGGTGCCGACTCCCACGAGATGCACACCTCCGATCTGGCGGGCGGGATGGTATCTGTAACGGATCGATCCCTACCTAGTGTGTCTCCCACTAATGCCAACCAAGCCTGGATGTGTCGTGTCAGGGTAACTGCAATAGTGAGCTTGCCGTTAAACACTCGGTCATTGCGGTAACGCCACAGGAACCAGCAAGTGACCCCAAACAATAGGCTAAGCTCAGGTCTCCGAATAAAGTCCTCAATCCAAGGCAGGAGTGGTGTCTGAAACGAATGATTGTCAGAAGGTAAGGCCAGGAGCTCCCAGGTGGCAGAAGACAAGAGGGCAATCTCGCAACACATGCAGGACTGTTTCCTCTTGCTCCGGGCAAACTTGACAGGCGCCAATCTCTGTCAAGTGCCACCGGCGGCGTTCACCGTTGGTTAGGAGCCGTTGGTGCGCCACCGGCCATAGGAACTGACGAATGCGTTGAGGGCCTTTCCACCGCCAAATGGTCTTCCAGACTCCCTCCCTAGGTTCGGCTTCATCTTCTGCAGCTAGAGTGTATGCAGACCGAATCCTAAATTTCCCATCCCTTTCAAGTCCCCACATAATACGATCTGCACCCGAGGTCAGCGTCGGGATGACATCCCTGCAACCTACAATCTTGCGCCCGGAGTAAGTAAATGAGAAAATAAAGGCCAATTCCACTCACCCGAAGCCGAGACAAAAGCGCTAACAGGTTGATCGATGTCAATGGCCGACTGGTCTTCAACGACCGAATCAATGAGCCTTTCTCCGGAATCTGTCCATCTATCCTGCCAGAAATTAGTCGAATCTCCATCACGAAGTCCCATCCGTAGTCCAAGCTCCATTATAGGTGTCGCCCGTTTAATAGCTTTCCAAAGAGGTGAAACCCGAGAACTATTTTTGGAGACCAAACCATTGGTACCATCTCTGAAATATTTGTGTTGCAACACCTGCACCCAAAGATCATTAGGCGATTTGAAGAACAAGTAGGCAAGTTTCATCATATAGGCGAGGTTTAGGTCCTTCGCCTTTCTCAAACCCACGCCTCCGCGGTCCTTTGGCTTGCAGATGGTATCCCAAGAGACCAAGTAAATTTTTCGTGCAATCGTCAGAAGAACCGCAAACAAATTTTCTAATTTTTTGATCATTTTTCTCACAAATATGGGCTGGGAGGATGGACGTCTGCATGGCATAAGCAGGAATGGCATTAAGAACAGAGAGAGCAAGCGTGATCCTTCCTGCAAGAGACAAAGAACTTGCTTTCCAACCCGAAAGCTTAGCATCCATGCGGTCAAGAATTGGCTGCTAAGTTCGGCGAAGAATACGACCATGGAGCACCGGAACACCTAAATAACGTCCAAGATCCCGAGTCATAGGGATTTCTAGCAATCTAGAAATTTGGCGGCTAACTCCACGTCTCGTGTTAGGGGAAAAGAAGATCACTGATTTCTCCTTGCTAACCAATTGACAGAAGCATCACAGAAGCGCTTCAAGCAGTCAAGAATAACTCTTCCCTGCTTTTCTGAGCCTCCCCAAACAGGAACAGGTCATCTGCAAAAAAGAGATGGGACAGGTTCGGGCCAGCTTTACCGATGCGAATTGGTTTCCACTGATTTCTCTGCACCGCGTCAGTAATGATGTGGCTTAAACGCTCAATACAAACGGTAAAAAGATAAGGAGAAAGAGGACAACCCTGACAGAGCCCTCGAGACGGCTTGAAGCTATCAGAGGTGCCACCATTCCAAAGAATCTGAAAGCGGGCGGTAGTAATACACGCCATGGTGAGAGAGATAAATTCTAGAGGAAATCCCGCAGCTACAAGAGTCTCTTCCAAAAAGCTCCACTCCACACGATCATAAGCTTTAGCTAAGTCAATCTTCAGAACCATACGCCCTTTCTGACCTTTCATGCCCATCAAAGAGTGAACCACTTCTTGTAGGATGATAATATTATCTGATATATGACGCCCAGGAACAAAGCTGGATTGAGTCGGATTTACAAGATGCTTCATATAGCCTTGAATCCTGTTAGCCAGACACTTCATAACGATCTTGTAGGCCACGTTGCAGAGCCCTATCGGTCGAAGTTGGGAAAGTCTTTCTGGAACATGGACTTTAGGCAGCAGAACCAGCAGAGTATCGTTCACTGAATCCACCTGAGAAGGGTCTTGAAAGCATTTCTGAAAAAAGAGCACCATATCCTGCCCACAGTATCCCAACAACGTTGAAAAAAGATAGGATGAAACCCATCTTTACCCGGAGATTTCAACGGACCCATCATTTTAATGCACATCACAACTTCGTCCCGAGTAAACTAGCGGCACAACCTCTCCTTGGCCTCATCCGAAATCGGACAGAAATTAGCCAAACAACCCGAGAGCTGGGGGTTGTCTGAAGTATATAGAACACGGAAGAAAGAGGTGGCCATTTCCTTAAGACGGCTCTGATCATGCACCCATAAGCCCGCTTCATCCTTCAAACACAGGATTTTGTTATGTATGCAACGTTTCATGGTTGAGAGATGGAAGAACCGAGTGTTTCGATCCCCATATTGATGCCATTGGGTCTGAGATTTAGACTTCTAGAGAAGTTCCTCTTGCCTAGGCATTTCTTCAAGACCCCTTCGTACATTAGCCTCCAGAGCAAGAGAAGATGGCCGTAGCAGAGATATCATTCCTGTTCCTCGAAGGCGCCAAGTCGAAGAACAAGCCATCTCTTATGCTCAAAGATATCACCAAACACCCTACGATCCATGTCGAAGGGTTCTGCAGATGGACAGCGCAACATTAATCGAATCACAACCGCCAATAACTTCGAGAGCTCTCTGAAAATCACTATGCGCGAGCCAAGGAATTTGAAACCGGAAAGGGGGAGTGTTATTAATGGCTGGCGTCACACCCGACGGAGAATGAACAAGGATATGGCCGATAATCTGATCTGATACGAGGAGGGTGCAGCACATAGCATTCCGAGAATGAGGAATCCAGTCCGCATTGCAGACGCACGATCCAGTCGACTCTTCTTTTGCCATGGAACCAAGTAAATTTTGGGTCCTGGAAAACCCTAATTCCAGCAAGTCACAGTCTTCCAGGCGGACGTTGAAAAGAAACACAGTGAGAAGATTGAAGTCGCGCCCCCTTGCCTATCTCCAAGCACGAATAGAATTGAAGTCTCCACAAAGTAACCAAGGTCACACACATTTTGGTGCAGAGTACGAATATACTACCAAAGCTGCATCCAAGTATCGGGCTGCGACTGCCGTAAACAACCGAAATGAAGACCAGGGCTTCGTGCCTTCACACATTTCAAGTGAAGAAGCTGGTTAGAATGCTCAAGAACTATAACCTGCACCTCATGCTCCCGCCAGAAGGCCCAGATACCGCCCACAAAACCTACTACTTCGACAATTAATATACGAATCTAACCCCAAACAACAAGCCACTGAATACCAGATCCCCTAATGCGGTTTCAAACACAAAGAAATACTAGGCGAATTTTCGGTCCAACAATAAACTTAAAGAAGCAGGCAAAATCCTTATGGCAGCCCGCAGCAATTCCAAGAAATCAGCTTAATCATAAAAATAAGGAAGAGTACGACCTGGTTAACGCCCTGATCAAGAGCGGTCCAGGAAGAGTTTCCTCATATCAGTTGCAGGATTTTCATCCACGCTGTTTCTGTTGAGGATTCGTACTGACAGAACAGGCCCTGGAGAATTCTTCTTGAAGGTACGTTTCTTTTGTCCGAGAAGTGACGGAATAGGATTAGGTTCCTTAGCTTTCGGAACACTTCCCTTCCGAACTGATAAAGCTTTAGCTTTTGTTGGTTTAGGCAAGGATGACGGAGTCTGGAAGGTCGGGTTATGGTAGACCACTGTGACCGGAACTGGATTCGCATCTTGATTTAGCATCCTATCCGCCTTGTTCGAATTCACCACTGGTTTGACGACAGGCTTACTATTTCGAGAACTTGGAACTGAGTTAGTGATGTCACCAAGGTTAACTCTCTCATTAGTGATCCTTTCCTTCGGTAACTCAGCTGACGCGACATCCGTGTGGACAGCTTGATTGGCCATAGCAGCGTCGAGTGCTTCTTTGAACTTGGCAAGCTCTGAGTCTGAGATTGCAGTAGAAGCTGTAGATGGGTTGTGCTTGGGTGTTTCAGAAGTTGGAGCACTGCTAACTGGGTCAGGTTCCACGTTTTGCAAGACTGAGAACCTCGATTCCTTCACACGGGGGTTATGGGTTGGATGAACACTTTTGGTGGGTTTTCTACGATTCCGTTGCTGAACCGTCATCCATTCCCCGGTGTCAAGTTCCTCAACCCCTCTGCATAGCCACAGTAGCTTCCAGCTCCTCCTTCTCCGGGGAGGTTTTGGTATCAACTAGGGGCAGGACTCCTTCTTATGGTCGTAACAACCATAATCAAAGCAGACATTTTCAAGACTCTCATACTCAATCTTAAAGATTCTGTCTTCAATCATGTATTTACCAAGTAAGGGTTTAGTGAGATCAACCTCAACACAAACACGAGCATAGCGGCAGCGCGAACCTTCTTCCGCGGCAAGATCCAAACACACCGTTCTCTCGATAAAGTTACCTGTTCGACTCACGGCCACCGAGTTGAAGTAATGGATTGGCAACTTCGGGAGCCTTACCCACGTAAGAATCGATCTAATCGGTTCCTCTTCGTTGAATGATGAGGACCACTGAGAGACAACAATGTAATAATCATATATTCTCCAAGGCCCACGGAATGCTACTGAAGCATAGTCTTCTTCATTAGAGAAGCGCACAAGGAAAAAGTTATTCGTCATATCAGAAACTTGGATTGAACCAGCACGTGCCCACATAAATTCGAGGTGTCATTTCACTGCGAGGAAGGAGAACGACTTCTCAAAGACTTTAACCACGAGAGCTTTCGACTAGGGCTTGTAGAAAGCTTTAACTTCATCGTCAGAGAAGGGGATTCTCAAACATCTCGGATTTGATATCTGATCGGTCGCTGACGATTGCATCGGAGCGGGAGGTTATCGATGTTTTCAGCGACCAGCCATTGCTGAGACCCAGCTGCTCGACTATAAGACTGAGGAGCTTTTGGTTCCTGGATAGACTTCTTGGATGACTCCACACTCGCCGTGTTCATCTTGTCCGAAGGCCGATCTAGATCCGATACAAGGCTTAACGGGGAAGGTGAGTCGCAAGCACGTTTCCGAGGCATCGTGTCGGTATCCGGGCTGCTTGTGTCAATTATAATCGTATCCGGCGGCCGGGTTTGTTCCGTCGGCACCATTGCCGAGCCACTAGGGTTCGCCTACGAAACAGTCGGAGTCGCCATTTTATCTCTCTCCTTTGTGGCTAGCTAGTTAGTTAAGTTATGAGGCCCTTACATAAAAGATGAATAGAAAGATGACAAATGAAGTCTTGAGATTATACGTTATGTGTGTTATGCTTCTCAGTTTCAGATCATATTCAGTAAGATGATAAGAATATATATTCATGTTTGGGTTGGGGTCAGTAATGATTGGTTAGCCTACACGACAACATTGGGGTCGGTAGACCACTTAACATTAGGGTCCTTTGGACCAACCCGTGGTTGCTTATACTCCCAACCTATAACGTGTTTTGTATTCATTGGTTATTACTAGACTTGTATGCCAAGTCTTACTCATTGAAATTTGTTATAATTCCTGCCCTTATCTCATTTCCTTACTCATTGTCTAGTTCACTATGCTTTTCACTGACCCATGTTTTTACTTGTGCAATGGTTGGGTATGGTGAGCAGGTCACCATGCCATCTAGAAGAGTTGGAGGAGCACGAGCTAGGCAACATACCAATGAGTTGGTTCATGCTAGGTACAACTTGGAGGATATTCGAACCCATTTTCTACTATTTTGTTTTACCATGGCATTTATGGGATTTTTCATTGGTTATTGTTTCTTAAGTATTTTTTAGTTGTTATTAGATTTATTGGTTCATTGGATGCCTGATTCGGGTTGTTACTGTTATTTTTATTGGTATTTGGTAGTTTGGTTTATATGAATGGCATGAGTGTATGTGTATATGTATGTGAATGTGAGTCAATAACACCTCAATTAGCATATGCACGAGTTGAACTAGTGGTTCAAAAAGTCTTCTAGGGTGGGGTATTGAAATGGGTATCAGAGTCTCTTCGCGCTCCTCTTGAATGATGTGGGGAAAACCTCAATGAGGACGTTGAGTCCCTTAGGGGGTGTAATGTGACATCCTCGACATATTCAACATCGACAAACCACGCGAGAGATCCATGAGCTCTAAGGAACATTTCAACCTCAAATGACAAGATGTGTTTTAGGGTGTAATGGATGAGTTCTTAAACGTGCTCAGGCTGTAGTAGTTCTGGGATGGGTGACCTTTCAATAAGTCTCAATATCTTGCATCCCAAAAACAAAATCGTAAGGGCTTAGACCCAAAGAGTACAATAACTTGTCGGAAAAGGTTGGGATGTTACAACGAGTATCAAAGCCTGGTTGTTCTCTATTGCATATGGGAGCTACTTGCTTTCTTGAGGCGTCATGAACCTCACAAGAAGTTAGTATTTCACTCCCATGTTAGTACTTAATTTCAAAAGGGTTGTTATCTACTTTGTTGCTTGCTGTGAAAAAAGGGGGTTCCAGGGAAACACTTTTGAAAGAGATTTTAATTTCAAAACGTTTTGAAATGAGTCAAATTCAAAGGGTCACTGAATACTCCTTTCTCTCTGTAGTGATCGTTATAACACAACTGGTAGTAAAAGTGGTCGGGCTAACCAACCAGCCTATTCATTCAATTTTGGGTGTCAAATTATTAAAGTAAAATAATAAAATCAACACTACAAGACTATTAATTAGAAAATTAAAGTGTCAACACTACAAAAAAAAGGATCTTTAGCGTCGCTTACCGGGGAAGGATTTAGCGTCGGTCGATTAAGAACCGACGCTAAACCCTTGACTCGCGTTTGACCAAGGGTTTAGCGTCGGTCGCCAAGCGACCGACGCTAAATCTGACCAATAACCGACGCTAAATTTGACCAAGGGTTAGAAACGAAACCAACCAGCTTTGGCGTCGGTTGCCGACATGTTTTAGCGTCGGTCGGCGACCGACGCTAAAACACATATATAATTAAACTTCTCAGCCGCCACCCTAACCCTAATTGAATCTCTCTCCTCCATCTTTCTTCTTCTTCCTTTCTTCTTCCTCCTCCAACCTTCTTCTTCTTCCTCTTCTCTTTTTCTGAAATTCTTCTGCTTATGAAATTCTTCTTCTTCCTTTTTCAGATCTTCTCCATCTTTCTTCTTCCTCCTCCACCTTCTTCTTCCTTTTCCAGATCTCCTTCATCTTTCTTCTTCTTCCTTTCTTTCTTCCTTTTCCAGATCTCCTTCACCTTTCTTCTTCTTCCTTTCTTCTTCCTCCTCCACCTTCTTCTTCCTCTTCCTCTTCTTCCTTTTTCAGATCTCCAGATCCAACCTTCCTCTTCTTCCTCTTCCCTCTTCCTCTTCTTCTCCTCTTCCTCTTCTCATCCAGTCATCCGTCACCGTCATCGTCGTCGCCCCCGCCGTCATCGTCGTCGCCGCCGCCACCACCACCATCATCACGTTGATCGGTCAAGGATTTAGCGTCGCTCGTTATACGGATTTAGCGTCGCTTGGTGTACGAGAGACGCTAAATTTTAGCGTCGGAGGAATTGGCGTCGCTTTGTCTGAGCGACGCCAAAACCTTTAGCGTCGGTCACGGTCAGTGACCGACGCTATGCTGCGTCTCTGACCGACGCTAAATAGCTAATTTTTTGTAGTGCAACCCTATATTTAGGACTGACACTATTGGAGCAAAACACCAATTCAAAAAAAAAAAAATTATGATTGAGTGTGGATTTGAACCTGTGACTTCCTACATGGAGGTGTAGTTACTATACGAGTAGGCTAAAAGGTTTTCCACACTAGTTCGAAATCTTACAATTAAAAGTTTAGCAGTTTAATATAACAGTTTTAGACTTAGATTAGAGATGGTCTTTGTAAATTATCAAGTTAATACATTTAATATTACTTAAAATGATGCATTTTACTCGCCGATCATCCATCATTTTGAAATCGGGTCAAATACTTAAAACGTCCTGGAACTATAAGGTAGGTTACAAACTCGTCCTAAAACTTTAATCTGTTACAATATGGTTCTGTTACTATGAAACGAGTTATAGAGTAGTCCTAATGATGTCATCAGTGTACTTTTCAAGCCATTTTGCCATGTCACCATTGACATGTCATCAAAAATATAATTTAAAATTGATCTTAAATTGATTCAAATCTAAAATTATATCAATCTAACTCACTAGATTTAGCTTTGAACCAAAGCTTATCAGGCATATAAGTTTAGATTTATATTTTTGAATCATATTGTTGAATTTTGAATTATGTTTTTGATGATATGTCAATGGTGACATGACGAAAATGGTTAAAATAATACACTGATGATGTCACTAGGACTACTTTGTAACTCGTTTCATAGTAATAGAACCATTCTATAACAAATTTAAAGTTTTAGAACAAGTTTGTAACCCGCCCTATAGCTTCGTGAAGTTTTAAATATTTGACCATTTTGAAATCCTACTCAACTATGAATCCTAGCATTAGAAGCTGCCGCTATGTTTTTCTCTCGTATGAGAGCTCCTCCCTAGTATTAGGGTTTTTGCGCCGCCATTCACCATCACCGCTGCACTGCTTCCTCACTCCCTCCGCCACAGCTTCCGCCTCGCCCCCTGATGACACTCGATTTGACGTGATTATCAGCCTCATTTAAGCAACATTTCTTTGCTTAAGACATGGTTTTTAGGGTAGAATAACGAATATTCAATCAATTGCCCTATCTCGTGCCATTTGTGTTACCTTGGCCCGTTTCGGGTCTATTTGATGGTTTTCTAGTGTTTCTATGTTAGCACAGGTTTTTGCCGTCAAATAATTAGCCAAGGACGTGTCTAAGGCGTTGGAACCTCGAGGAATCGCACCAGAATCGATCCAAGGAGCCAACCAAGTCAAACCAAATCCTGCCCCATTTTACAAAGGAATTTTCGGCGAAAACACCTAGGGTTTTCGGCGAAAATACATGAACAAATCCACTGGAGCTCAACCAAGGAAGTTTTCGGCGAAAATATCAAGTTTTCGGCGAAAATATCAAGTTCTCGCCGAGAACCATCGGTCCGAAAAACACAGGAGAATTCAGCCGGCGGACAACCCATTTTGTAAAGGAATTTTTGACGAAAATTCCTTCATATTTTCGCTGAAAATCTCAGTTAAAATCCGGCGGTATTAGGGTTAAGTATAAATACTTAACCGGCGGCCCAAATCAGGAGATAGTTTTTCAGAATAATAATTTCCGACTAATACCAAATACTTCAAGGATTCTCAAGAGTTCCGAAGGAGAGTTTAGAGTTCGAAGAGCCGGAAAGAGATCGTGACGCCATCCCTTCCATCTCGAAGACTCGGAGCTAGGATTGCAGTCTACCGGAAGATCGAAGTTCTGCCGGAGTCGTCTTAATTAGGTTTTTCAGATACTTTTCTGTTCTTCCTTTGTATGATGAACTCTATCTTTGTCTTTGATTCTTTTGTGATGAACATGAGTAGCTAAACTCTTAGAGCTTAGACTAGATGAACCCTAAGTGACCCAGGGCTTTAAGCGGTCACGGATCGGCGGTGATTAGATTCAAAGTTCAATCAGTTTCTCTTTCATGTTTGATTTGTTCTTCATTGTTCATGTTTCTTGGCTGGATTGATCACCTAGATTAGATTCTTGTTAAGCTAAGGATAGAAGCGAACGCTCACCTTACTTTAAAACATCAAATTGAACAATTAACCTTATAATTGGAGTGTGCCTTTCGTAGGAACCGATTAGGGTTAATCCACTGCAAGAGTAACTCATAAATCGTTAGTAATTCCACCAGTTAAGTTAAGTCGTTGCGAGAGGCGACCGTACCCGGGCGGCTAATTAATCTTGGTAGCTAGAACGGATAGAGCGAAAGTTCGCCGGTCTTAAACCTAAGGGTTAGGAGTTATGGTGGTGTCTTAGAATTGATTGAATGAGAATTGAAATCCGCTGATCTGTTGATTGCCTATGCTCTGGTGAACGAAGGGGGATTCGAAGTCTAAGTTCGTCTGTCATCTCTGTTTTCAATCTGCTTTTAGTTTTAATTTTTAATTTCTCTGCTTTTCTTAGAATTAGAAGTCGTGGAACTCACACCACGCACGAAGTGTTTAAATCTGAGTAATTTGCCAGCTTATTTGAGTAGTCGATTATTAGAAGGCCCGTGGAATACGATCTACCCTAGCTTTTGTTAGCTTTGTTAGTTATTTGTTTGAATCAGCACAACGACAAGGGTTCATTAAATTGGCGCCGTTGCCGGGGACTTCTTTTGATTGTTTGAAAGAAGAACTGGCAATTTATTCTTCTACTTTCCATCTTTCACTTTTCCACCCATTTCAATTTTACACTGGTTTTGTTTGTTTTTGTTATTTGTAGGTTGCTCACAGGTGTATGCATCGCCGCCCTTGGACTCGCTCTCAAACCGACAAGGCTAAGAGTATAGAGAGACCAGGTAGTTATGCTCCACCTCGACAATCACAGATTCCAAGGAGAAGCAGAACCAATCCACCTCCATCCGTCACTCCGATTAAGATTGAGGAACTGAAGGAGAGTTCCTCATCTTCACATTTACCGTCATCTTCATCCGTTTCATACACCGAGTCACTTTCACCTCCTCCATCTCCTACCATGACTGATCAGTTACCACCACCACCACCACCAGGCAGAAATCCACCACCACCACCACCACCAGGCGGAAATCCACCACCGCCACCTACACAGAAGAGTCTAGCTGACTACAACAAGCCGAGCGCGACTAGCGTTCGATCTGCCATTGCCGTGCCACGCGTTGAAGGAGATCCTGCTTATGAGATCAAGATTCCATTCTTGACTATGATCTCTAGGGATCTACAGTTTGAAGGCAGGCCACTAGACAATCCGTGCACACATCTGGCAGATTTCCTTGATCTCTGCAGCACTTTCAAGAACGAAAATCTCGACAAGAACACTCTTTGCTTGGGAGCTTTCCCGTTCTCTCTGAAAGGCGCAACCAAGAGGTGGCTTACTGGAAAACCACCTGGATATTACACTGATTGGGATACTCTGGCTCAGGACTTCGTTGAAGAATACTTCCCTCCTGCCAGAACAACAGCCATCAAAGACAGCATCGCCAGATTCTCCTAAAAAGAAGGCGAAAGCTTGTACGATACTTGGAATCGATTTCAAGAACTTCTCTACAACTGTCCTCATCACGGATTCGAGCAGAGGCAGTTAGCTAAAATCTTTGCTCGAGGTCTTCGAGAAGAATCTGCCAAGTGGGTCAATTCTCTAGCTGAAGGGGATTGCACTACGCTCACACCTGAAGCTGCTCTTCTTCATTTTGCAAATTGTGCTTCCAAGTCAAGGAACTGGGAGCGACAATCAGAAGGATCAAGGAGCAAGCTCGATCTCGAAGCTACTATCAAGGCAGAAGTAGAGAAGCATCTGAAGAAGTCTTCTACACCAATCAAACCACCGGCAGCTTCTGTCTATGTTGCTGATTGCGAATGGTGTGGAGCTTGTGCGCATAATGGAGGCCGTTGCCAGAATTTTGGTAAGACGGAAGTCTGGTCCGCTGAAGAGGTAAATTTCGTTCAACAAGGCTTCGTTAACAATCAAAATGGTTATGCTGGCTACCGCAACTTCAGGCAGTAAGGGAACTATCAAGATAGGCCTCCTTACAATAATGGCGCCAACCATAACCATAACCAGAATAACCGCCCAGCTGGTCCAGCTCAGGATCAGAAGCCTAACCATCCACCGGGAGGTGTCTATCAGCCGCCACACCGTAATCCGGGTAACTATGGAACTGCTCCTGGCAATCGCCAGAATCGATATTTGAATAACACCTATACAGGTCAGCAGTACCAGAAGGAAAACAACGTCAGTGACCTGGACAAGAAGCTTAGTCAGATCATCACCAGACTCGACGATCATGACAGTCAGTTCAAAGCTCAAGCTCTTCTCAATCAAGAACAGATAGCAGCCGGTCAAAGAATTGAGCAGGCTGTGAACAACATCTCGAGCATGCTAGCATCTGATCGACCATTTGGCCAACTTCCGAGCCAGACAGAGCCAAATCCGAGAAAGGAACAAGCTAATATGGTATCTGTTAAAAAGTTTACAAGCTTATCTGCTGACGCTTCTTCTATTTTACACAGGATCACTGAAACTCCAGAGAAGAAGGAAGCACTGAAAGTGGCGCCTAAGGAGGATGATCCTCCTCTTGCACCGTACTATGTGAAGCCTCCATTTCCAAGAGCATTGCTGCAAAATGCAAGGATCGAGACTGGCATGAAGGGGAATAAAGAAGGATATCCTGAAGCTCGTAGCACGAAACCCTCCTCTTCATATCCAGCTAAGTGTTCTGATCCTGGTTCTTTCACTCTACCTCTTGTCATGAATGATGTTGAGATAGAACGTTGTTTGGTTGATCTTGGCGCGTCTGTTAATGTTATGCCTATGAGTCTGTATGAAAAATTGAACCTAGGAGAACTTGAACCGCCTAGCATGCAACTTGTTGATAGATCACTTAAAACCCCTAGGGGAGAGATAAAAGACGTTGACTAAGGACTCTTAAGTTGTTATCATTGATACTAGTAAAGATGATTCTACCATTCTCATAGGACGACCCTTCATGACTACTACTGGAATGCAAATTAACGTTCCAAATGGTTCTTTAACTTTGAGGGTTGGTAAAGAAACGATTACATTCCGCCTTAAAGACGGAATGAAATATAATCCTAAGAGTGAAGAATTTCATTATCTAGCTGTTGAAACTGTGAAGTTGACTCCGGTCAACTCCGTCACTGACGTCTCTTCTAGTGTTCCTAGCTCAATTGTTACTGCAGGTGCTGAACAGATTACCAAGCAGAAACCGAAATCTGTTCCTCAAAAGCCGCCAAAGAAGAAGGAACTGTAAGCCTCTTCTAAGCCACCGAGCAAAGAACCTGGTAGATCCAGGCGGGAGAACAAGAAGACGAAGACTCAAATGGTTTGGAGACCAATTGTGCCGCCACCTTCTATCGAGCCAGCTGCACCACCAATTCGTTCCGAGATACCGGCGCCAGAACAAGTATTGAAGGAGGAGCCTAAAGCATCTCCTAAGGAAATACCTACGATCACCAAACCTGGTGATACAAAGCTGGAGGTCAAAGAGAAGACGAAGCCAATCATTCTCATTCCCTCTACCATCTTCCTCGTAGAAGATGATCCCTTGACAGAGCTCTTTGGTCCGTTCAAGATCACTGAGCACCTTCCCGACGGACGTCCAAGCTTACACACGCTAACGAGAAGAGATTCACGCTCACCGGAGATACCCCGAAGCTCTACTTCATGAACTCCGATGCTAGCGTTAAAGAGAACCTGAGTTGGGATGTCTCCTAATACCGTCCAGGTATCGTCCAGCTCAAGGACGTTAATCTAGAGCGCTTCGTGGGAGGCAACCCACGACTGGAGTCAGTTTTTCATTTGTGTCAACCTTAGTGTTTTAGAGTCGGTTCGTGGGAGCCAAAAGTGTCAATTTGTTTGATTTCTTATTTTTCGTGTGTAGTCTGTGTGTCGTAGTGTCAATTGCAAGTCGTTTGAGGTTTTCCCGATTTTTGTGGATTTAACTATGATTTTCTGAAGTTTGCCGGGATTGGGAAAATATTTTCAATCGTGCAGTTCAGAATTTTCGGCGAAAATATACCCTGTTTTCGGCGAAAATTCCCTTTAAAATCTCACTGTGTTTCCAGACGATTTTTGTTAACATTTTTGGCAAAAACTATTTAATGTTTTCGGCGAAAACCCTTTTGAAAACCGGCAGTGCTTTTTAACTGATGTTTTCGGCAAAAAATTGCACTAATTTTCGCTGAAAACTCAAGGCAAAATTTTTGGACTTATCCTTTTAATTCCCGGTCATGTCTCCCCCTCTCCTCACTTTCCAATTTTCAAAAATTTCAAAAACCTCCCCCAGTTTCAAAACAAACCCGTCGCCGCCGGCACCATTTCGCCGCCGCCGCCGCCACCATTTCACCGCCGCCGCCGTCACAGCTGCCACCGCACGTCTACCCTTCCGTTTCCGATCAACCCGAGCCCTAGAACAGTCGAATCGGAGCTCTAGAGCTCCCGTTCAGCCAAACCCTAAAATTTTCGGTTTTTCTCCGATTTCTGTTTCTCCGTTCGTTTTCAGCACCCATGGCTCCAAGGTAAGTTGTAGAACTTTTCATTACGAATCTTTTGACATATTGAATGCTGAATTTCGTCGGGGTTGACTTTCGGTTGACTTTTCGGTTTACCTCGATTTGCGTGCCGACTGATTTCTTGTGAACTAGGTTAGCTGAACTCGTTGGACTGATCTAGCATGATTAGGGAGTAATGTACTTAATTTTTATATCGTTTGATCATGTGTTGCTTTGCATAAGACCTATTTTTTGTGGTGTTGACTTTTGAGAACTGTCGGTTTGACCATGAACTGTTTATGATCAGTTGGCTGCCTTATGTGCTCATTTACGTTCATCGTATTGTGCTTGCCATCTGAGATCATATTATGCCGTCATTTCCCGCTTTGTGATAGTCTTGCCATGATTAGGGTTCAATGTTCGATTATGTTGACTTTTTGAATGTCGTTTTGACTTCTGAACTCTGATTGTGATAATTCCATTCTGGCTGTGTCCTAAGCATGTATTTTAATTGTTTGGGATTACCGGTTAATCAGCTTTGCTTACCCCAACTCGGTTTTCCTCATTTCTTTGTGAAATTGAGTTTTTTTCGACTAAGTGTGGGGTAGGGTTTTAGTTTGACTAATCTGGTTTGTTTTCTTGCTTAGGAACGTAACTCATGAGCGCAGGACCAAGCAGAGACTTGACACCTCCTCCAGCTCCCGAGCCTCCGCTCCCGTCACACCTGCCATCCATGGACCTCCCCCAGCTTTCCCTGGCCGTGTTGGGTACCACCACACCGTTGCTCGCCTGCCCCCGTACTACTTCGTGTGCTACTAGAGGCTCGAGAATATCCCTGGAGCTGCTGTTCGCCCCCTTTCCATGGAGTCGCTCTTCGATCACGATGAGGACTAGCACCGGAATGTGCTCGATGCACTGACGCATGCTGGCTTGCTGGAGCGGACCACACTAGCCGCCGACTTCCCAGAAGTCGCTCTACAGGAGTTTTGGGCGACGTTCGATCTAGACGAGCACAAGAGGAGGCAGGGCAAGAAGGTCGTTTCCTTCTATCTGGGCGGGTGCACAGGACACTCACCTATGATGAGTTTGCAGCTCATCTAGGCATTCCCCACGAGCACTACCATGGTCATTACCTCGGCTGGGAGAACGACGACGACGACGGAGAGGAGTACCATGCACTCTGGAGCCACATGGCTGGAGTGCCCGGCGATCGTCTCACGAAGCATAATTCAGTTAAATCTCTCTCTCATCCTCTCTATAAATTCATTCACATGGTTTGGCGTCGTTCTCTTTTGTATGCTCCAGAGAAGGACCGCCACCATATCAGCCGAGAGGAGCTTCTTCTTCATCGCGCCATCCGGGAGAGCTATCCTCTTCACTTCGGATGGGTGCTTGCCCGACTACTCCGCAAGAAGACTCAGAGGTCAAAGCCACCTCGCTCACTCTTGGGAGGCAACTTTGTAGGCCGACTCATCATCTCCTTCGGCCTCAGCCACGAATATGGCCCGAACATCCCACGCCGCAGAGTACGCACTGTTGGAGGCGATTTGGCAGTTGAGTACAACCTCGAGCTGGACCTTAGCCCCAGGTAGCAGCAGATCCTCCTCCCCAAGACGAGGATGAGTCGGAGGAAGAAGATGATTCTGAGGAATCTCAGCCTCAGTACGAGCCAGAATTTCATGATCATACACCCTCGCCAAGAGCAGTGATCGACGACTTCCTCCACTTTCCACCTCCCGACGCGCCTGACGAGCAGTGCTCGGGTTGTATCCTCTTTCTTGTCCCTTCTTTTTATTTATTCTTTTTGGATTTCGATCCAACTTTTTTCTGTGTGGATCCGGGACACTTGTCCCGGTTTCCTTTTTATGTTTCATTTGTTTTTGTTTTGTAGGCAGTTGGGAGATTCCCTTTGGTTCGCTTGGGTAGATTCCCCACGCTCCGAGGATCCGCGCTCATCCCCTACGCCAACCATCTCAGTCCATGTTCTTCTACTTCACTCTGAACTCTAGATTTAGACCTGTGAGGACACAATACGATTTAAGTGTGGGGTAGGATGCTAGAGAACCTCGCATGAACTTGATTGCCCTTGATTGTGTTCTTGTGTGCCTCGTGATTCCTTTCCAGTCTCTTTAGCATTAGAATGGCTCAGTTCTTGATTTTTGATGTTAAGTTGTTGTTCAAATTGTCACAATGATGCTTAGACTGCTTAACCTAGAACTTGAGAACCAACGTGTTTACTTTGATGCTAAATTGCCTGGTCAGAACAGAATTTTTTAGATCACACTTGTAGTTTGTAGCCTTGATTGCATGAAAATGACCGAATCCGACTAGCAAACCAAATGTGAGCTTTTGATCCATTGCACGTAACTTGCAATTTCAATTCTTTCTGAGTGATTTTCTGTTTGCTTGAATGAGTTAGAATTTGCATGAGACCTACTCGAGACCACACGATGACACGAGTTCTAGAATGATAGGGGCACCTAGATTCAGCTACTAAGCCAGATAGCCTACCAAACGTTAAATCCATTAGGTTTAAACCCTTGAGCTTGGCCTGTTCTTTCGGTTCGATAATACATTACAGCCATTTCCCATTCTTTCATTCCCCGTTGATCCCCTGTGGTTGTAGTTCTAGATTGACCTACCAGAAGTCAGTTTGTGGTAACCTGCCTATAGCCATTAAACAGGTGGTCTTAGCTATTATGTCCAAACGTGTAAACCCCTCTAGCAACTAAAAGAAAAATCGGCACAAAAGAAAAAAAGAAAAAATAGAAAAAGAAGAAAAGAAGCAAGTTTCGAAAAAAAAAAGAAAGAAGAAAAATCAGAAAAGCCAAAAAAGTTTTAAGTTCAATAAACGTTCTTCTCTCTACATATGGAAGAACGAAGTCAAAAGAAAAGTCAGAAAAGAAAAAAATGTGTTAAAAGAAAGAAAAAAGTGCTAGGTTGCTTGAGGGTATATTAGGACGAGCGTTCACTATTCCACCCGTGTCTGGTTAGATGGTAGGAAGCCACAGATTAGATTCGAGGGAAGTTAGTCGAAAGCTACACCGCACCAAAGCCATCATCATACTTTCCCATCATCCATCTCATCATAAACCCTTGTAGTGTAGAATTCGTTACAGTCCTAGCAGGGAAGTCCTTCTTGACTGGTTACTCGTGTTGTCACAGTGGTGGAGATGTGGTCGAAATGCAAACTTATGACAGAATTCAGTAACAGAAAATGATTGAGAGCAGAAACACGTCCTGAAACACAGAGAGTGAGAGTTCCCAATTTACTAAATATTTCGTGTGTGAGGAGTCTGGTCGGTCAGGTCAAATTCGTGCATAATTGGTTACGATTACTTGTCGTGTGCAGTTTATTAGTGAGACCAGGTTGTTTGGTTGATCTGTATGCATGTTAGGTTTCTTGTTCTAGGATCTATCTGTCTAATAATTCATTGTGTTTGATTGAGCTCCAATTTAATCGATCTTATCATTTGTGAACATGAGCGTTTCTATTCAGTTTGCTTGAGGACAAGCAAAAGCTTAAGTGTGGGGTATTTTGATGACACTCGATTTGACTTGATTATCAGCCTCATTTAAGCGACATTTCCTTGCTTAAGACATGGTTTTTAGGGTAGAATAACGAATATTCAATCAATTGCCCTATCTTGTGCCATTTGTGTTACCTTGGCCCGTTTCGGGTCTATTTGATGGTTTTCTAGTTTTCCTATGTTAGCACAGGTTTTTGCCATCAAATAAGTAGCCAAGGACGTGTCTAAGGCGTTGGAACCTCGAGGAATCGCACCAGAATCGATCCAAGGAGCCAACCAAGTCAAACCAAATCCTGCCCCGTTTTACAAAGGAATTTTCGGCGAAAACACCTAGGGTTTTCGGCGAAAATACATGAACAAATCCACTGGAGCTCAACCATGGAAGTTTTCGGCGAAAATATCAAGTTTTCGCCGAGAACCATCGGTCCGAAAAACACAGGAGAATTCAGCCGACGGACAACCCATTTTGTAAAGGAATTTTCGGCGAAAATTCCTTCATATTTTCGCCGAAAATCTCAGTTAAAATCCGGCGGTATTAGGGTTAAGTATAAATACTTAACCGGCGGCCCAAATCAGGATACTTTTTCAGAATCATAATTTCCGACTAATACCAAATACATCAAGGATTCTCAAGAGTTTTGAAGGAGAGTTTAGAGTTCGAAGAGCCGGAAAGAGATCGTGACGCCATCCCTTCCATCTCGAAGACTCGGAGCTAGGATTGCAGTCTACCGGAAGATCAAAGTTCTACCGGAGTCGTCTTAATTAGGTTTTTCAGATACTTTTCTGTTCTTCCTTTGTATGATGAACTCTATCTTTGTCTTTGATTCTTTTGTGATGAACATGAGTAGCTAAACTCTTAGAGCTTAGACTAGATGAACCCTAAGTGACCTAGGGCTTTAAGCGGTCACGGATCGGCGGTGATTAGATTCAAAGTTCAATCAGTTTCTCTTTCATGTTTGATTTGTTCTTCATTGTTCATGTTTCTTGTCTGGATTGATCACCTAGATTAGATTCTTGTTAAGCTAAGGATAGAAGCGAACGCTCGCCTTACTTTAAAACATCAAATTGAACAATTAACATTATAATTGGAGTGTGCCTTTCGTAGGAACCGATTAGGGTTAATCCACTGCAAGAGTAACTCATAAATCGTTAGTAATTCCACCAGTTAAGTTAAGTCGTTGCGAGAGGCGACCGTACCCGGGCGGCTAATTAATCTTGGTAGCTAGAATGGATAGAGCGAACGTTCGCCGGTCTTAAACCTAAGGGTTAGGAGTTATGGTGGTGTCTTAGAATTGATTGAATGAGAATTGAAATCCGCTGATCTGTTGATTGCCTATGCTCTGGTGAACGAAGGGGGATTCGAAGTCTAAGTTCGTCTGTCATCTCTGTTTTCAATCTGCTTTTAGTTTCAATTTTTAATTTCTCTGCATTTCTTAGAATTAGAAGTCGTGGAACTCACACCACGCACGAAGTGTTTAAATCTGAGTAATTTGCCAGCTTATTTGAGTAGTCGATTATTAGAAGGCCCGTGGAATACGATCTACCCTAGCTTTTGTTAGCTTTGTTAGTTATTTGTTTGAACCAGCACAACGACAAGGGTTCATCACCCCCCACTCCTAAGTCATGGAGCGAGCTGTCGCCGGGCTCTCGCTGGATGAAGACGATGAGGAACTTGTTTTCACACAAACCGATGCGCTTGCTGACGTTGAAGACTTCTCTTTATGCCTTGTTGAGATTCTCCTCACGGACAGGAGCTTCAACTTCCCTGCCTTCCAGAGCCGCATGGCAAGCCTCTGGAGACCGGGGCGTGGGGTCTCGATTGAGGACCTTGGGAACAAGCTGATCTTGCTCCGGTTTTTTCATGCTATCGACCTGCAACGTGTCATGGAGTTGGGACCATGGCACTTCGACTCGAGTATGCTTATTCTCCACAAACTGCGTGTAGGAGAACACCCAACGACAGTTGAGCTCTGCTATGCAGACTTCTGGGTTTAGGTCCACGACCTACCCCCTGGATTCTTCTCGGAGACGGTGGGCAAAGCCCTAGGGAATTTTGTCGGGAGATTTGCAGAGTATGATGACTCCAGCCGTAATCCATATGACCAAAATTTCATGCGACTGCGATGCACACTTGACGTACGTAGGCCCCTCAAAAGAGATAAGAAGATTCGTATGGAGGGAGGGACCGGTGTCACATGCAAGTTTCGCTACGAGAAGCTCCCCAACTTCTGCTATATCTGTGGAAAGCTCGGGCACATACACCGATACTGTGAAGTTCTGTTCCAAGTCCCGGCTGATCAGATCGTCCGTCTCTGGGATGAGGAGCTACGAGCTCCGTTGAAGACCTCTCGACCTGTCCTGGGGGAACAATGGTTGGTTAGACGAGACCCCAACGGTATCAACCCCACGGCTAAGGGAGGTACACGACACATCACTAGTACTTCCCGGACAAACCCTACAGTCCCGCGGGGTATCGAGGGCCTCTTAGGCAACTTCGGCGCAAGCACAAAGACTGCCGAAGCTGTCATTCCTCACGGTAAGGCAGCGGTCGAAGACGAAAGTGTCATGATGGACATCCCTGAAGAAAAGAAGCATCGTCACCGTGGAGAGGAAGACGAGATGATAATTTCAGCAGAGATAATAACAACAAACCCACCAAATCTCCTAAGAAGAACCCCCAAACTTTAAAAAACTTGGGATCGGCAGGCCTGACAGACTTCAGGACCTGCCCAGCGCCATGATCATTTTGAGCTGGAACTGTCGAGGACTGGGCCAGCCTCGAGCAGTTCAGACGTTAAGTGAGTTGGTGAAAACTCATAGGTCGGATGTTATTTTTCTTATTGAAACTTTGGTGGGACGTAGTCGTATGGAGGAGGTCAGAAGGATGATTGGCTTTGACGCTTGCTTTGCCGTTGATGCAAACGGCCACAGTGGTGGGCTTGCAATTATATGGCGTAAGTCTAGTCAAGCTAGATTTATAAACTACTCACAGCAGATCATTAATATTGAAGTCACGGATGAAGAGGACCAAACCTTCAAGCTCACAGGGTATTATGGTATTGCGGATAGGAGTCGAAGACGTGAGTCTTGGGATAATTTACGTGTCGTTGCTAATCAGACTCGAGAGCACTTGTGTGTCATCGGGGATTTTAACGATATATTGCAGCCAAGTGAGAAGCGTGGGCATGCCGAGCACCCTAACTGGCTCTTTATGGGTTTCAGACAAACTATTATTGATTACGGTCTCACCGACATCGATCTGCAAGGCTACCCCTTTACTTGGTATAGAGGTCGTGACACAAGAACCCGGGTGGAGCAGCGCCTGGATCGGGCCATGGCTGGGACTAGTTGGCGCGAGCAATACCCTGGTGCAACTTTACATAACCTCGTAGCCCCTCTATCGGATCATAACCCCATCCTACTTAATACCTCAGGTAGGGAGGTCGCCTGGAAGCGCCGGAAGTTTAGATACGAAAACACATGGATCAAGGAAGAGGGTTTCCGTCCCATGGTAACGGAGGCTTGGGAAAACTCGACGGGTATGACTAATTTGGAACGCCTACGGCAATGCACCATTGCCATGCGGGATTGGGGCAAGGAGTTTCATACTAGGTTCTGCCGTGTTATGAAGGACGGGGAAGAGCGCCTTTCACTTCTACGAGGCAGAATGGATGACGAAGGTACGTATGCTCGAATATGAGGCATGTAGAGAGGAGGTCCTTCACATGATGCAAACTGAATCGGACTATTGGAAACAGAGAGCTAAAACCCATTGGTACTGCGACGAGACTGGAACACACGCTTTTTCCATGCCTCGGCCTCACATAGGAAAAGGCGCAATACGATCAAAAGGTTACGCGGTGATGATGGTGCTTGGGTTGAAGGGGACGACAACCTAAGTGAGCTGGCTAGGGATTACTTCTCCACCCTCTTCTCTGCCGGAAGATGCTCACCGACCCCGGTAGTGTCTGCCTTGGACAGGCGCGTCACCGCTGCCCAGAATAGTAAGCTCCTCAGGCCCTTTACGCGAGAGGAAATCAAAGATGCACTTTTTAGCATGCACCCGAACAAAGCTCCAGGGCCGGACGGCTTAAACCCGGCATTTTACCAGCATTTTTGGGCAGTTATTGGTGCGGAGGTGTCGGATATGTGCATTGAGTGGCTTGAGTCGGGAGTCTTCCCTCAGGAGATAAACCTCACCAACATCGTCTTAATCCCTAAAGTGGAAACTCCTACTTCTATGAAAGATCTGCGGCCAATCTCCCTCTGCAATGTCTTGTACCGTATTGTTTTGAAAGCTCTTGCCAATAGGTTCCGGTGCGTCCTCGAGAAAATTATAGACTCCGAGCAATCAGCCTTCGTCCGCGGCAGATCAATAGTGGACAATGTTGTGATTGCCTTCGAAACCGTCCATAGTATGAAAAGGCGACATCAGGGTAAAACGAGAGAAGCGGCACTCAAGATCGATATCTCTAAAGCCTACGACCGTGTCGAGTGGAGATATCTCGAGGCCGCTTTGATTAAGCTTGGGTTTGCCGGACGATGGGTCGACCTTACGATTTCTTGTGTCTTTTCTATCGAGTACTCGGTATCAGTTAACTCGACAAGTTCTGACCCTATCACGCCAAGTCGTGGCCTCCGTCAAGGCTGTCCGATAGCTCCCTTTTTGTTCCTAGTGTGCGCCGAAGGCCTTTCATGCCTACTGTTTGATTCATGGGATAAGGGCGTGCCCCGGAGCTCCCTTTATATCTCATCTACTCTTCGCCGATGACAACCTTCTCTTCTTCAAGGCCACTCTCGCGGAAGCCCGAGCAGTTAAGCACCTCCTCCAAACCTATGCCGATGCCTCGGGTCAGTTAATCAATTTTGATAAATCCGGTTTGCTCCTGACGAAATCTCTTGATCCCATGTTCAAAAATGGCATCGCCTCTATCTTGGGTGTCACAAATGATTTCAACACAGGCAGGTACCTTGGTCTCCCGGCTCTGATCGGTCGTAGTAAAAAGAGGATTTTTGGCTTTCTTCGTGACAAAGTTTGGCAACGGCTGCGGTCATGGGTCGGTCGGCGGATGTCTAAGGGTGGTCGCGAGGTTATGATTAAATCGGTGGCCCAAGCCATCCCCATGTATTGTATGACTGTTTTCCTAATACCTCCCTCGATTCTCGAAGAGATTGAGACAATGCTCAACTCCTTTTGGTGGGGTATGAAGAAAGGGGGCGGGAGAGGCTTGAACTGGATGAGGTGGGAGAGGGTTTGTATGAAAAGGAAGATGGCGGTATGGGGTTCCGCTTCCTTCAGGGGTTTAACCTGGCACTCCTTGCTAAACAGGCTTGGAAACTTGTTTCTGACCCGGATGCTCTTGTTTGTCGAATTCTCAAAGCTAAATATTTCCAGGGGGGGGACTACCTATCGGCTGATATGGGGGACAACCCAAGTACGGTCTGGAGGAGCATTCATGCGGCGCAGGTTGTGATTCAGCGAGGACACCGTTGGAAGATCGGTAATGGTGAAAGTGTTAACGTTTGGCATGACTCGTGGTTGCGGGACGATGATAACATGCACGTGGAGACACCTGCTCGCGTGGCCTTGAAGAGCTCCGAGTCTCCGACCTCTTTCTCCCCCATACACGTGAGTGGGATGTACCAACTCTCTCTAACCTTCTCTCCCCTCGTGATGTGCAGGAGGTCCTCAAGCTTGTGCCCACCTTACATGGCATCGCAGATCAACGGATTTGGCATCTGAACAAAAATGGGGCTTACTCGGTTCGCTCGGGATACCGACTTATCATGGACAGGATTATTGACACTTCCGACCTTCGGGTTCCTGGCTACTGGAAGAAATTGTGGGATATGCCAGTCCCATCGCGCCTTCGTGTCATGGCTTGGCGTGTTGCTCGAGGGGTTATCCCCACCTGGGTTGAACTCCAGCGCCGTCACATGGACGTGCCCCACACTTGTGGAACCTGTTCGGGGAGATGGAAACGCTTTGGCACCTCCTGGTTACCTGCAGCTACGCCACTGAGGTTTGGAGAACAGTTGGTCTCCTCCCGGATATTGAAGCCACAGCCGCCCTTTCGGACTCCACTTCTGATTAAATTTTCAATATTATTAACACTTTGCAGCAGGAGAAAGTGCAGATGGCCATGGCAGTCATCTGGAGCCTTTGGCGCGAACGTAATCAGAGGGTCTGGTCGGATGAACAAACGGCTGCTTTTATTACAGCTCGCCAGGCGTCAGACTTTATCTATGGTTGGATGCTTGCAAAGGTAACCCCCTGATATGACCCGGCTCCACCGCCCCGGGCCACAAAGGTATACCTACACCCCACCAAGGTACCCCGTAGAAGGCAGAACTCCGGGTCCATATAAAAAGCGCCTAGAACTAAGGACTGGCTACCTACAAGCTCTCAAGCCTAGAAATGAGCTCAAGAACAAACTCACGTCAGCCCCACCGGGAAGGAAGACACCCCGAGATGGAAGGGAGTTCCAGGTCATGTTACTGGCCGAGAACCTAAGTCCTAGATCGAGCACTGAGTCTCAATCTTTCCCCAACCTCTCTTCCCTGATCCCTCAAGTCAAGCACACGTCAAAGGCCATCTGGGAAGAATTCTGGCGTACAGAAGACAAGAAGATTCGAGAATATGTGGCCAAGACAGGTTGGCTTCCTAAGGACACTACCCGGGCCCCGGCGGATACGGCCAACCAGCCCCTGCCTCGCTAAACCTACTCCACACTCAGAACCTGGCGGACAAGTTGAAGCCAGAAGACTCAGGAAGTCCAAAGACTTGGAAGGAACCTCACTTGTCCGAGGAAATGTCCAGCAAGAAGCCAGAACCGCCCGGCATCACCGAAACCCTAGTATCGGGTCCGGAGCACTTGATGCCGAGCCGGTCACCAGCGCCGAAGGACGCCACCCGGCCGCCCGGTCACCCGGAACCCGCGGTAATTACAGAAATGCCACCGCGCGGGTTCCGGGCACTTTTCCTAGCCGCGTCCGGAGTCCAGCCCGCGCCCGGAGGACTTTCCTAAGCCCGATCGGACACGGACACCCGGTGTGCCCTAATCCGCCCGGATTAGGGTTTTGCTCGACTTTGCCGGTTTTAGAGTTTTATTCTCGGGCAACTATGTTTATTTTAATATTTTCTTCGGCCTATCTTTTAGGATTATTTTAGTCTTACCTTTTTAGAGTTGGAGACGGCTTAGGCCACCCTTGTGCTATAAATAGAGGCCTCGGCCATCATTGTAAGACACGTTAAGTCATAATTGAAATTTCAGAACTTTGTTCTTTTTCCTTCAAGTCTTTGCTCGTTGTTGCTTAGCTTAAGGTTTGGTTTATCATCAGAGGTTATCACCCTTTGTTGTGGCACCAATTCGACTGAATACCTTGGGGTTCCTAAGTCTATACTTAGTGGATTTCAAGTATTCCCCGCGGTTTCAAAAGTTAGGATTCGTGAAGCTGGTAATATAGTTTTGGGTGTTGAGTCGATCCCTTCCTAGAGGAGGCGGTTCGCATCAGCTGGTATCAGAGCACGGTTCAACTCTTGGACCAACAATCTATCCCAGTTTTCAGGTTCTTTTACTTGAATTCATATCCTTTAGTTTTCGTTGTTTTCAGTTTCAGAAAAAACCCTTAAAAAAATCGTGCATTGTGTTTGTTCTATTCTCCTACCTTTCTTTGAGTTTTTTTGTTGTGAGAAAAAGCTGTGGCCGATCAAAAGAAAAAGAAAAGAAAAGAAAAGAAAAAAAAAATCAAAGGTCTAGAAAAATTGACCTAGCTAAAAAGCAAGGCCACGTTCACAATCAAGGTAGTAGAATAAGTTCAAGAAGAGGGGTTTTTCATAAGTTAGCTACTAGTTTTCCTTGGTAGAACACCCAAATTTGTATGTCTTGTCATCCCAACGCCCTAACTCAAGATTCTGGCCCCTAGAAATCCGAAACCCTAGGTATAAGGTCTTGTTAGTGTCATTGGTAGACTTAGACTGCATAGCTTCGAAGAAACTTGCAACTACTTGAATTGAGATTGACTTTGTTTTGAAAATTTCAAAGAAAACCCTAATTTGAGTGACTTGTTAAAAAAAAAAAAAATTTCATACACGAGTGGTAAGAAAACGAGTGTGTGAGGTTCAATTGAGAGATTTTGTGAGGTCCTTTGTTCGTGACTAACCATGGCAGACGAGAGATTCAATGCTTTTGATGCCCGGTTGACCGCCATGGCTGAAAACATAGCCCGAATCGCCGAGCAGTTCGGAGCCACGAATGGAGATGGCCCCCGGCGGCCAAGGAGGAATGAGCAGGAAGAAGATGATGATGTGAGCAGCCTGAAGCTCAGTGTGCCTAAATTTACTGGCAAAACCAACCCCGACGACTACATTGATTGGGAGAGGGCCATGGAGGATTTCTTTGAGTGCCACAACTATTCCGAGAGGAAAAAGGTAACCCTAGCCACACTAGAGTTTACTGACTATGCTGCCTTGTGGTGGTCTCAACTCAGGAATCAGATCAGGAAAGAGGAAGAGGACCCCGTCCTTACTTGGAGGAGTCTCAAAAGAAAGATGAGGAGGCAGTTTGTACCGAGTAGCTACAACCGAGACTTGCACACCAAGCTTCGATCCTTGAAGCAAGGGAGCATGACGGTTGAGGAATACAACAAGGAGATGGAAATCTTGGTTGCACGGCTTGACCTGAGTGAGGATGAAGATGCCAAGATAGCCCGTTTCACCGGAGGGTTGCAAAGAGAGATTCTACACCAAGTCAATATTCTCAACTTTGCTGACTATGATGACTTGATCAACGTAGCTACTAGGGTTGAGAAGGAGCTGAAGAACGGTCTTGGAAGAAGGACTACCCCGCCGCCACCGATCAGTGCCCCGGTGAGAGGAGACCAAGCGCCGGCCACACCCCATACCGGCCAAACCCTAACCGGAGCGCCGGATCGCGACCAAACCCTAACCAAGGGTCGGCATCACGGGTAAACCCTAATCCCGGTTCAAAAATCCCTACTACTAACGCTCGGCCAAGTGCCATTGTGTGTTTTAAGTGTCATGGTAGGGGTCACATAGCAAGGGACTGCCCTAACACCCGAACCATGGTGCTTAGAGAGGGAGAAGTCGTGACAGACGACGAGGAGGAACCAATGATTGAAGAATTGGAGGGAGAGTCGAGTGAAGGAGAAGAAGTTGAGATAGAAGGCTTGGAAAAATTCTCAGCCTTCAGCAGTCGAGTGATCACCCCAGCACTGCCCCAGCACAGTGCCCAGCACTGCCCCAGCACAGTGCCCAGCACTGCCCCAGTACTGCCCCAGCACTGCCCCGGCACAGCGCCCAGCACTGCCCCGGCCCAGCGCCCAGCACTGCCCCAGCACAGCGCCCAGCACTGCCCCGGCCCAGCACCCAGCACTGCCCCGGCCCTGCACCCCGCGCTGCCCCGGCACCGCACCCAGTACTGCCCCGGCCCAGCACCGGCCCTGCCCCGGCCTGGCATCACGACTGCCCCGGACATCCTGTCCGCGCCGAATGATGTCAATCGGCCCACCCCGGATCTTTTGAACATTCCCTCGGCCAATTTTGACCTGAAGAAAGCCGGAGGGCTCTTTGACGACCTGAAGCCGAGCGCCGGCCCCGACGGCCACCTGGCGGCCCCGACGGCCAAAGAACCAATGGCCACCCGTCCCGAGATTCAATGGGAAGTCATCTCCCGGCGGATTTTAAAAGCTGCCCCGAGCGAAGAAGATCCAGAAGCAGACTCGGATGAGGAAATGAGTGAAGAACCCTCCCCCAGCAGCTCCCCGAGCCTTAACATTACTGTTAATGGCATTTATGAAGTGGAAGAAATGGAGACTGAAGGAGAAGACACTGAAGAGTCCGAGACATTGTCCAGTACCGACTCAAATGACACCCCTAGTGCTACTGATGAGGATGAATCTTTCCCGGCCGTAGCCCACAAGATTGCTGAAGTTTGGAAAAGAGTGATGGGTTCTAGGAAGGATGCCGAGGTGGATTTGGGGACAAATCCCAGTCAAGAAGAGGGGGATGATATGACCCGGCTCCACCGCCCGGGCCACAAAGGTATACCTACACCCCACCAAGGTACCCCGTAGAAGGCAGAACTCCGGGTCCATATAAAAAGCGCCTAGAACTAAGGACTGGCTACCTACAAGCTCTCAAGCCTAGAAATGAGCTCAAGAACAAACTCACGTCAGCCCCACCGGGAAGGAAGACACCCCGAGATGGAAGGGAGTTCCAGGTCATGTTACTGGCCGAGAACCTAAGTCCTAGATCGAGCACTGAGTCTCAATCTTTCCCCAACCTCTCTTCCCTGATCCCTCAAGTCAAGCACACGTCAAAGGCCATCTGGGAAGAATTCTGGCGTACAGAAGACAAGAAGATTCGAGAATATGTGGCCAAGACAGGTTGGCTTCCTAAGGACACTACCCGGGCCCCGGCGGATACGGCCAACCAGCCCCTGCCTCGGCTAAACCTACTCCACACTCAGAACCTGGCGGACAAGTTGAAGCCAGAAGACTCAGGAAGTCCAAAGACTTGGAAGGAACCTCACTTGTCCGAGGAAATGTCCAGCAAGAAGCCAGAACCGCCCGGCATCACCGAAACCCTAGTATCGGGTCCGGAGCACTTGATGCCGAGCCGGTCACCAGCGCCGAAGGACGCCACCCCCGGCCGCCCGGTCACCCGGAACCCGCGTAATTACAGAAATGCCACCGCGCGGGTTCCGGGCACTTTTCCTAGCCGCGTCCGGAGTCCAGCCCGCGCCCGGAGGACTTTCCTAAGCCCGATCGGACACGGACACCCGGTGTGCCCTAATCCGCCCGGATTAGGGTTTTGCTCGACTTTGCCGGTTTTAGAGTTTTATTCTCGGGCAACTATGTTTATTTTAATATTTTCTTCGGCCTATCTTTTAGGATTATTTTAGTCTTACCTTTTTAGAGTTGGAGACGGCTTAGGCCACCCTTGTGCTATAAATAGAGGCCTCGGCCATCATTGTAAGACACGTTAAGTCATAATTGAAATTTCAGAACTTTGTTCTTTTTCCTTCAAGTCTTTGCTCGTTGTTGCTTAGCTTAAGGTTTGGTTTATCATCAGAGGTTATCACCCTTTGTTGTGGCACCAATTCGACTGAATACCTTGGGGTTCCTAAGTCTATACTTAGTGGATTTCAAGTATTCCCCGCGGTTTCAAAAGTTAGGATTCGTGAAGCTGGTAATATAGTTTTGGGTGTTGAGTCGATCCCTTCCTAGAGGAGGCGGTTCGCATCACCCCCTCAGCACCGGTTCCTAGGCCGATCACAGCCTGCAATAAATGGCACCCTCCGCCGACATCAAAGCTGAAGTGTAATGTTGATACGGCCTTATTTCAAGAGTAGGGGCGTTGGGGCGCATTCCTGATTTTAAGGGATGACCGTGGTGCTATTATTGAATTTCATCGATCGAGCTCACCGGGCCTCCCAAGTCCTAAAGAGGGAGAAGCTCTTGCGCTTTGGACGACATTGAACTGGCTGATTGACCGAGGGTACGAGAATGTGGTGATCGAAGGGGACTCCCAGGAAGTCACTAAGGCCATGCTTGGCTCGGATGACGATTATTCAGAGTTCGGAGACACGATTCGACGTTGCAGAGCTCTCACTCGACCGTCCTTTATTTTTACTTGTGTTAGGAGATGTAGGAATATAGCTGCCCACACCTTGGCTAGGCATTCTATTTCCTGTACTGTTCCCACCTCGGGTTCGGTCCCTCCGTTTTGGCTTCGGCATGCTCTTCTCGACACTTGTTTTGACATTGAGCACCGATGATAATAATATGATGGTGATTCTGCTGTAAAAAAAAAAAAGGATTAGAAGCTGCCGCTGATGACTTGTGCGTTCAGGCCCGACTAGATGGGGGGCCATCCTTGTGGGCGCCACGTCATTCAACAACCTCAACACGCACCTTCTCCTCTTCAACTACTACTAGTGCGCAGCGTTTTCATCATCATTCTAAATTCTTACTGTGTGCATTGTGTAATAAATTAATAATTAGTATTATTTTCACAAAATTTACAAATAAATTAAAAAAGGTTCCACCTCTGGTAGGGCCTACATTTTCTAGGATGAGCTCGTCTCTTTAATCGGCGTTTGTCCTCACTCAGGTCTTCGAGCCCCCTGCTGCCCCGTCTATATAATAATGCAAAAAAATAAGATCTGCACTTTTACTCTGTAAACCTCACTCCTCCCACTCTCCACTCTTCCCTTCTTTTCCAGGAAGCTCTGTAATTGGAAGCCCTAAAATCCGAGTTCCGACTCGCGATCTCGCTCCTCACTTGTATATTCGTACTGTGCGTAACTCGCCCCTCTTCTACCCTCGCTTCCATTTGCTGTTAATCTGATAGCTCACTCGCTTTCATTGACTGACATTCATTTTCTTTTGCAGCCGAGATTGATTTCATATACCGGCGATATTTTGCCGGAGGATGGCCTATATGTGCGCCGACAGTGGAAATCTAATGGCGATTGCCCAACAAGTGATAAAGCAAAAGCAGCAGAGAGAGCAAGAACAGCAACAGCAAAGCAACCAACAGCAGCAGATATTGGGGATGAGTTCATTCCCTTTGAATCCCTGGCCCGGTTCAACCGCCGCGAATCCCAATCTAGGTTACGGGCTAACCACCGCCCCTGCCTTCTCCGACCCTTTTCAGGTCCCTGCAGCCACAGACGCCGCTGAGGTTGGGTTCCCTTTCCCCCAAATCGAGCACCACGCTGGCGGCGCCGCCGGGTTTAGGTTCTCGGATTTCGGAGGCGGTGCCCCGGGTGAGTTTGACTCGGACGAGTGGATGGATAGTTTAATGGGCGGTGGAGACTCAACGGATAGTTCCAATCTTCCTTCTGGTTGCGACACGTGGCAAAGCAACAGTGCTGATTTCTGTCTCTACGGTTCCGATTCGTTTGTCCCTTGCCCGACCCGACTCAATGTAGCCTGCTCCACTCCGTCAGATCTTAATCCGATCCTTTTCCCCGAACCCGCTCTTAAATCCCAAAACCCGATCCAACCTCTTCCTATCTGGGATCCCCCATCGTCGTCTCCACCTCCGCCGCCGGAGGCGGCTGTTAAGGAAGTTAAGTCGAACAACGCATCTCCTCCTCCACCGCCAGTACCGAAACCCCCAGTTGGTCCCACTGTATGTTCCAGTTCACTAGAAGTAGAGCCGTCGTCGCCGCCGCTGCTGAAATCCCTACTAGAGTGTGCTCGACTAGCAGAGTCAGAGCCCGAATCAGCCGTTAAAACGCTGGTTAAGATCCGGGATTCTGCGTCAGAGCATGGAGATCCGACTGAGCGGGTCGCGTATTACTTCTCTGAAGCTCTCTACAATCGTCTCTCTAAGCAAGCAGAGAAAAGCTTGACCATGTTCGAGACTACCAGCGACGAGTTCACTCTGTCCTACAAATCACTAAACGACGCCTGCCCGTACTCGAAGTTCGCTCACTTGACCGCGAATCAAGCCATTCTCGAAGCAATGGAAACGGCGACGAAAATTCACATAGTCGATTTTGGAGTCGTTCAAGGTGTTCAATGGGCGGCGCTCTTGCAAGCTTTGGCGACTCGATCCGCTGGGAAACCCGCTCTGGTCCGGATTTCGGGCATACCCGCTCCAGCTCTGGGAAGTTCACCTGCTGCCTCTCTCTTCGCCACTGGGAAAAGGCTTCGAGATTTCGCCAAGCTATTGGATCTGAACTTCGAGTTCGAACCAATACTTACACCGACACAAGACCTGAACGAGTCTTGCTTCCGGGTCGAGCCAGATGAGTTATTAGCCGTCAATTTCATGCTTCAGCTTTTCAATTTACTGGACGAGACGCCAGCTACGGTGGAGACGGCTCTGAGAATGGCGAAATCGCTGAGCCCGAGGATCGTTACTCTGGGGGAGTACGAAGTTAGCTTGAACCGTGTTGGTTACCTGACCCGGTTTAAGAACGCACTTAGATACTACTCCGCCGTGTTCGAGTCTCTGGAGCCGAGCTTGAGCAGAGATTCGGCGGAAAGACTTGAAGTAGAGAGAATGTTACTTGGTCGGAGAATAGCCGGAGTTATCGGCCTGGAGGAGCCAGGTATCGTTCGAAGAGAGCGGATGGAAGACAGGGAGCAATGGCGATTGCTGATGGAGAGCTGCGGTTTCGAGTCTGTAGCACTGAGTAATTACGCCATGAGTCAAGCTAAGATACTCCTATGGAATTACAACTACAGCCCGCGCTACTCTCTGGTGGAATCCAAACCTGGGTTCGTTTCATTAGCATGGAAGGAAGTCCCTCTCCTCACTGTTTCTTCATGGCGTTGATTGGCAGCAATATAATTCAGTTTTATTTTGTTTGCTTACTTGGGGGTTGCTGAAACCAGTTTCCCGTGCCTGCTAGTTGTTTTGTTTGCTTGAGAAATTGATGATAAAAAGATCTGATATGCATATGTTCATCAAAATCTCTAAAAGACAAGGTAAATTATGGAAGGGAGGAAGGTGTTTTTAGCTTAATTTGCTGAAGCTAGTCTAGTGTTTTCGTCTTCCATTTGCAGTTGTGAATCTTTTACCTGCCATTACCACTTTCCAGACTTGTTCTTACTTGACATGGATCTAATTTGTGACAGTCAATTTATCAGTCCATGGGGTGCTTTATTTATATGAAAATATTATGTATTGGTATTCTTCCTCTGCCTCAGTCCTCATAGTGTCTTGATCCCTTCTTTCTCCATTGGTGTTGTGTGGCTTCCTGAAAAAGATTTTTGGTAACTCAAAAAGAGGGCATTGAAAATGCCAGAAGATGGAAGAAAGGAAAGGTTTCAGGTTTCTTGCCGTTTAAGGTTGTGACTGAGTGGGTTGCAACTTGCAAGTGTAAACCCCTGTCTCTGTATAAAACTCTGATCTTTCTTATCAATCATGATTCTCTTCCAGAAAACAGTGTGAAGGGAAAAAGGACATGTTTCCAGATTCAGAAGTCACTACTATTCAGTGTGGAGTGCGGACAAGGAGCCTGCCATTCTGCAGCTTCAGATGAATTCGGGGGGTTAGAAAGGAAACAGTGAGAAATTGTCCTTGTTTCATAATTGAATATTTTGGCGCCAAGCTTAATCTACAAAATGTTGATAATTTGTCATTTACCCTTACTAGTTACTACTAACATGTATATATATTACTGGAAAGCGGGTAAAAAAGAGTAAAGAAATCGTTTTTTTTATCATATGTCCTTGTCCAGTGCAGAAAGCCAGAAACATCATCTGAGAGCTGTAAAAAAAAAGTTTTGAAGCAACCAAATGAGGGATTTGAGATGGAGACCCCCCCACAACGCAACGTGACAAATGTATATACAAGTTTCAATGAAATTATGATAATTTCGTGCAGATTTCGGCCATCTCTGTTTATATATATTGATATTGTTGCCCTCTTTGAAACGACTGGGAAACTGGTACAGTAGGGGGGTCCCCACAAGTTAGGGTTTATGCACTACTATTTCTCTGATAGTGGGGCTTCTTTATTAATGCAAGTCCCTATCAGATTGCAATTCTGGGGGACTTCAGCTCTGAGAGAAATAGAAAGACATGAAGATAAAAGCCCTGTTCTCAAAGTCTTTTTGAGAAGAGCAACAAGGAAAGAAAGAAAGAAAGAAAGAAAGAAACAAAACCATCTCTCCTTTGAGGAGTGAAGATGAGTCTGCCTGTGCAGGGAGGAGAAGAGGCAAAGTGGAAGTTTATGGGTTTCCTTTTCTCACTTTTGATTGTGACCGTTGGACAGTGAAACTACGGACGGAAAGGTGCTCCAACCGTCCAACGCTGCAATTGAGTCCGTTCAACGAAATCCTAAATAGAGGATATAAGAAACTGGATTTACATTTTACTGTTAATCATTTCAGATTTGATACTATAATTCACAATGTGGAGGAAAGCAGAAGTTCATCTTCAATCCCTCAACTTGGCTCTAATAATACCTTTGATGAGGCCGTTACAACAGAGATTTCTTCGCCGATTTGAACCACCACTTGCTCCACCAATTGACTCGATTAGATCCCACTTGGTCTGTTTTTAAGCATGCGTGCAAAATTGTAATGCCAATGTTTAGATTTGGGCTTTCTTAAATAAAAATGAACACTTTGACTTGGTCAAATTTTTTTATGTTGGCTCAGTCTTTTTTCCGGTAGATAATTCTTGCAGGAGAAAAAGAATCAACCATCTTAATAATCTTAATGGTGGTATGGTAGATTTGATTTTGACACATAGGATAGAATCTTTCTTACAAAATTTCACATCTTCACACAATTTTAAGTTAAAATTTAATTATTTTATCTTCCCTATTATTAAATGCCCATGTATTAAGTACTTCAACATTAGATATATTAAGAATTAAATAAGAAAATAATTTTTAAATATAATTAAACTAATACTAGATGATAATAAGAATAAATAAGTATCAAAATATTTTAAAAATTTATCAAAAAGTATTCTTAGAGGTGTTAGTGTGGCAAATTTTATATATTTTGAATTTATTTTATTTGAGTTATAGGTTAGTGAAGTTATATACCATCCAAATTGCAAGTTCATCATATTTCATATTTATGAGATTTTTTTTAGTTGAAAATTGAAATTGGTTTAACTTAAGTCCTTGATCAAGTTGGATCATGTTGCATAAAATTATGATTTCTATGTGAATTATTTAGAAAAACTGTATTTCAATTTTTATAACATTAGAGTTTTTGGTTTGCATATAGTATAATTCACTCGACCACAAGTTATATATGTTGTATGTTCATTGGTCTATCAACTGCTTTAAAGGTCATTTGCATGTAGTAAAAATGTAGTTGATTTTGTCATAGTTTGGTATGCATTTAGAAAATGTTGTGCGACCTTACTTGATTGAATTTGTCTTTAGACAAGTACAGTGGCGAAGCCAGGATTCGAGTATACCCTGGGCCCGGTACATAAAATACACTAGACCGAATATATTTTCGTATGGAAAAATACATGTTTTTTTTTGGTGAAAAAAAATACATGTATTTTAGCTATTTGGGTCCAGGGTAGCCACCCCTGTCTTCGCCAGTGGACAAGTAGAGGTGGTTAGTCATATTATGAACTCATCTTATTATAGGTTTGAAAGGTAAACGATTTCAAGGAATGAACAATTTTATCCAGCCAACGAGCTGGGTACAAGCTAGTACATAAAGAAAAATTAGGATTTTTTACATTAATATTACATATTAATTAACTAATCACCAAAGTAAGCCTGTTCTAAAACTATTTACAAAACTATGGTCAATTTTCCTGATATTAGCTGTAAATATCCAAACAAGTTACCTTACACGGCTGGATATTTAATGATAGCCTTAGAAGGCCAAATGCCAACCGCATAAGCCATCATATTCGACTTACACGGCTGCATATCAGCCGCATAGGCCGGAATGCTGAAAAAATGAGGACTTCACAAGTTTATGCCACGTCGGCACAGGAAAAGCACATTTCCTCCTTGGGATTTGTGTTGGACGCTTAAAGTGAAGAAGGTAGGGAGTGTTTGTTTGCTTACTTTATTTTTTATTGTTAGTTAGACAATATAATTAGTTAGAGAATGATTTAGATAGTTATATAATTCATCACGACCAACATCTTTTTAAAACATTATTAGTATTCCTCTTGAACATTGAAATTGAGTGTTTTAATTCGGCTCAATGCAAATTTTAAATTAAGTTTATTGTTATATTATTTCAACAATTTGAAAACCAAATCTATTTTAAAAAACTTTGTGTTGTTAAGAAAACCTAATATAGTTAATAGACTCAAACATATTAACTATATGGCTATACCCTTATCTTATAGTAATATCTCATCAACATGTGTACATGGTTCAGTAAGCTAATCATTTTATTTCGACTTATGAATGAATGAGTAAGAATGTAATATAGATGATAAATTATTTAAATCAATAAAAAATCACCGGTGGCACATTCAATTTTCATTTGCTCAAGAGGAATACTAATAATTTTTTAAAAAGATGTTGGTCACGATAAATTATATAGCTATCTAAATCATTCTCTAACTAATTATATTGTCTAACTAACTAACTAACAATAAAAAAACAAAGTAAGCAAACAAACACCCCCTACCTTCTTCTTTCAGCTTTAAAGCGTCCAACACGGATCCCAAGAAGGAAATGTGTTTTCCTGCGCTGATGTGACATAAACCTGTGAAGTTAGCATTTTTCAGCATTCCTGCCCTGTGCGGTGTAAGCCGAAATATGATGGCTTATGCGGTTGGTATTTAGCCTTCTAAGGCTATCATTAAATTTCTAGCCGTGTAAGGTAACTTGTTTGGATATTTACGGCTAATATAAGTAAAATTGACCATAGTTTTGTAAATAGTTTTAGAATAGATTTACTTTGATAATTAGTTAATTAATATGTAATATTAATGTAAAAATCCCGAAAAATTAAGGGTCTACTCAAGTCGAAAGGTTTAATGCTCCTTAGCTTGGGAGACAACAAAGCGTCTTAAGAGTCACATATTGGGCTGCCATATTAGATTGACGAGCGTTTGTCATCAATCTGAGCCGAGGAAGAGATTCTAAGTACTGCAATGTCCGCAACTATTATGTTTGCTCAGTCACTTTAAACTTTTGAAATAAATCACATCATTAGTTAAATTATATACTAAATTTAGCAACATAAATTTTTTTTTTTTGATCTAACATGAGATGAGTTGTAGAACTTTCGATAGTGGTGAAGATAAGAAAGCACATTATGTACCTCAATGTATATTTATTCATTACACTAGTGTTATTTTTACTGGTTATATTGACAAGTGTTGAAAGAATGTGTTTTACAATTAGCTCCCTAAACTAAAACCTAATTTCTAATCTGTTGAAATCAGAATCTTCAATCATTCATCGCATCTTCAGTCGAAGGAGGTAAGCTGACTGACGACGAAGGAAGCTCTGTCGGACGGAACAGCAGCCGGCCCATCAGCCATCGACGACGACGAAATTGCTTGCACTCCTCTGCTACTCTGACATGGCTGTTGCTGCAATACTGACATGGCTGTTGCTGCAATTCTGTTTACAAAATAAATTTTGATTATATATTATTTTTGTTTAGTGGGGCTTTAGTGGGTATAGTGGGTACCCGGCCCGATCCCATTATCATTAATGAGTACCCACTACCCGAAAAGGGTTCGGGCTATGGGATGAGCTTCGAGTCTAATGGGTACCCACTACCCGTTTACATAAGACACAAGAGTTATCGAATAGTGAGAGTTGTTGAGTAAATATTTGGTTGGTGGTGTTGGTTGGTCTAACCACAAATGGTGGTTGGGTTAACCGGTTTTGTAGAGTAAATGTGGTGATAATTTATTGTGGTTATCTTAAACTCATTGAATAGTTCAAATGCTTATTCTAGAAGATTTTGTAATTGAATAGAGTGAATGTTTGTGGTATGGAGTTACAGAGAAGAGGGAGAGAAAAAGGAAAACTGAAAAGTTATTGTAATTAATTTCCTGTTTCTGCAGCATGCTAGTGTGTTCAAGGAGCCATATCTGAAGATCGCATTATTGGTTTGTCCTGAAATTTGGTGGGCATGTTCAGGACTCTCGAGGCTTTCGTTTTGACCGGAGGAATCGTCGTTATATCTGGTATGCTGGGAATAGCTGTTGGACAGAGAACTACGAGTTTGGTTTGGTCTCTGATTTAACTCTTCGTGTTGTTGCTTTACTCTTGTTATCCACCGTGTTGGTGAGTATCCGTTGTTGTTGATTGGTGATCCAAGAAAACTTAGTTCTTTAGGTGTTTTGTAATCCCATCGAACTATAGTGGAGTTGTTGCTTGGACTATAGTCCCATGATTTTTCCCGATTTGAATTTTCCACGTTAAAGCTCATTGTATTTCGTCTTCCATTCTTGCTTGATTATTTCTTCCACCTTTCCCAACATATATCTAAACAAACTTGGTAGTAGTTTGGATAAAGTCACAATACAATGAATGCATTATGTGAAACTTTTTGAACAGAAAACTGATTATGAAATACTCTAACTATGACAAGAGGTGTAAGTAGACGTCGGAGCTAGATTTGAACAGAAAACTGATTATGAAATACTCTAATTATGAAAACTGATTATGAAATACAATTAACATATTCATTTCTTTAAACTGAATTTCTAACTATGACAAGAGGTGTAAGTAGACGTCGGAGCTAAATAAGTGCTTGCTTGATAAAGCTGGTTGGAGAATGGAGAGGATTACTTAGTAGTAGTAGGGTGTAGAGAGAGAGAGGCAGGCAGCCTAAGTTGGGTGTTGGGCCATTTTGTGCACATGGATAAATTTGTAGGGTCCTCTACTAACTTTGTCTTGTTTATAGGAACTGAAGAAGTTCCCATATTTACCTAATATTGGTAGGCTAGATTAATAGCTGTAGCAACTCAATATGCAACAACAGCCAAGCTTCTCCTGCAATCCAAAAACAGGAGGAAAGGAAAGTTAACCCGTTTGGCCTCTACACAGTTGGAATATGAAATTAGCTGGGAAATTAAATTACACAGACAAAAGACTCTAACTAGGCATTAACTTAGTAAGACCGGACGAAATGTAAAAAAAAAAAAAAGGAATCAAAGAGAAAGGGTGAAAAGAGCAATTCACTGTATAATTTGGTATTTAATGGAATAGATGCAATACCCTGGGAAAGTAGCAGTAAAGAAAGAAAGAAAGAAAGAAAGCGAAAACAACGGGTGACCATTCACTGTGGTGTACCAAAATAATGTTGCCTTGGAATGAATGTTTTTGGCTTCTTCTCTTCTCTTCTCTGACCCCATAAAAGGCAAAACCAAGACCCTGCATTGTTTTACTTCGTTTTTACGCCATATTATTATTACTACTACTATTACCAGTAAAAGAAAGAAAGTGAAAAACAGGAGGTCGTCAGGATGTGTCAAATCCCAGTATCAGGAAATTAGTTAGGGGCTGACTCCTTACGGTGCTGAATGGTGCTGAATCAAATCTCAGCTATCCATGAGCTTGGCCCCACAAGATCAATGGCTATAATAAATGAGAGTGTCAGAAGGGTAAAATAGTAATCTCGTCATGTGTTAAAGTGATGGAGAAAGTATCTGAAAAGTAGGAAAGAGAGTACTCAATTTTCTATTCTCTTTCTTCTAATGATTCAAGTACAAATCATGATTCGTAACGTTTGAGACATGTTTCGAAACGTTTTGAAACCAATTTTGTATTGGGTTATAGCAAGTTTCGTATGGGTTTGAGTTCATGTTTCGTAACGTTTGAGACATGTTTGTACGTTTGAGACTATTGTAACGTTTTGAGAACTAATTTTGTATTGAGTTATAGCAAGTTTCGTATGGGTTTGAGTTCATGTTTCGTAACGTTTGAGATATACTTTCGTATTAGTTATGTGGGTATTCTACTTGAAGTTCTAACCCTTGTCCATTTTCTCCCCCTTATTACGTAGTATGGTCCAAATTGATTCGAATAAGATCTCAAAGTATATGTTTTGCGAATTATTAGAGTATATATTACTTAATTTCGTAACACTTGATGTCATGATACACATGTAATACTTCCTCTTCTTTTTCTTCTTCTTCTTTCTTCTCCTTCCTTCTTCTTCTTCTTCCTTCTTCTTCTTCTTCCTTTCTTCCTTCTTCTTCTTTCTCTATTTCAGATCTAGATTCTTCTTCTTCTTCTTCTTCTTCTTCTTATTCTTCGTCTTCTCCTTCCTTCTTCTTCGTCTTTCTCCTTCCTTCTTTTTTGTCTTTCTCCTTCCTTCTTCTTCTTTCTCTATTCCAAAATAAAAAAAGGAGAGAAAAAGAGAGGGAAATGATTGATTTTGAATTTTGAAAATGGAGGGAGATACAACATGAAAGTATTACGAAAGTAACATGAAGAACACGAAAATGTTAAGAAATAGCTACGAAAGTAGTTGAGAGAAAAAGGAGAGAGAAACAAAAAAATGACAGAATCTAAAATTGTGTATCATGAGAGAAAAAAAGGGGAGGGAAAAAGGAGAGGGAAATAAAAAAGGAGAGAAAAAGATAGGGAAATGAATGATTTTGAATTTTGAAAATGGAGGGAGAAACACATTCTCTTTCTTCTTCCTCTTCTTTTTCTTTCTTCTTTATTCTCTTTCTTCTAATGATTCAAGTACAAGTCATGATTCGTATGGTTTTATAGCATGTTTCGTAACGTATTGAGAACCATTTTCGTATTGGGTTATAGCAAGTTTCGTATGGGTTTGGGATCATGTTTCGTAACATTTGAGAATTACTTTGTCCATTTTCTCCCCTTTATTACGTAGTATGGTCCAAATTGATACGAATAAGATCTCAAAGTATATGCTTTGCGAATTATTAGAGTATATATTACTTAATTTCGTAACACTTGATGTCATGATACACATGTAATACTTCCTCTTCTTTTTCTTCTTCTTCTTTCTTCTCCTTCCTTCTCTCTTCTTCTTCTTCTTCTTCTTCTTCTTCTTCTTCTCTTTCTCTTTCCAGGTCTAGATCTCTTCTTCTTCTTTCTTCTCTTCTTCTTCTTCTTCTCTTCTCTTCTTCTTCTTGTCTTTCTCCTTCCTTCTTTTTCGTCTTTCTCCTTCCTTCTTCTTCTTTCTCTATTCCAAAATAAAAAAGGAGAGAAAAAAGAGGGAAATGATTGATTTTGAATTTTGAAAATGGAGGGAGAAACAACATGAAAGTATTACGAAAGTAACATGAAGAACACGAAAGTGTTACGAAATAGCTACGAAAGTAGTTGAGAGAAAAAAGGAGAAAGAAACAAAAAAAGGAGAGAATCTAAAATTTTGTATCATGAGAGAAAAAAAGGGGAGGGAAAAAGGAGAGGGAAATAAAAAAGGAGAGAAAAAGAGAGGGAAATGAATGATTTTGAATTTTGAAAATGGAGGGAGAAACACATTCTCTTTCCTCTTCCTCTTCTTTTTCTTTCTTCTCTATTTTCTTTCTTCTAATGATTCAAGTACAAGTCATGATTCGTATGGTTTTATAGCATGTTTCGTAACGTATTGAGAACCAATTTCGTATTGGGTTATAGCAAGTTTCGTATGGGTTTGGGATAATGTTTCGTAACATTTGAGAATTACTTTCGTATTAGTTATGTGGGCATAAAATAGACAAAAAAAAAGGAGAGAAAAAGAGAGGGAAATGAATGTAATACTTGATACTTAATTCGTAACACTTGTTTTTCTAGAGAAAAAGAGAGGGAAATAAATGATTTTGAATTTTGAAAATGGAGGGAGAAACACATTCTTTTTCTTCTTCCTCTTCTTTTTATTTCTTCTCTATTCTCTTTCTTATTTTTCTTCAAGTACAAATCATGGTTCGTATGGTTTTATAGCATGTTTCGTAACGTTTTGAGAACCAATTTCTATTGGGTTATAGCAAGTTTCGCTTGAGATCATGTTTCGTAACATTTGAGAATTACTTTCGTATTAGTTATGTGAGCATAAAATAGAAAAAAAAAGGAGAGAAAAAGAGAGGGAAATGAATGTAATACTTGGTACTTAATTCGTAACACTTGTTTTTCTTGAGAAAAAAGAAAAAAAAGAAGAGAAAAAGAGAGGGAAATGAATGATTTTCTTGTTCTTCTTCTTTCTTCTCCTTCCTTCTTCTTCTTCTCCATTCTTCTTCTTCTTTTTCTCCTTCCTTCTTCTTCTTCTTCTTCTTTCTCTATTCCAGATCTAGATTCTTCTTCTTTCTTCTCCTTCCTTATTTTCTTCTTCTTTTTTCTCTTCTTCTTCTTCCTTCTTCTTCTTTCTCTATTCCAGATCTAGATTCTTCTTCTTCTTCGTCTTCTCCTTCCTCTTCTTCTCTTCTTATTTTTCTTCTTTTTTCTCTATTCCAGATCTAGAATCTTCTTCCTTCCTCTTCTTCTTCATTCCTTCTTCTTGTTTCTACGAAAACATTACGAAAAACGAGAGAATGTGAGGGAGAAACAACACGAAAGTATAACGAAAGTAACATGAAGAGCACGAAAGTGTTACGAAACAGCTACGAAAGTATTTGAGAGAAAAAAAGGAGAGAGAAAAAGAGAGGGAAATAAAGGATTACGAAAGTAACATGAAGAGCACGAAAGTGTTACGAAATAGCTACGAAAGTATTATGAAAATTGATAAAAAATATTACAAAAACTGATATTATAAAACAATAACGAAAGTATTACGGAAATGGTTACAGACATTACGAAACCCAACCAAATGTTATGGAATCAATTTTTAGCACCCTCAAACAAGAAAAGAACATGAAGAACACGAAAAATATGAAAAATACAAAGATTCATACACATTATGAGGGTTGTATGCACTCTCCCGACGTTTTCATGCGTAGATCCAACTCCAACGTGCTATTTCCCGGCATAATGAACACACAAATCTCCTCTTTGTTCATGAAAAATTGAGAGAGAAAAGGAGATTTTTTATTTTTGAAAATGGAGAGAGAAACAATAGTGGTTTCTCAATTATAAAGTGACTTTTTATGTTAGATTTGTACTGTTCATGTGTTAGATTCGTAATACATGTTTTTACCAAAATACCCCTCGCGGATTGGGTTCAGCACGGTGCTGAATCACCCCATTCAGCATAATACCATTAGCCCCAGTATCACACACACACACAGTGCAATGCAATGCAATATAGAGACTGACACTGTTTCGACTCCATCCCTCTGTGGCTTAATCTTATCGATGTGCCCCCGAGCAACAAAACTGAGACCGATATTCATGCCATCACAAGCTCATTTGCCTATGTTCTCGATATTGAGAAGGCGGGACTAGATAACGAGACCTGGAGAAATACTATAAAGGTTTTCGCAGGGGTCAACATCAAGGAGCCGCTGAAGGACGGGATCGTAGTCTCGGATGACACGGAAATTGGGTCGGAAAAGAAGCACAACATCCGGGTGAAATATGAGCGCCTCCAGGAATTTGTATCTTCTGTGGGAAGATTGCCCACACCATTGATAACTGTGCGCAAAGGAGACGAGATTTGGAAGCAGGAAGCGACGGGCGGCCATCGGGCGTGTTCAAATACTCCATAAAAGTTGGGGTTGACTCCGATTCATCTTCTAGCTCGGAGTCAGGAAGGGAAGGAGGTTCCGAGAACTTCGTTTCCGGCGGCACTCTGCGTAGGCTCACATCTCCAGCTTACGACGGCATCGCTCTGCCCTCGCCGATGGGATCAGGCACCGGCACGGTACCAACCCAACCGAATCAGAGAGCTCCCAAACCAGACTCAACTCAAGGGCGACTCGGGCCAACCAGGAACCCAACTCCCGAGACTCTGACAATCACTCCCTAGCCCCAACGGCTCAATCCACTCTAAACCCCAACGGTATTATCGTTTCCACAGACTTTCAAACTACTAACCAAAATATCTTCTTCACTCCTAGTTTCTCAGATCTCTTCCCACGATAACGTCCGGAGCCCACGCGCTACAACTCATCCCCCCTGAACCCCCGCAACCTTTTATTGGACCTTAACGAAAACCCTGTTAATCCCGTCCAGCCCATTTTCCCAAACTCGGCTCACAACAACCCACCTCCAGGCTTTTAAACTTTCGCCAGAATCCAACCCAACTCCCCCAACCTCCAGAACGTCATGAACAAAGACCCCTACCTCTTCGACCAAACAATATCCCCATCCCAGAACATCACTAGCCCTGCCCACCTGTCCCATATCCACAGCACAAGCAACCTATATGCCGGAAACACAGCTACTAACCCAGCCCCCGAACCCCAAGCAAACAACCCGAACCACCATCTCCGCCTACCCACCCACGACACCAACCCCTCAGCTGCTTCCCTCTACCCAAACCCACTAATCAATCTCCCACAGTACCAGAATGCAATTTGGTCGCCTATTCACAACCCAACGACATCCTGGTCACCCAACTTCAACCCAAACCCCATGGGAAACCCAAATCCAGATTTCGGGACTCCTAGCAACCTGAACCTTTTCAATTCTGAGCTCCCCCCAATGCCGATGGCCCTGGACTCCTCCGAGAACATTCAGTCGTTCTCCTTTGAAAGCATCCCTAGCGAATCAACCTCACTCTGCGACTCCAGCCGACAGTCTCCAAGAAAAGGAAATCAAACGATGGTCATCCGCTACTGATTTCAACGGAGAGGAACCAGCACCTGGCGTTAACCGGAAGGGAGAAAAAGAAGGGAAGAGCTCGTGGTTCTCGCTTCCCAGGGTCCACGTCAAAACGCAATTTTCGGCCCCATCCTAATGAAGCGCCAGCCAAGTACAAACAAGGAACGGGTTTCGACACCGATGACCCTAGCTTAACAGAAGCGGCGACACTGGAGCTGCCACGCCATGAATGAGTCTCATGGCGTGGAATTGTCGCGGTGCGGGCCAACACCGGACAATCAACTACTTACGAGACTTGAATAGTAAGTTCAGGCCCTCCATTATCTTCTTAATGGAGACCAAACAAGACTCAATCTATCTTAACAATATCTGTAACTCTTTAAATCTTGCTAATTCCCACTATGTTGATCCGATTAGTCTGTCTGGCGGATTAGCTTTGTGGTGGCTACATAATATCCCTATCGCTATTATTAGTTCCTGCAAGTACTTTGTTCATGCGGCTATAAGCCTTGATTGTGACTTTTACTGTACTTTTGTTCATGCCCCATGTAACCTTGCTGATAGAGACGATCGTTGGGGGGAAATTGGGAATCTTCATGTGGGTAGAACCGACCCCTGGTTGGTATTAGGAGATTTCAATGCAATATGTTTTGACTATGAAAAGGTAGGCGGAAATTGCCCTTCCGTCTCGTCGATTAGCTCATTCAGAGACTTCATAAATAGTAACGACCTCATGGACTTGGGGTACAACGGGGACCCATTTACCTGGTCGAACGGACAAAGAGGACGAAGCCACATCAAAGAGCGGCTCGATAGGCCCTTAGCCAATGCTGAATGGAGACTTCATTTTGAGAATGCAATGGTGTTTCACGAGAGCAGAATTGGGTCAGACCATAGACCTTTTCGCATCAAATTGCATGGGATTCGAAACAATATTAACCATCCATTCCGCTTCGATAAGAACTGGCTCCAGAACGCAGAGCCCCGAGATATCATTGACAGACACCTCCACCAAAACAACCGGGGTAACGTGAGTGACATCCTATCTGAGTGCTCCAACGACCTGAGGACCTGGGCCAAAAGCAACACCACTGATTACAGGGCGGCAATCGCAACTATAAAGGCAAGACTCGACGCAATCTCGATTCTCCCCCGAACTGATGACCTTGCCAACGAAGAAACAAACCTCTTGCAGAATCTTGACAGAACATGGGAAATGGAGGAAAGGAACTGGAGTCAAAGGGCCAACATCAAGTGGTTAAATCAGGGAGATAGGAACACCTCCTTTTTTCATGCCTCGGTAATTCAACGAAAGCATCGCAACAAAATCTCAAGACTCCAGGATATCAACGAAAGATGGGTTACTTCCGATTCCGCGCTCAACACTATGGCAAAGGATTATTTCCAAAACTTATTTACAAGGAGAGACAACGATCACAACATCCACAACATAAGCCACATTCCACGAATCGTGACCGATGAGATGAACACCGCCTTCGACCTCGAAGTGACTGACGAGGAAATCCAAAAAGCGGCATTTGATTTGGGCGCAACTCAAACTCCTGGGTCGGACGGTTTCCCGGATCATTTTTACCGCACATTCTGGCCGAGTATCGGACCTCGATTAAGCGATGAAGTTAAATCCTTCTTCCGAGATGCGATTATGCCCCCTACCTGGAATGACACTCACCTGGTTCTAATCCCTAAATCCAAGATCACTACTGATATGTCTCATTTCCGTCCTATTAGTTGCAGTAATTTCAGGTACAAGATTATCTCAAAGATCATGGCGTCTCGACTTAAACCGTGGATCGCTGAACTCATTCCCGAAAATCAAGCAGCTTTCACAGGCGGCAGACAAATACGGGATAATATCATAGTGGTTCATGAGGTCCTGCATTCATTTAAAACCCGAAGAAACAAGAAACAAGACCTTTGCTTAAAGATGAACATGCGCAAAGCTTATGATCTCGTTGACTGGGAGTGCCTCGATCGGTTACTCAACACTTATGGTTCTCGACTAAATGGTGTAAGTTGGTTAAAGCCTGCGTCAGAACTGTAAGGTTCTCGATCCTCTTCAATGGGAACCCGACTGATTTCTTCACCCCGTCGAGAGGAATCCGCCAAGGCGATCCAATGAGCCCGTTCCTCTTTATCCTCATGACAAACGCCCTGTCCTACCTCCTTGATAAGAATGTCCAAAATGGCTCCCTCCATGGAATCATGCTCACTAGAAATGGACCTACACTTACCCACTGCCTCTTTGCGGACGACACCATTATCTTCGGGAAAGCGTCATTGCACGAAGTTACTAACATCCTAGACATGATTAATGATTATGGTAACATCACGGGACAAAAGGTTAACCAGGCGAAATCAGGGGTATACTTCAGCAAAGCTGTCCCGTTCAGCCTCAAACATGAAATCCTTAGCTTTATCGAATGCTCCGAAATACACTCTAATTATCTAGGAGTCCCAACAGAATGGGGTCGGTCGCGCAAAGAAACTTTTGCCTTCCTCATCGATCGTATGGAAAAAGTTGCTCAACCGTGGAAAAGCTCGACTCTATCTGCAGCAGGGAAGGAAACTCTAATAAAATCAGTCATTCAAGGAATCCCGGCTTACATTATGAGCTTATTTCTCCTCCCGAAGAATACAACAAACCAGATGAACTCAAAGCTCCGTAATTTCTTCTGGGCGGGGGACCAAAATAAACGCTCTCTCCATTGGTCACATGCTGACATTCTGTGTGCGCATAAGTCGTCAGGTGGGCTAGGTTTTCGAGACTTCAGATCGTTCAACCTTGCCCTTGTTGCAAAACAAGCATGGCGGTTATCCACCCTTACTGACCCATTATGGGTACGCGTCCTCAAAAGCAGATATTTTCTGAATAAATCCTTCAGAACGGCAAGTAAGGGTTACCGACCCTCATGGATTTGGGCTAGCCTATGTGACGCACGAGCTACCATCGATCTTGGAGCAATTAAACTCATCGGAAATGGAGCCGTCGACGAACTTCAATACGGACCCGTGGATTCCTGCTATCCCTAACTTTACGATTGACCACACAAGTCCTTCAAATCTTCGTGTTTCAGATTTTATATCCAATAATCCCAGAGGGTGGGATGAGGCGAGCCTCCGAGCACACTGCACGCCCCTCCAATTCAACGAAATTATCAAAATCCCATCGGCCCACAGAACCTGGACGACGAATGGAGGTGGAAATTCTCAAAAAATGGCTCTTTCTCGGTTAAATCCGCCTACCAGGCTACACAGGATAGTATGCCGGACCAACGAGCTCTTAACACAAACCTCCGGACGATTGAGGCCCAACAGTGGAAATGGTTATGGAACCTATCACTTCCTAGGAAGATCAGATTCTTCATTTGGCGTTGCACCCACGACACTCTAGCCACAAAGAAGAATCTCCACCGACGAGGATGCTCACCCAACCCGCAATGCCCTCTCTGCTCAAATCAGGAAGAATCGCTTAAACACTGCCTGTTCGATTGTGACCATGCACGAAACACCTGGGGGTCATTAAGGATCACACCTACTGACCAAAACTTTACCTCCTTTGCCTAATGGTTTTTTAATTTACAGGTCACCCGCACAGCTGATACGATTAACCTTTGGATGGCTACGTGCTGGAACATCTGGAAAGCGAGAAATGGCCACATCTTCAGAAGCAATCTTCCTCACCACTCGGTGGTTGCAGCGAATTCTACTCGGGACTTCAACATTTGGAAAAATATCAACCACCCCATCACTGCGAGACAGATCACCCCCCCCCCCCTTCAACACAAGATCCACCGCCAAGCACCACATCTACGATGGTGCACTGTGACGCCTCCTTCGTGACGGACTCACTTCAGGCGCCTTGCGGGGTTGTCATTTCCAACTCCGCCGGGCATGTTTTTGACGGGAGATCTGGCCTTTTCTTCTGTTCGTCCCCGATTGCAGCAGAAGCTCGGGCCTTACTGGAAGCAGTCTCCTTGGCTAGTGCAGCCCTCATCCGGTGTACGGTTTTGTCGGACTGTCAAGCTCTGGTCCTTTGCTTGACCAGCCCTAAACACCAAATGGCCTTGGGATTGTTTCGGTTACCTTGGTTCAATCATTAACATCCTTTCTGCGTTCCCCCTTGTTAATGTTAGTTTTACCCCCATATCGTTAAATGGAAAAGCCGACTGGGTAGCTAAATCGACTAGGCTCGGATCCCTTCCTACAAGTTGGGTGTCTTTATTGTAACCTCGGGCTTGGCCTTATTCCAAGTTGTACCTGCTCTTTCGTTGATGAAATAGATATCTGGAATTCCTTTAAAAAAAAAAATGCAATATAGAGAAACTGACGAATGCTACTGCCCTTCACACTTGCCTTATCATCTATTTCACTGAGAGCTTTCTCTAATTCACAGAAACTTCAAAGATGACTATTGTAAAATGGAAATGTAAATAAAGTGAATTGTTAAAGGACTGTTTTGCAAAATGATTGTTTGTACCAATGACGTCCTTGTGTATTTCTGATAGTTTGTTTAGCTTAATAAAGTGCCAGGGATGAGACGTAGGCTGTCAGAATAAATGTGCATACTGACGGAGAGTGGAGACTGTATTTTGTATTTTGTATTTTGGTATTATAATAATAAATAAATAGAGTATAGAAATTAGGACCTCTGATCTGATTGAATGAATCAATGTGTCAATACTCAATATGAATGACGTTACAATTACATGACTGAATCAACCCTCTGCCAACGGTCGGCTTGTCCCACCAGGCCACCACCTTGAGTTTGTTTTTTCTCTTACTAAAGATAAATAGGAGCTCTCTCCATTTAGAATATTGGACTTTCAAGCCCAACCCATTAAAATATAGTGTTCAAGACTTATTCGTGTGTGCCTTCATCATAGTGTTACGCTTTTCGTCCTTCATGGTTGTCCTATTTCCAACATTTCTCTTTCTTGGCGCTTTTTCACAAGACCGAGTCCAAAATTATTTGCTCAAGTTGCGTTTTTTGATGAAGAATCTGGAAAGTCCGCAACTACGTTGTATTCTTCTCAAACTCCAATTTGTTCCTTCCTTGCTCAGAATATTTGAATCTCAGGTTCGGGAATTTCAGAGTTGCTCTTTCTTCTAGGATTTCTTCACTCCCAGGGCTTGGCCGTGTCCCCTCAAGGTGGATTAAGATTAATGTTGACTCAAAGCACCAGCTCCGGGGTGTTGGGTGGAGCGGTTAGCCTTGTCACGAATTCTGACGGACAAGTGCTGGAGGCGAGAGACAGAGTCTTCCCTAGTCATTTTATGTTACTTCTTTGGAGCTGTTGGGTTTCTGTGAGGAGTTGTTTAGGCTTGACACAAAGGCTTCAATTTTGTTTTGTTCGAAGGAGATTTCTTTGGATGTCGTCTCGCGTCTTCGCATCATCTCTCTCTCCATTCAACTGTGTGGTACCATCTTCAATGATATCTTTTCTCTCTACTCCCCGTTTCCCCATTTTCACCTTTTGTTATGTTCATCGTCTTTGTAATTGAGTTGCCGACTTTGTGGCTAAAAAAGCTCTCTTATTGTATCCGTTGTATGGTTCGGTGGATTTTTCCCACTGACTGGTCTTTCTGAACCTTCTTTCTTAAAGTAATGAATCTTTCTTTGTAAAAAAAAAAAGAAATTTAAAATATAGTGTTCACCACGTAGCCGGACACATGTCAAACTTAAAGACCTCTCACTACTAGGGAAGATAATTCGGTTAAAGTTAATGGTTAAAACCAATTAACCGATCAAAAAAAGTTAACCAATTGGTCGGTAAAAAACTGATTAATTATTTTTTAGAAAATCGGTTAACGATTAAAATGCGGTTAACCAATTTTGACTGAAATAGTAATGGAATAATGAGTTCTAATGCAAGTGATTATTTACATGGTGTATAATTTATGATATTATTCAATTTATAAGGAATTTTAAGGTTTTTTTTTTTACTTAAATAGCTCCGCAGGGAGAATCAAGGTAGTAAGCAGTAAATTAACTACAATCTACCTAGGGCGTGAGGAATACGGGCAACAGTCCTGAGAGATATCTAAGACCCAAACGTGGCACAGAATGGGCGACTTTATTTGCTGAACGGCAGACCCGAAAGCAACTTCAAGCTTGGACTGGCGCCCAATAACCAGATGACCTCCTGAATGATAATCCCACCACTAGCTCTTGAGCCATCTTGATCGCGAATAGCTTTGGAGACCAATTCTGCATCCCCTTCAAAAACAACCTGAAAAAGATCGGCGGAGACACACCAAGCAACCACATCTCTACAAGCCAAAAGTTCAAGAATGAAAGGATCCGTAATACCTGGATAAGGAGTTCTTACAGCGCGGAGAATCATGCCCGTGGAAGAGCGAAGCACCCAACCCGTGGCCCCACCACGGGGGGTTTGCACTGCTTCATCTACATTTACCTTTAGGCGTTGCTGTAGAGGGGGTGTCTAGGAAAGGCATCGAGTGGGCAAGTGAGCGAGCGGTGGAGGGTGGTGTATAGGCGGCGGCTGGCAGAAAAGCGGTAGCTCGGATAGATGAGAGACAAACTGCCCGTAAAGGGACTCGAGTAAGAACTGTGCGTGATTGAATACTACATGGTTTCTACCCTTCCACACCCTCCACCATGCCAGAATCCAAACTGGGGCAATGTCAAGCTGGTGATTGGTAATGGTTCTCCAATAGATTGCAAAATGAGTATTTGTGTAAGCTGGTGGCGTGAGTCGGGCCAATCTATAAAAAACTAGATAAATGGGGCACTCAAATAACAAGTGTTCAATTGATTCTTCTGCAGAGTGGCAAACAGGGCAGGTTGAAGGCAAATCCATGCCTCTGGCAATTAAACATTCCATCGTTGGAATGATTCTAAGGAGCAAACACCAAAGGAAGAATTTCAACTTTAGTTAGACACGGATCTCCCATGAAGAAAGCCACAAAGTGGCATCCTGTATGTCGACCAATTTTTTTTAAGGTTTTTTGGGTCTTTTGCTTTGTTATAGCTGATAGGCCAAGTCGTAGCCCGAAGAAGTGGAATAAATTCCGGATCATGACAAGTACCATAAGACTGAGTCAGGATAAAGTGTCAAGGTAAGAGGAATTTGGAGTACAATAGAGATGGAGGATTCAATAAATGAGCTCGCAGCAGAAATCCATCCCATCGACCGTTTGTAATAAAGCCAATGATAGAGAGAGGACCATTGTAAGCGCCCACGTAGCGTAAAATTGGAGTAGTCGAGAAGTCTGTCGGGATCTAGTTAACTCTCAGTGGGTGTAACAGAAATCCAGATCCGATCTGCCATCGAAGGCCTCAGTGTAGTAAATCAAGACCATGGAGAAGACCTTGAAAGTCGTGAGAAGGGCGAGAACCAGCACGTGCTTAGTGGATGGTTTGTGTAACATCCCAACCTTTCCTGACAAGATATTGTTCGCTTTGTGCCTAGCCGTCACAGATTTATTTTTGGGTGTTGGTGGGATTCAAACCCTTGACCTCCTCCTCACAAGATCAAACCCCACCACTACGCCCCAAAACGCGTCATGTCAGTTAAGGTTGAACCATTCCCCATAGCCCATGGATCTCCCCCATGCTTTGTCGATGTGGGATTTGCCTAGGATGTCACATACACCCCCCCTCGACAAATTCTACCGTTAGGACACCCCTTAGTGTCCTCATATGAGGACACCTCTTAGGGCCATAGGATTTAATCTTAAAGATATGAAGGTTAATATTAATTGGACAAAAATGTAATTTCAATGTTTAATAAATTGCATATTTTTTTGATATTATTTCCATAATGATAATTATTGTTAAGTGTATTTTCAGTTAATATTCATATTTTTATTGTTAATTAAATTCGAATTTAATTATTGTTAATTAAATGCTCCATTGTTTTAGTAACTAATTAATTTCGTTTTCCCCCTAACATTACGGCTTAAGATCCGGACCCAACCTTTAAAGGTTGGGCCGGTCCAACCCCAATCAACGGAAGGGCAAAATTGGTATTAAGAAAAATAAACTAACCCTAGGTAATCTCCTTCCCTCCTATCTCATTCCAATTGCCGCCGCCTCCTAATGAAATCGGTCGCCGCTTCAACGAGGAAGGAGAGCTATTGTTGTCCGGCAAGATTGAGGGAAGGAGAGCTATTGTTGTCCGGCAAGATTAAGTGGTTCAACGACCAGAAGGGGTACGACTTCATCACCCCCGACGACGGCAGCGAGGATGTCTTCGTTCACCAGTCCTCCATCGAGACCGAGGGCTTCCGCAGCCTCGCCGAGAACGAAGAGGTCGAGTACGTCATCGAGAAGTCCAACGACGGCCGCACCAAGGCGACTGATATGACCGGCCACAGCGGCAACCCCGTCCAAGGCGGCAGCGCTGGAGGCGGTGGCGAACGAGTTGGCGGTTACGGTGGAGGCGGCGGTTACGGCGGAAGCAGCGTTCCACGGAGATGGCTGCCCAAAAGAAAATGTTAATTTTAGTCACTGAAAAATAAAAGTTAACGTTTTCAGTCACTAAAAAATAAAAGTTAACATTTTCAGTCACTTAAAAATATGTTATTAATAGTTTGATATTTTATTTTATTATTTTGTACAACTTTGAATATATTGAAATAACCTATAACTATATAAGTTGGTTCAGCAAAAACATGTTAACTAGTTTAGTTAACTAGTTAACATCAGAATAATCTGTTAACTAATTTTGATAACTTGTTAACTAATGTTGATAACAAGTTATCACCTAAATCTGTTAACAAGTTATCAAACAAAAAACGTTGTTAACTAGTTATCAGATAAAAATCATGTTAACTAGTTATCAATTAAAAAACACTGTTAATTAGTTAACAGATAAAATTGTTAACTAGTTAACTAGGTAAAAATAACATAACTAGTTAGATAACATATTAACAAAAAATCTCGTTAAATTTTTTATTATATGATTATTCGGATGGTTAACTAGTTAACAACTTGATAACTAGTTAACTCGGTTGGTTAACTAGTTAACAACTTGATAACTAGTTAACAAAAATAACTGTTATCGGCTAAAAAATTTGTTAACAAGTTAATAACTTGATAAGTTATTACACTAATGTTAACTCGGTTGATTAACTAGTCAACAAAAATATTGTTATCAAGTAAAAAATTTGTTAACTAGTTAACTCGGTTGGTTAACCTGTTAGTAAAAAATATGTTAACAAGTTATCAAACAAAAAACGATGTTAACTAGTTATCAGTTAAAAAAACACTGTTAACTAGTTAACAACAAAAAAAGTGTTAACTAGTATTTTTTTAAGTAAAAAAAATTATTGAAAAAAAAATTTTCAAAAAAAAAATTGAAAAAAAAATTTTCGCCGGAAAAGTCGTCGGCCGGTCGCCGGAAAAGCCGCCGCGACGGCGGCCGGTCGCCGGAAAAGTCACCGGCGCCGGAGGCCGGTCGCCGGAGCTGAGCTGCTGGTCGTTGGAAAGATTAATTAATTTATTTATATATAATAATTAAATTATATGTGTAAAGTCTGAAATACTCCTAACAATTTAGACCATTGGATTGGTCAAAAGGTCAAAGGTGATCTAATGGTTAAGATGAAGGTTGGGATTTCCAACCCTTGGAAAGGGTTGGATGGGGATCCACATCCTAACATTACTCCCCCTAACTAACTAATTAAATTCTTCCCTAGCATTATTCCCTTTTCTTTTTTTGAAAATTGTTTACTAGTCGTCAATGTACCGCTGTGATTTTATGGAGATTACAACGACACTTTTTGTGGAAATGGTTTCGGAACAGTTCCTCTTTTATTATTTCGGAACAGTTCCTCTTTTCATTGTTCCTTTTCATATTTAGAAACAATCATATAAACAACCATTTTTAACATTATTTTGTGTTCATTGTTCCCTTTTTATTTTTAGGAACATTCATACTTAGAATTAGTTAAGGGATTTTGTTCCGCTTTCATATTTAGGAATTCGGAATAGAAACAACCTTAAAATTAGTTTGAAATATTAGTTGAACATTGTTCCTAATTAAGAATTCGAAATAAAACCCAAAATATGAAAAATTTGTTCCTAATTAGAAAATTGGAACACAACTCAGACAACAAAATGGAGAAATAACAAGACTGCAATTTAGGAACCTATCAAAACTTACAAATGTTCTCTTTACTCCATACTTCCACATACAGATAGGGAAGTACAATGGATTTTCACCCAAGATTAAATCGATGAATGAAACTCTAACTATTAAGATCGAATAGCGACATTGTAACCGAATACGATTGAATGTACAGTTTCATAAACACTAGTTTCCACAATCCATAACTGAGAAAAAAAATCAAATAACCTCATGAAAATATAAAAAAAAACCAAAATTCCCATCAGATTTAGCTTGAACCCTAGAAAATTCCAAGAACCGTTGGAAAGCTTGATGGTGAAATAAAACTCATGGGATCAATTTTCAGCAAGAGAAACAGATCTCCTTCTAAGCCTCAGGCTTGTCGGATAAACAGAGATGCAACAACCTTTGCTCCATAAAGCTGCAACGGATCTCCTTAATGAGATTATCAGAAAAGACGTCATCATGATGACATAAAGAATAAAAATAAAAGGTTGATCGGGTCGGGTCATACGAACCTCATAGAACGGCTTCGTGACTGGGGAACTGCTACCTAGATCTCAACGGTGTGGGCTTGCAACGGCGAGGACCTGCGGCGGCTGAGCGTGCGGCGACGGTCATATCGAACGCGAGGGTAGAGGCCGACGGGGCCGGCGGGGCTAGGTCGTGCAGGTCGTGGAGCGGCAGCGGCTGGATCGGTTGGGATGGAAAGTTTTTTTTCATTGTAAAAAGAATTAGATTTATGATGAAACCCCAATATTATTTACTATATATACTAGTTCTAAATGAAAATTTCGTCCATTTTAATTTAGGTCCATTAGATCTACTATCTAATCCTATGGTTCCAAGGGGTGTCCTAATATGAGGACACTAAGGGGTGTCCTAATGGTAGTAGATCCCACCCCCCTCAGCGACTCAACGTCCTGGTTGAGGTTTTCCCCACCATCGTTCAAGAGGGACGTGGATAGGCTGATACTACTTGTAACATCCCAATTCCCAACCTTTCCTAACAAGATATTGTCCGCTTTGGGCCCAACCCTCACGGATTTTTTTTGGGTGTTGGTGGGATTCGAACCCTTGACCTCCTCCTCACAAGATCAAACCCCCACCACTACGCCCCAAAACGAGTCATGTCAGTTAAGGTCGCATAGCCCATGGATCTTCCTCGTGCTTTGTCGATATGAGATTTGTCTAGGATGTCACAGTTTTTCCATCAAAATATTTTGCCTGTAGTACCCTAGAAAGTAACAACTCTGGATTTTGAAGGATTCTCCAACACCGTTTGGCTAGGAAGGCTTGATTGAAAATTATGAAATGTTGAAAATTATGAAATGTTGTTTCTTGAAAATTATTAAAGTCCAGTCCCCTAAATGTTTTGGTCGAGAGAGGCGTGACCAAGAGATCCAATGTTGTTTCTTGCTTGTGTCAACTTGGCCCCACCTAAATTTAGCCATGAGGCCATTCAAGTGCTTGCATAACTGATCTGGTAAACGGTAACAAGACATGACATAAATTGGGAGTCCAACAATTATGGAATTCAAGAGTGTGTCCCTGCTGGTTACAGGCATTGCCGTTTCTAACTAATCAGCGCAAAGAAACCTGATCTTCTAGAAATTGAAAAGTTTCTTATTTTGACCTTAAAACAATGCACGGAAGTCCAAGATAACGTTGCTTCAGGTAAAAAATAGAGACCCCTAGTGATGCCAAATATTATGACTGCTTAACTAGTGGGGTCTTCTGACTTAACAGGGACACCGATTTGGAGAGATTGACCCACAGACCGCTCATGGCCTCATAGGTGCGAAGTAGCATTTTTAAAATTTGTATTGAGGTTCGTGTGGCCTTTAAGAAGAGAATCGTGTCGACAGCGAACATTAGGCGAGGAATTTTTGGACATCGGCTATTTAGCCCAATGCCGCTTAGGGAATTCGATCGAATCGCCTGTTGGATAAGAAGAGATAATCCTTCTGAGCATAAGACAAAGAGTAGGGGGAGAGAGAGGATCTCCTTGTCGAACCCCTCTAGTCGGAGAAAAAACCATACAAGGTGCCATTCACCAAGACCTTCATTGTGGCTAATGATAGACAAGCGTGAAGAAGTGAAATGAACCGTGGGGTGAAACCAAGTGCACTTAGTGAAGGTAGAAGGTAGGCCCACTCTACTCGGTCATATGCCTTTTCCATATCAATTTAAAAGCCATGTAATGTTCGCTTTTCGAGTGGCATTTGAAGTGGTGTACTAGTTCATGGGCCATGAGGATATTATCCGTTATGGACCTATTATTTATGAACCCATTCTGGCAAGGGTTTATGACATGGGGTAATATCCTGGACAGTCGATCAGTGAGGATTTTTTAGATTATTTTATAAATGACCGTGCATAGGCCAATCGGATGGAGGTACTTCATAGACCGTGGGTCCGGAGTTTTGGGTATTAGGGTTAACCAAGTATGATTAAGGGTCAGGTAACATACGATTGGATCGGAAGAAGTCCTGTATCGCACGAGAGACGTCCACATGTATCACATTCCAATACTTTTGGAAGAATAAACTAGTGAAACCATCAGGTCCGGGAGCCTTTGTAGGACTTATGGAAAAAACTACTGTGCGGATTTCTGAGTCTGACACATCCGCAAGGAGTGTTGAATTCATTGCATCCGAAATTGTAGGAGTAACATGTAAAGACTTAAATCCACCGAGTTGAATGGGATTTCTGCCGAGAAGAGGGTTTTATAAAAATCTTCTACCACCTTATCCTTATCGGGTTCTGTGAGAGCCACAGAACCATCAAGTCATTCCAGACAATCGATACGCTTTCGTTTCTATCCCGCTTTTACTGAGCGACGGAAAAACTTAGTGTTCTTGTCCCCCGAAAGGAGCCAATTCGTACGATGTTTCTATTTCCAATATTTTCTTCTTGTGCCTTTGCTCTTGCTCTATCACCTTCTAAACGGCGAACTTCGTCCCAGTCCACTCGAGGTTGGGTAAGGGTAGTTCGTAGAGCAAGGTTCAAGTTCTGTAACCACCGTGCCGAGTTCGATGTACCGACACGTGACCACTCGAAGAGTGTATGACACACTTCCTTAGTTTATACATGAGCCTAAATTGAGCCGTGCCCTGGGTAACGAAGGAAAGGAAGAAATGTTGTACTATTAAGTCAACCACCTGGTTCTCAGCCCATCGACAATCAAAGCGAAACAACTTTTTGAAAGGGATCGGTGGAACAACTAGGGTTAGGAGGATTGGGGCATGGTCAGACTCCATTAGGAGAAGGTGCATCACCTTGCATTCGGGCCATTGGGATAGCCATTCACCGTTAAATAAATAAGAATTGGTCCAACCGTTCATCAATGGTCTCATCTAGTTGACGTCTATTGGACCAGGTGAAGGGGTCACCATGAAAGCCAATATCAAGAAGCGTACGATCTGCCATAAAATTCCGCAGAATTTATAAGCGCGCAAAAGTTGGCGGCGACCCCCAAAATTTTCAAAAGCATGTGCAATACAATTGAAATTGCCCATAACTAGAAGATGTCCTTCTAAGTTAATTAAGAGCTCACTGATGCGTTCAAATTGTGACACGGGGGTTTGAAAATCAGTTGAAAGGTGAACACTAAATAAGTAAATCGATCTGGTTCAAACTCCCAACAAACACAAATACATAATGCATAGAGATGGTCACCACACATTGAAAAGAGGAGTCCCAAGTAAAAGTCAACCCTCCTCCATTTGTTAAACCACACTCATAATGAAAACTAGGAAATCAAGTCTAGGAAACAAAGTATAATTAGCAACATAGTCTATACGTGTTTCACATAAGAATATAAACTTTGGCTGACGGATGCGCAACAAATCCCCAAGTTCACGAACTGTGGAGTCTCCACCCAAACCCCTACAGTTGCAAACTAGAGCTGTGATGGTGATTGGACGGGCCGATTGAAGTTGACCACGTCTTCCACCTTTGTAGCCAAATCAGTGCACGATAATTACTTAGGGCAACGGATTTGTGATTTTTTCATGATCGGACAAATCGCTGATGGCTTTGTTAGTTATGATCATAACTTCCATTAGGTAAATTGATTGAATCGGAATCGATGAAAAACAGAGGGTTCTTTCCCGACATCAACGTTTCTTAACTTCTTCCATGCTTCTTCTTGGGAGAAGGAAGTTCGGAAGATATGAGTTACGACACGACCGAGGATTGGTCGATTTAGGGGGAGAAACCCAATCCAACCAACAACAGGTTGTAAATTGTCGGATAACTACCGAAAAAGCAGGCAAAAGCCTCGAAAAAGATAGGAATCGCTGACAGGAGAATAACAGTTGGTTGGAGACGGTATTGGAGGGAGAGAGCATAGGGAATGAAGAACCGTTGAAGAAGAAAATGATACAGTGTAGGAGTAACCGCTGCAGAGGAAAGCCTTAACAAAGTGTGAAGTTACAGTGACGTACTAGTTTGTTTATTGAAAGAAAAGAGAGTAGACCGCATGCAACACGTACGACAACAATGCAATAAAAATAATGAACGGGGCAATACAAGACAGGATTCAGATCTACCAAGTCGACCACTAAAGAGAGAGTTGGCGGCTGGAGATTGAAGATGATGATGAAGAAAGGAAAGGATGGAGTTGTAGAAACAACTAAAGTAACTGCCTCAGAGAAACCTTTTAGAAAATAGGAAACCTGAATAAGAGTCAAATGCAGATTACTAAATTTTTTTTTTTTTTGCGAATTTAGAAATATTTGCAGTCAAAATAGGTTAATCAAATTTTGGTCGATTTTCAGTCAACTTTTTGTCGCTCGGTCATCGGTTAAAGATTCTTGAAGGTCGTGATTAACCAATTTTAATTGGTTAATGACTGAATTAACCAACTCTCACCCTTACTCACCACCAATAGTTCGGCTTCTTCGGTAGTGTTACCTAGTCTCCTCGGCTACGCGTGGCTATCGTTTAATCTGGCAAAACTGTGATTTTTTTGACATTGTAGATTTTCAATTCTCAAATAGAGTGGCTAGACTATCTTCAGCCGACTAGGCAAAATCAAGGTCTAAAAAATACCCCTTAATTTTGTCTTCAACTAAGGAGTAAAGTTATATACTATTAAATGAAAAATACTAAAGGAAAACTTTCATTTCTAGAGAAGAGATCTTGAGGAGATCTGTCAGATCTCAACAGATCTAGTGAAAGGGGCAGGTCAGGTTGCAGATCTAGAAGAAATAGGCAACGTCCGTTAATCCGTCAACAACATTTTTTTTATTGCCACTAGTTGACAAATTCAGTTTTGGTGCGAGGGTTGATGACGGGCAATGAGCATCTGATGATCGATGGATACGCCGTGTCAACACGAGGTGACGACTGTGAGCTTTAGTATGGTTTGAATTTGGATGCATCAAGGTTAGTTCTTCTTCATACCTTGCCTCCTATGGAGAAGAAATTAATGGTGAGACTCGCTTTCACGACATGGTTTGAATACAGATAGGTTCCAACCTATTCCGGAATCAGGACAATGTCCGATTAGTCCCCCTAGTGGGGTAATGAAGTTGAAATTTGTTGAAGTTGTTGATTAGGTTGCTATTGAAATTATGTTATTGTATTTCCAAGTACTGAAGGTTTAAAATGCTTTATGTGTAAATAATTCAGATTATGTATAATGAGAAATCCTATGGATTTCTTATATAAGAACTTCATTATGGGCCATTAGATCTTATAGTACCAATCTAATGGTTGATATTATTTGGGTAGTTAAAAGGATATATATGTCAAATATATTATTGAAAACTACCTAATTAGGATAATTAAGAGATAATTATGGTATCATATTAAATTCAGAAAACCCTAATTAATATTCAAAAAGTAACTGCTTCTTCTTTTTCTTTTTTGTGGTCGGCGTTGCTGAAACTCCGGCACGGCGGCTTTGTCAACTCCGGCGCGGCGGCTCTTTTCATACTTCTTCTCTTTCTTTTTTGTGGCCGGCGATTCTGAAACTTCGGCATGGTGGCTTTGTCAACTCCGGCACGGCAGGGTATTTTTTTCGAATGGCACGGCGGTTCTTGAGAGTTTCGGCGGTGGGAGAAACGTGCTACTGGTAAGTACCCTTGCTTGTTTTGTTTTGCTGGCACCCCTTCCTTGTTGTCGTTTTCCTTCCGACTAATTTAGAACGGACTGATCTTATGTAAGGAGCTTGCTTCAAGTTTGTACAGTTGGCATCTATACAAATCATTCATTTATACAAATAAATCATATACCATTCATAAGCTTTAAGTTGATTTGCGTTTTTTTTTTGGGTGTTGGGTTGTACCTTATGTTATTTGGGTGGATGATTCACATATTTTGTTCCATCCGTTTTTATTTGGTACCTATCATGTAATATTTTGTTCCATCCGTTTTTTATTTTGTACCGTTCATGTAATATTTTGTTCAATCCGTTTTTATTTTGTACCGTTCATGTAATATTTTGTTCCATCCGTTTTTATTTTGTACCAGTCATGTAATATTGTGTTCCATCCGTTTTTATTTTGTACCATTCATGTAATATTTTGTTCCATCCGTTTTTATTTTGTACCGTTCATGTAATATTTTGTTCCATCCGTTTTTTATTTTGTACCGTTCATGTAATATTTTGTTCAATCCGTTTTTATTTTGTACCGTTCATGTAATATTTTGTTCCATCCGTTTTTATTTTTCATGTAATATTGTGTTCCATCCGTTTTTATTTTGTACCATTCATGTAATATTTTGTTCCATCCGTTTTTATTTTGTACCGTTCATGTAATATTTTGTTCCATCCGTTTTTATTTTGTACCATTCATGTAATATTTTGTTCAATCCATTTTTTATTTTGTACCGTTCATGTAATATTTTGTTCAATCCGTTTTTATTTTGTAACGTTCATGTAATATTTTGTTCCATCCATTTTTATTTTGTACCATTCATGTAATATTGTGTTTCATCCATTTTTATTTTGTACCATTCATGTAATATTTTGTTCCATCCATTTTTATTTTGTACCGTTCATGTAATATTTTGTTCCATCCGTTTTTATTTTGTACCGTTCATGTAATATTTTGTTCCATCCGTTTTTATTTTGTACCGTTCATGTAATATTTTGTTCAATCCGTTTTTATTTTGTACCGTTCATGTAATATTTTGTTCCATCCGTTTTTATTTTGTACCGTTCATGTAATATTGTGTTCCGTCCGTTTTTATTTTGTACCGTTCATGTAATTTGTATAATAAAGGACAGTAGATAACTCCTGCATCATCAAACATCTTTGAAAGAACCCTATACAATGGAGAAATGATTCGATTGGACCTGTGAAATTGCTTGTGCTCAACTTTATGCAGAGCATGATTGTGGTCATCTTTCCACTCATTGATGAAGTAGCAACCAGCATCCTGATATGGATGAAAGACGATAATTGCTGTGCACCCAATCCTTTGTTCAGCTCTCAATCGTTTACGCTTCTTTGTGGCTAATTTCCCATCGTTCTTGGGGTCGAGTTCACTATCTTCCTTGTACCCCTCTTTGTTGCAAACATATCTAAGATAATGAGTTACACCAGACGAGCTTGAATTCTTTCTTACACTAGAAGCTTTGCGAACGCTAAAACCAGTGGAATGTGCATAATCTGTGTAGAACTTATAGGTTTCATCGCGTGTCTTAAATCTCAGTTTATTCCAATACTGTTCATTCTCATCTTTATCTGCAAGGTTATTATCGAGATTCGAATCTGCAGTACCAGAACCATGCTCCAACTCAACATAATCAACACCACCTACATTAATAAAAAAAAGTGTTAAATTTCATAACGAATGGTGCGACTTAAGGATAAATGATATCATCAATATGAATGGTACAATTTCACTACGAATGGTACAGAAACGTATGGATGGTACAATTTAGCCATGAATGGTACATTATAGAAATAAATGATAGCATTAATATGAATTATACAATTTCACTACGAATGGTACATAAACATATGGATGATACAATTTAGCCATGAATGGTACATTAGAAATAAATGATATCATTAATATGAATGGTACAATTTCACTACGAATGGTACAAAAACATTTGAATGGTACATTTTAAAACATAAATGAAATCATTAATATGAATGGTACAATTACACAACGTGTGGTACAGAAACATTTGAATGGTACAATTTAGGCACGGACGGTACATTTAAAAAAAATAAATAAAACAATTAATATGAATGGAACAATTACACAACGAATGGTACCCACATTAGTAAACGGTGAAATCATATCGCTAAAAAAATATACATAGAATGCAATTCATAAATCAGTGATATCAACAACAAAAACAAAATGATTTGAATTAAAATTAAACGACAAGCATTGTGTTACTAACCTTCTTCATCAACTTCATGAATATTACTCTGTTCGATCAACAAATGATCGTCCTTAGTGCCTACATGTTCATCAACAAATGGTTCATTCAAATCAAAATCATGAAGAACACCATTCTTGTTTGAATCCATTTCATGAGAGATAGAAAAAATTGAAAAAACAAGATGAGAAAGTAAAGTTTTGACCAAAAATATTGTTTTTAGAAAAAAAAAACAAAAATAACCGCCCCATTACTAACACCACGTTGGTTAGGGGATTTATTAAAATGTAATTTTTTTATTACTAAACATTTACCGATTTACCCTTTGGTACATTTAGTATCACTCAATTACGGTTATTACGGTTACAAATCCAACGGCCCAGATTTGATTTCTTAAATAAGAAATATTAAAGATTTCTCACCATAAAATCTCCCTGAATAATTCGTGGATTGATAAATGTCTTAAATCGTTTGAGTCCAGTTTTCACTTTAGAACCCATTTTTCTTTCTCTTCTTATCTGACATGGTATGCTCTTGTGCACTCGAACAATCTCTTGAAAGGTTGTTTTTTGCTTGCTGATATTAACATTGAATCTTAGTGAATGACCGGTTCCAAAAGCATTGGAGTATTAGAAGGCGAAATCAGGGATTGAAAATGTTGGTTTTCTCACAGGAAGGCGTATTCATAGCAGGAGTTGCAAGTTCCAACTTGCTTCTCTGAACTCATTGATTGGAATGAGTATTATAATGGAAAATCTCACTTAACACTAGGCGAAGATGGTATGTGATCAGTCTCCCTTAGCATCTTTATATGCTTGGATTTTGTTCTTCATCAATCTCCTTTGTTTGATTTTTTTTTTTTTTACGATTGTGAAGCAGTTAAGGTTTTCATGTCCCTTTATCTCGTCGTTCTCGTGAATGAGTTTTTTCTCAAGGAATGTATTCTTTTTGGTTGACTAATTTTAATTTTGTCAATCTAGATTGATAACTTTTTGGATTCAATCATTACAAATTATTTTTTACATAACTCTTTTTTTTTTTTTTACATAGGCAGCTCCTTTCGGAGATACGGAGACAACAAGCACAAACAAGGAATTGAACATCAAGTCCCAACCCGGGAAGTCATGTCTACCTCCACGACTCCCGGGAGGTTAATCAGGGCCAAACGAGCCACGTAATGGGCGGCCCTGTTACCTGAACGGCGAACCGTCATGAAGCGCCATTAAGGAGCTGAAATCCTGATACGAAGAATCTCTTGGAAAGCAACAGCTCACCATCCCATTCCATGTTAACCTGGGAAAAGAGTGTCGTCCTAACTTTTTGGATTCAATCATTCCAAATTATTTTTTACATAACTTTTTGGACAACCTAGTTTTTTTTCCAATCAATTGGTAAATGTATTTTGAAATAATGACAAAATTAACTCTCCTTGATTGCCGCAGAAAATATTTTGATTTATTTGCTAGTTAGTTAATTTCCATTCTGAAATTGATATCTTAAATCACGTTGATCAGAAACGGAAGAATTGGGTAATGTTGATAGATTTTAATCCATAATCTTTGTTTAGCTTTCATTTTGGGTAAAGATTAAATGTTGAAGGCCAATTGTCACTTGATTAATGCCTGATTGATTGCATATGAAATCCATCCTCTTGATTTTCGATTGGAAAATCTTATCTTTGTAGGAATGAGACGGAGAAGATTAGTGTTATTTTGGTAAGGATATTTGATCTAGAAATTTCTTAAAGAAAATAATTAGAACTTTCTTTCTTCGGGAATCCCTTTACTGTAATGTTGACGTAATGACTATTTAAATAAGGTTTGTTGACTTGTTTTGAAAAATACAATTCACTTTCTTTCGAATCTAATTTCTATGGAAAAAGCAAATAGTTATGTCGAATGAAATTGCTCCAATTCCCATTGTTGAACCACTTGTTGTCAATCTTAACAATGAGGTTTTGTAGGAAGCGAATGAGAGGGTTGAACGTAGTTGTCTGGTCTAAATTTTCTAGGATTTCCCAGCGCCACTACAAGCTGTTCGTAGAACAGTTGATGTAGTTTGGAAATGTAGAGGAGGTCTTCGCATATATGAAGCGGGCTTCGAGCTATACTAGTTCATCTTCCCATAGGTGCAGAAAAGAAACTAGGTGCTCAAAGCACAACCATGGTCCTTCGAACTCAACATCGTGGACATGATTAGGTTTGCCACTCCTTCAGAGACTCTTTTCAATCAACTTCAGTTCATGGATATTGTTGTCAAGTTGGCAGGAATCCCAATCGATTGTCGAACCCTAGCCTTTGGCCGACAGATGCTGGATCAGATTGGGGAGGCGCGAAAGGTTAACTTTTTCATTGTAGAAAGTGCCAAAAGTTTTTTCATCAAGGGCTTGGTCAAATTGGACCTAATTGGATCAAGGGTTGGGAGAATCACCGCTCGATTCCCAGAGGGGTGTTTCTTTTTTGTATACTTTCAATATATTCAGGTTCCAACCATATGCTATCAATGTGGAATCATTGGTCATATCTATTCTATTTTTTTGTATTCTTGCTTGGAATTGTCGTGGAATTGGTTCTCTTTTTGAATAATGAGCTTTAAACAGTTGGTAAGTCGTACAAGACTGACCTTTCTTTTTATTTGTGAAACTCATGCAAGTAGAAAGATGGTAAAAGATAAAATGTTTGCAGCTGGCTTTCAAACCTTCAACTTATGTTAGGGGAAAATAGAAAATAAGGTATTGTTCTTGCATGGGACTCATAATTAAATTGTCAAAATATATTTTCCTTATGTTAGGGGAAAATAGAAAATGAGGTATTGTTCTTGCATGGGACTCATAATTAAATTGTCAAAATATATTTTCCTTACCTTATGCAATTGACATTGTTGAGAAGATTTCACCAAACAATAAAATTTACAGTTTTGGGGTTTATTTGTCTACAAAAATCCAAGAAAGGGGCAATCAATTGCATGTCATCCGTGACAATGTTCTTAATTTGGATGGACCAACTGTTATTGGAGGAAATTTTAATTGCATCACTAATATATCGGAGAAGGAAAGGGGCATCCCACCAAATCCGAGGGCTATCGCAGATTTCCTTGAGTTTATTTTATATCTACAATTAATTGATGTGAGTTTCATTGGTCCCAAAATCACATGGTCAAATAAAAAAGTTATACCTGAAAATGCAATTAGTAGTAGTAGTAGATTAGATAGGTTCCTCATATCTCTTCAATGGTTAGATGCTTGGTCAGAAACGACTGTTACACAATATATACTTCTAGTTCAGACCACTTAGCTATTCACCTCTAGTATACCCAACGAGAGTCACCAACTAGAATGTTATTCATATTTGATGAAAGGTGGATGAATAATGACGAAATAAGAAATATAATCATCAATTCTTTGCGATTACTAATGACAGGATTTCCAATGTTCAAAGTTGTGTCCAAGTTGAAAAGACTACGACATAAACTTTTTGAATGGGTAAGAGCAAATTCAGCAAGGAAAATCCGAAGCTTGGAGGAAGATATCACCAGAGAAAAATTTAAATCCCATTTTATTGGGAAATAGTTGTTGGCTTGGAAACAGAGTTAGGAAAAATAATACATCAAGAAGAGTTATATTGGAAACAAAGATATAGAACAAAATGGAACCAAGACGGAGATAACAATACGTCCTTCTTTCATCAAGCGGTTGCTCAACAACGAAGAAGGAATGAGGTTGAATCTCTTATTGAATAAAAAGTGGAGTGTCAGGGAATACTTGGGAGGAAATGAGAGAAATTGTAATTAATTTTTACTCGGAATTATTTAAGTCATCCCCATCGATTTTTAGACGAAGAATTCGATCAATTCTAGAGTCTAGGCAAGTCAATAATTTTGATATTAAAAAAGTAGTGTTTTAAATTTGACCAATAAGGCTCCATTGGTAAAACCAAAAGAATGGAGTAAGTTGCGTAAACCAAAAGAACAAGGAGGGCTTGACTTTAGAGATTTCAATAAATTTAATCAAACTCTATTGACAAAACAAGGATGACGAATCCTTAATAACTCCGATTTGCTCTTATCCCATGTTATAAAAGGTAGATATTTCTATGATTCAAATTTATTTAAGCAAAATTAGGATATAGACCTTCACACGGGTGAAGAAGCATTTTCCATGGAAGGGATATCTATAAATCTACAAATATATATAAGCGTTTTAGCCTTTTTCCTATTGCTACTTAGGATTCTCCATGCCTCTCCTTAATTGTAGGAAATTGGCCAATCAATGAATTTTATATAATTTAAATTTATTAAAAATATTTTTTTAATAAAGGTGATAATTTTTCAGTAACTACAAGACTCGAACCCACAATCTCAAGGATAAAATTATGTGCTTTACCAACTAAGCTAGACAAATTAATTTATAATAACATTAAAACATTAAAGCACATTGCTCATATGTATTTTACTATACAAATTGAAGCACATTTCACCCTTAATGGTTAGCACATTCATTAGTTTTATGATAACAAATAGTTTATTGTAGAAATACACTACCAAGTTGAATAGATAGTAGAGTGAATGAAATTATGATAATAGTTTATTCTGAGATGATGATACTTTTTTTAAATGGGCTCTGTGTTGTTTAATAATCGGGCTCGACGCTCTGTGTAGAATAATTAAATCATTATATTGGATAATGTATTTGCTCACATGAATTTTGAATAGACATTCAAGATAACTAAGCCATTGATTAATTCCCTTTAAAAAAGTCATTGATTAATGGTCAATGATCGATTTGCATAAAGCTAAAAAATTTATGAATATTTAAGAGAAGTATTTTTTCAGTTAATATATCTATTGAGCTACAAAAAACTGAAGAAATAAAGTTGTACCTTAGTAACATCAATGGTGAGTGCAGTTATGAGTGTATACGAGTATGAGTTATGAGATCGTAAGTGAAACACGTTACATGCCATTAAGTATTAACAAATTCAGAGTATCGATCGAGTTGTGTTCAGTTTGAATTGGGCGTATTCATTAAACATACATGCATTCATATAATATGATCCTTATTTTCAAATTGTTTTAAGTTTTAAAGGGTCAATTGAACTTTCATTTTTCATTATGTTTAACTATTCCTCAGTTTTTTATAGTGATAGTTTCTTTAGTCTCCACTTTAGTTGTTTGCATATGCTTTGAGAGAATTGCAATTTTATCACTACAAAAAAAACGGCTTATAGTGTCGGTTGAAACGTAGCATTTTAGCGTCGGTCGGTCAACAGCCGACGCTAAGCAGTTGACTTCGCGTCTTAGCAGTCGGTTGATTGTCGACCGACGCTAAAATTAGTGTGTCAACCGACGCTATAAGCCTTCCCTGGTTTGATTTTTGGTTAACCGGACGGTTAGATCAGCGTCGGTCAGGAGAAACAATTTAGCGTCGGTTATGATCGACGCTAAAATGCGTGTAAATAACGTCGACTTACACGCGTTTTAGCGTCGGTCATCGACCGACGCTAAAACGCGAACATATAAAAACCCCACACAGACGACATAAATCAGTATGCAACTCCTCTTCAAAGCTTGAAGTTCTCTCAACTCCCCAAATCCTCTGAAATTGCCGGCATTCGAGCTAGGAGCTGCTGTGACGCTGTTCTCACCTCCCGTGCTTCTTTGACATCTCCTCCTGTGTATCGGTGTAAGTTATTTAATTTCTAGATTGTAATTTAAATTTCGTTTATTTTGTAGAGAATTAGAATTGTATATTTTCTGATTATTTAGGATTGTAGAGAATTAGAATTGTATACGTTGTGATTATTAGAATTGTAGTGAATTGAAATTGCTGTGACTCCTATAATAGTATTGAATTGTAGATTGTAATTTAATTTTCGTTTAGTTTCTAGATTGTATGTGTCAATAGCATTGTTGTGGATTGAAATAGTTATTCTGATTAGTTCTAATTGTACATGTTGTGGTTATTTTCTCAGTGCCCGTATCGAGTAGTTATTTTCTCGTGGTTCTGTCTTCTGCCTTTTTGTCACTCACCCCGGTTAAGGTATGCATTTGTTGTTTTTTTTTTACACGTAAATTAATTGATTGTAATATGCATGTCTCATAAAAATGATTAAACTTGTATAGTAATATGTATGTTGTCAAGATTAATCTAATTCCTAGTAATATGTATGTTTTCACTATGATCAATTATAATTTTTTTTAAATGAGATTAATTAGTAGAATTGTTTGTTATTTTTAATTAATTGTTAGAATATGATTAATATTAGAATTCATTGGTTGAGTTAGGGTTTGTTTTTTAAGTTAACTAAACTCAGTAGCATATTGCTAGCTACTTCATGGTAATTTCGTACAAACACTAGTTACTAGTATATTATTTGGTACTACATGATTCTAAATTAATGTTATAACATCTTAGCATTTTACCTAAGTTAACTTATATATTGATTATGATCTCCAGTACTGAGAATCTATTCCCTACACTAAATCAGGTATCTCCTAATGGATAAATCTTGGATTAACACCCCAAGATTATCACCGGAGTACATGACTGGCTTAGAAAGCTTTTTGATTTTTGCTTTCTCCAACAACAACGACGGAGAGAAAATAGTCTGTCCATGTCCAAAATGTGGATTCAAGAAGTGGTTGTGTAGAGATGATGTGTACGAGCATTTACTCCGCAAGCCATTTCCGCCAGGATATACTGTTTGGGATCGACATGGAGAGCGACATGCATTTGTTATGCGTTTACTTTATTATTTTACTAATAACAAATTCCTTGTCGAAACCAAATTTCTTGGAAAGCTGAAATCTTTTGTCAGAAATCGATCCCAGCCAGAAGGTTCAATTGCAGAAGTTTGGATTTCTGAGGAGATTATTACATTTGTATCCTTATACTACGAAGATGGAGTTGAAACTCGTTTCAACCGTGGGTCTCGACTCCATGATCAAGTGAGAGATGAATCCCTTGGCATATCCAAGTTCCCTTCAATTGGACGTCATGTTGGTGGTGAACACCCCTATAAGTTAAATGATATGGAATGGTTACAAGCACACCGACATGTCCTTATAGGGGCTAATGAAGTCAGTCCTTTCCTACAGTAAGTACATATACTAAACTGCACTTATGGTGTGACTACTATTCTATTTTAGTTCTTCTCTATTGAATATGAACTTACTAGGGAGTTCCAAGCAATCACAAAACATCGATTACGAGGAAGATCAACAGCTGAAGTTGAAAAAGTTGTACATAGAGACTTTGTGCAATGGTTTAGGAGTCGTGTAAGTATACTATGAGTTTCATTAACCTTTGCATGACGACAACTTCCAATCATCTAGTTTGTGATATAGTATTATTTTTATTGTCATTTCACAGATACTAAATGATACCCAAGTAGTACATTCGAATAATCTAAGATTGTTGGCACGAGGACCTTCTCGACAAGCTTATCAGTATACTGGTTACGACGTGAATGGTTATCGTTTCCGTACAGTTAGTCGTGATAAGGGTCTCAGTACTCAGAATAGTGGTGTGTACGGCAGCTATGAAACTCATAGTTATTCTAGCTCAGTGGACAATCGACCTCACACAAGCGAACTCGCGTACTATGGAAAGTTAGAAGACATACTTGAGCTGAATTATTATGGAGATTTCCGTGTGGTATTATTCAAGTGTAAATGGGCTAACACTCACAATCCAAGGTATGTGAAGAAAGATAGGTTGGGGTTCACACAACTTAATTTCTCACACTTGCTATACACGGGAAGTCGCTTAGATGACGAGCCATTTATTGAAGCAAAGGTGGCCCGAATGGTCTACTATGTGGAAGATAAGGTGGATAAGCGCTGGTGTATTCCTGTACATATCAAACCCAGAGATGTCTACGACATGGGTGATGAGGAAGGCAACTTAGTGCATGAGAGTGAGATGATTATGAATCCAGAGTTGTCTGATTTTGATAATTCCACTGATCTACCCCTAGCCAGGCCTGGAATTGCAGAGTTCGATGATTAACTAGTGTTTGGTAAAATTATTTTGATCTAAGTGTTATTGTTCTATATTCAATACTCGAATGTTTGACATAAATATTTGGATTTGGATTTGCAGATATGGCTCCTCGTTCAGGTCCTTGGATGGTAGAGCTCATCGATCCAGCAGGAGTTAGGACTCAGGAGCCTGTGGCTAGTAGCCAGATTTTGAGCCTTCGTGATGGCAAGAAGGTCATCATGCCTTGGGGGCCTCTAGGGCCTACGGCTGTGGGCCCCACCGCTCTGTTGGGCCAGTTCACGGTTTGCTGGGTAATGACCAGAACCTCATCCCACTACAGTATGAGGAGTGGCCCAACGTGACGGAGGGAGAGAAGAATGATTTGAAGGCTATTGTGTTTGTAAGTATTCAAATATGAAATTCATTCATGTGTTATGTAAATTTAATAATAAGTACTAATTTATAATCATTGAATTTGATGCAGCGTTGTATCGTGATTGAGCCACCAGAGCTGACAGACGCTGCGACTAAGTACATCATGGAGGATATTGGCAGGAAGTGGAAGGACTGCAAAACCCGCCTTTGGAGAAGTTATGTGGTTAACACATACAAGAATAAATTGAAGAAGGAAGCTGAAGAAGCGGGCTAGGACTTCGACTGGGATGAGTTTGTGGAGATCCCTAGGGCGTGGGCAATAGAACACAAGCCGGGCAGGATCTCTGCGCCTATGTGGGCACAGTTTGTGGATATCAGACTGAGACCCGATATGGTGGTAAGTCGATTACAAATTAAGCATTATGTGAATATATTATATCAACGTACATCATTTAAATGAATAACATTTTGTAGGCGAGATCTCGCAAGAATTCAGTCGCCCGGAGGACTTACACCTCACCCCACACTGGAGGGTCAAAGAAGTTGCGAGTTAGAGGACTGGAGTTGGTAATAATTCAGTTCAAATTGCTAATAATTTTTGTGTATTAGTACCTTTTAGAAAGTGTATTCATATTGTTTAGTTCGTACACTTGTAGGCAGCTAAAAGGGGAGGAAATGCGCCCAGTAGAGGTGAGTTGTATGCTATCACTCACACAAAGAAGGATCAGACTTATAAGTACTTGATCACCTATTCCAATCTAACAAAATAATCTCCAATAGTGTCTATTTAATTAACTTTGGTTTGTGAAACCCATTTGTGTCATCAATGTGCAGCCTCGGATTCTGGAGCTGACCCGTGATCCCACAGTCCCGACATTTCCTTCTGCGAACGATGCACTCGGACTTGTCTATCCGAAGGAGCACAGTGGTAGAGTTCGCGGTATGGGAACTGGCGTGACTCCCTCCCAGGTAATGTAATGCAGTATATGATATATGTAAATTTAAAATAGTCAAATTCTAATTATTTGTTGTCTTTGTCTATTCAGGTTAATATGAGTAGGAGACGTGGTGGAGCAGTCGGTGGATCGAGTTAGGATAGTAGTTCAGCTACTACCACTCACGTCTTCGGCCATTGTCCCGCCGAGGATCGAGTGAGAGTGTTGGAGGCAGAGGTCCAGCGCTTGAGCCATCTGGAGGAGGAGGTTCAGCGGCTCAGCCAGTTGGTGGGTTCATCTTCTAAGGGAAAAGGGAGTATGCCCCAGATATGGATGCCCAGGACATGGACTCGTACGATGACGAGGAGGATGAGTAGGTAGCATGTGTTTTAGGTGTTTTAGGGGATGTTTAAGGTGCATGTGTTAGAACAATGTTTTAGGAGGATGTTTTCGACATTTATAGAACAATGTTTATTCAGTATGTTTATTGATTGGAAAAGTGAATTGTGAAAATGAAATTGATGTATGCAGGGAAATTTATGCAGGTATTGGCAGTAGAAGAGTATGAGAAAATGAAAAAATTAAGCAGAATTCTGCCCACTGGAACCTCTAATAGCGTCGGTCGGACCTATAATACCGTCGGTCACAACCGACACTAAATGCTACTGCAGGTCAACGCGTGGTTGACCAGACACCCGCGTTTTAGCGTCGGTCTAGCAATTTAGCGTCGGTCAGACATATCGATCAACGCTATTTGCTAACCACTGAGCCGGTTGGTGGTTCGACCGAAATAATATAGTGTTGGTTGGCACGCGTTTTAGCGTCGGTTGACCAAACGACCGACGCTAAAGTTTAGCGTCACCAAATCTGGCGTCGGTTTAGCCGACCGACGCTATTTATTTTGGCGTCGGTCATGACCGACGCTAAAACGCGTGTATGACCGACGCCAAACAACTGTTTTTTTGTAGTGTATCTTCCATTTATATTGAACTGAATTTTGTTGCTAAATTATTTGAAGGACTCCAAGTTTGGTAAGTCATAATTTCATTTGATCAAGGATCAAACTGCTAAAATTTTAAAATTTACGAATTAAGAGAATTATTTGTGATTTAAAATATTTATTGATCGAGAGAAAACTAAAGAAATAAGGTCATACCTTAGAAAGATCAATGGTGAGTGAAGCCATAAGTGTATAAGAGTATGAGTCATGAGATCGTAAGTAAAACGGGTTACATGTTATCAACTATTAACAAATTTGGATTATTGATTGAGTTGACTTAGTTTGAATTAGGCAAATTCATTAAACTTAAATACATTCATATAACATTATCATTATTTTCAAATTATTTTAAGCTATAACAGACAAATTGATGTTTCATTTTTATTACGTTTAACTATTTCTTAAAATATTTTTTTACAGTAATGGTTTATTTAGTCTCGAATTTATTTGTTTGCAAATGCATCTTGCAATTTTTTCCATTTGTCTTGAACTATATTTTATTGATAAATTATTTGAATAATTAATTAATTTGATCAAGGATCAAGCTGCATAAATCTTAAAAATTATGAATATTAAAGAGAATTATTTCCAATTAATATATTTATTAGGCTAGACAAAATTGTACAAATAAAGTTTGTACGTTAGTAAGATCAAGGGTGCAGAGTTCATGAGTGTACCGTAAGTAAAATTGTCATTAACTATTAACAAATGAAGAGTATTGATCGAGTTGTGTTAGTTTGAATTGGGCATATGTATTAAACCTAAATACATTCATATAACATGATATTTATTTTCAAAATTTTTAAGTTTTAACGGGCCAATATAATCGAGGTTTCATTTTTCATTATGTTTAAGAATTCCTCAAAATAATTTTTTAACATTGATGGTTTATTTAATCTCGACTTTATTTGTTTGAAATGCTTCAAGAAAGTTACAATTTTATTTTTCATTTGTCTTGAAATTACCTTTGTTGGTAAATTATTTGAAGGACTCCAAGTTTGGTAAGTCATTAATTAATTTGATTAAGCTACATAAATTATTAAAATTTATGGATATTTAAGAGAATTATTTTTTAATTAATATATTTATAATATAGAGAAAACTAAGGAAATAAGATTCTACCTTAGTAAGATCAATGGTGAGTGAGGTCATGAGTGTATAAGAGTATGAGTCATGGGATCGTAAGTAAAATGAGTTACATGACATTAACTATAAAAAAATTGAGAGTATTGATCGAGTTGAGTCAGTTTAAATTGAGAATATTCATTAAAACTAAATACATTCTTATAACTTGATTCATATTTTAAAATTCTTTTAATATCTAACCGGCCAATTGATGTTTCATTTTTCATTATATGTTCAACTATTCCAAAAATAATTTTTTTTTACGATGGTTGATTCTTTAGTCTCGACTTTATTTGTTTGCAAATGTTTCGCGAGAGTTGCAATTTTGTTTTTCATTTTCATTTTTATTGAATATTTTTGGCAAATTATTTTGAAGTACTCAAAATTTGGAAAGTCGTTAATTAATTTGATCAGGGATCAAACTGCATAAAACATAAAAAATCATGAACATTTAAGAGAATTTTTTTCAATTAATATATTTAATGATATAGAGAAAACTAAAGAAAAATGTTATTTTAGTTAGATCAATGGTGAGTGAGATCATGATGAAAGAGTATGAGTCATGAGATCGTAAGTAAAATGTGTTACATGTCATTAGTTATTAACAAATTTAAAGTATTGATCGGGTTTATTAGTTTGAATTAGACATATTCATTAAACCTAAATACATTCATATAACATGATCCTTATTTCCAAATTATTTTAAGTTTTAAAGGCCAATTGAGGTTCGAATTTTGTTTATGTTTAACTATTCCTCAAAAAAAATTATAGTGATGATTTATTTAGCCTCGAGTATTGTTTGCAAATATTTTGAGAAATTTGTATTTTTTTTCCATTTTTCTTAAATAGACTTTTGTTGGGAGAGCATTTGAATTAATATTTGGTTTAGAGTATCACTAATTCGAAAAGTTTGTTTGAATAAAAAGTAAAATTCTAATGTATTTTTTCCTTTTCAATGATCATAAATGAACCTATTTTATTTGAGTATGTAATTAAAATTAATTACTGTCCCAAAATATCTTATAGTTAATCACAATATTTAAATTAAATATTATATTTTTTGGGTGTGTATAAAGAATCATCTAGCTAATATATGAGTATTTAAAATTAGAGAGATATAATTTAAAACTCTCTCTTTAATAATAGGATATTAACCTATCATATATTTTGTTTCTTCTGATTTTAAATTATTCAACAAATTAAATTATTAATAAATAAAATTCCAAATAGTTTTTAAACATAATAAAGTTTAGGAAAAAGTAAAATTCTTCATTTTAATTGAAATTATTAATTTATATTTTAAAATAAAATGTGTGACTCACTTTTTAATTTTAGTTTATTTCTATATTTTCTACTTTAATCTGTTTAATTTCTCACTATGTAATATGTTAACTAATTTGACCCACTGAGTGTTCGTTTAAAATTAATCAATCAATTCAATTTTTTTTTGTTAATTTACAATTTATTAAAAATAATATTAAATCTATCATTATAAAATAATTTTTTTTATTAATTATACTTAAAAATAAATATAACATATCGGCCAACGAGCCGAAACAATACTAGTATTGATTAAAGGAATTAGATGACAAATTGGGAATGGAAAGACCATAAAAATCTTTAAGGATCCATGGATTCCAAACATCCCTCCAAGCATCTATTTTAAAAATATCAGTGATGAATCTCCCCTGGCTAATCACGTTGTGTCTGATTTATGTTTATGAATTTGTGGAATGAGCCAAGATTAATGGAGGTGTTTCCCACGTTAGTTGTGAAAAAAATATTATCAATTCCTCTTCCCCTTTTCAATTATAAAAAAAAAATCCTCTTCCCCTTTTCGAGGTTAATGATGAAATTTCTTGACAATTTTTAAATTCTGGGGTATATACAGTGACGTCAGGATATAAATTAATATCACAAGTACCAATACAAGAGGATAAAATTGGTCTGTCTCCTATTGACGAAAAATTATGGAAGGCCATTTGGAGTCTCGAGATTCAACCAAAGTTAAAAAAATTTCCTTGAAAATTAATGCATTATATCCTACCCATAAAGACGGTATTAAAGAAAAAGATAAAAAATTCTCTCAGACTTTTGCCCAGTTTGTTAGGAATATGAAGAAACAATTGAACACTTGTTAATGTTTTGTATCCTGGCTACAAAATTGGCAGCTTCACTGAGTTCTTTTCAAGACCCAAACATAGTTATAACATAGCGAGAAATTTTGCAAAAGCAGGTTGTCTCCCCACAAAAGGTCCTTATCTTTTGGTGGAGAATATGAAAATCTAGGAATGAGGTTATTTTCAACTTTAAACATATACACCCAGACAGTTTAAAAGAATGTTTTGAGGCCCACCTAAAAAAACAAGAGGCGACCAACAACCTCGCAAGAACACAACCACCACGTCAACAAGAACACTACCATCTAGTAATTGGTTCAAAGTGAATGTAGATGGGAAAATCCTGAATAATAAAGGGGGGTGCAATAGGCATGGTGGTGAGAGATTTTCACGAAAACACACTGTTCGCAGGTGGTCATAATTTTTTATTTATATGTGACCCGTTCACAATTTAAGCCTTAGCAGTTAGGATGACCTTACTCTGGATTAGAACCTCAAATTTAGAGAACTTAATAATAGAAGGTGACGTTGACCAGGTACACTGTCGAGTTTTTTATCCTAATAAATCACACCCGCTGGCAGGGGCTGTAATTCATGAAATAAGAACTCTTCTCAGAAGGATGTCTGGGTGATATATAGGACTATAAAAAGAACAAGAAATTAAGCACATGATGTGGCAGAGTTTGCACTTAATTTTATGCACCATGGTTTCATTATGCATAATCTAACTCATTTTGTTGTCCAAAATGAAAATTAAGGACTTAGCAAAAGTGCGTAGATTCAACCTTTAACGTTAAGCCACCCACCCCTTCTATTCTTTTAGTTATGTTTTTTTCTTTCTTTTTTAGTTAGGATGGTGCACGATCTATGGTCCTCTAACCTTGGAGACATAAAGAAAAAAAAATTGAAGGAGAAAAGTTGTAAAACAAGGGTACTAAAGGATAATTGGGGTAGTAAAGTGGCATTTATGTCATCGAAATTTGGGAGACCATAAATGTGTGGTCTACTAATTTTTTATTCCATTTAATTCTAACAGAAAAAATAACAAGGCTCAGACTCGGGGTGGGGTGTGCGCCTTAGCCTTAGTCGCGGAGTTGTCACGTTCACAATACGATCAAACACTAGGGAATGATCGAGAATGTTAATGTTAATGTCATTCAATGAATCGGCAGTACCAAAGTATGCATGACATATCCAATTGTTGTAGCTTGCCATCGCTTCTAGGGGGAAAAGCTACCATTAGTACACCTCAAAGTGTCCTCATATGAAGACACCTCTTAGAATCGTAGGATTTAATCTTACAGATCTGAAGGCCAAATTAATTGGACATAAGGGTAATTTCAATGTTTTATTTACCACAGATTTTAATTATTATTTATTAATTTTCGGATTTGCAGTTACATTGCTAATTTTTTATTCATTTTCTGCTCCTTTTTTTGCTCCATTTAATTTATGATTAAATTAATTATCCTTTTTTTAAACTACTTCTTCATCTTCTTCTCTATGCTCGGCCGTTTTTGTTGTGTATCTCCGACGATTTTTATTTGAAATTAGTTTTCTAACACTTTTTTTGTGAAAATTGTTTCGAATCAATTCCTCTTTTATCATTTCGGAACAGTTCCTCTTTTATTGTTTCAGAATAGTGATTCATTTCAAAAGTAATGGAACATGTTGAAAATCGATTTTGATAATGGAACAAAATATACGGAACAATATATGTTCCATAAGTAACTATACGGAACAATATCTGTTCCATAGTAACTATACGGAACAATATCTGTTCCATAAGTAACTATACGAAACAATATCTATTCCATAAGTAACTATACGGAACAATTTCTGTTCCATAATATCAAATAACAACCATACCGATTTCATTTCAATTCAAACAAGAACTCCAAAGAAAATCGTAGAAATTAAGCATTTTTCATAGGAATTACAAAACCACCACTTAAGTTACAGAACCAACCCAAACGTCACTTAACTTCTGAAACTAACAGAATGATCCATGAAATTTGTCCAAATGAGGTTTTGTTTCTGGAAATCGACAAAAACAACTTTGAATGCCTAGAAACATCCATCTCGTCGTCCTGATTCCACCAGTCCTGACAGTTCGTCGATCGGAGCTCTAACGAGGGAGTTATGGCCGAAACTCTGAGTCACCAATCGAAGGTTCCTCACTGACCTGTCAAACGAACCCTTAAAAGCCAAACTCCCAAACACACCACAGATTTACTGAAAACACAGTTGGGTAACTTATCTTTCTAAAAATAATAGAACAGTCACTGAACTTTCAAGAAACTTCAACCAGGTTTCTTGTCTTTTCCGATGAAGTGTTAACCGTCGGCGGAACGTCCGACCACCTTCGCCTCCGCTCCCACTCTCTTGGAACCCGTGGAAACAACGCCGCCGCCCCGACTTCTAAACCAGTTGCCGCCGGTGGCTGCGCCTTGGTTCTGCTTCCCTTCGTTCGTTGCCGCCACTCCCCCGAGATGCGGCAAGGCGGCGGCGAGGCTGGTGAGATCTGATGCGGTAGATCTGGTTTGACGAGGCTCGCGAGGCTAGCGGCGAGGATGGTGTGGCGACGGGGCGAGGCTGGCGAGGCTAGCGGCGAGGCAACGACGGTAGATCTGATGCGGCGAGGCTAGTGTGGCGGGGCGAGGCGGCAGCGGTAGATCTGATGCGACGAGGCGGCGGCGGTAGATCTGATGCGGCGAGGCGGCAATGGTAGATCTAATGCGGCGAGGCAGCGAGGCTGGTGTGGCGAGGCGGCGGTGGGATTAATTTAGGGTTTGTGAAAAATAGAGGCTGGTGTAAAATAGAATTAGGGTTTGTGAAACCCTAATATGATTTAGTATATATAGAATTTTTAAATTACTATTTTGTCCAGATTAATTTAGGCCATTAGATCTACCTTCTAATCCTACGGTTCTAAAGGGTGTCCTAATATGAGGACACTAAGGGGTGTCCTAACAGTAGTAGATCCCGCTTCTAGGACCTCTATAGGGCGACGGACCTGGACTGTGTATTGGTTGGCCCACGTAGTGGGAAAATTTCTCCACTCCCAATGCATGCAACCGATTGATACAATCATCCCATGAAAACCACGACCATAGGATTTCTGGAGGAGTTTCTCCAAATCTTCACAAGTAGTTTCGTTTCGTGCAAGTATTGAGCCCGACCCATAACAATTGACGACATTGCAGAATTTCTTGAGGTTCGTCAAGGCAGTGCTCTCACCAAGTTGGAAGTATTCATCGAAAGAGTCAGCGGTCATCCAAATGTTAGCATGCGAAGAGCGACCATGATCTTCAGTTCTAGCGATAATGAACGACCTATCGCATCACGTCTGCTAGCAAATGCGTCGTCATTATCCACCCCACCCGCAACAATGCGACAGAATAACACCATAAATATGCAAAAACATCGTCTGAAGTTCCACTCATCATACTTTGATGGCATACCATCACTGCCAAATTAATCCCCCATCAAACGATTATGCACAACTGCCTTATCATTTCTAACGGGGCATTAGTTGGCGGTTCTCCGATGACGTGTTGGACGTTCTTTCGCCAATCGTTTGAGATGAAGTTGACGTTGTATCTCAAACATTTGGAGCACATTGTACTCCTCCTCAGCTGATGATGAAGAATCAAATGAAGAGGATGAAGATGACAAAGAATCCATTTAAAAAGATGACGAGTTTGATGAAGAAAAGTGTGAGTTGTTAATCATATAAGAAAGTTGTATTTTATAAAAAATAAGATGTTTCTACATTATTGATGAGTAGTGATAGTGGACATAGGAGATTGATGCCTCACTAAACAAAAATCAATTATTTTTTAAACAATAATATATGGGCAGGTTTGGATAAAGGTGTTTTAATATATCACTAGACCAATGCGACCATGTATCAACTGGCCATATATAATTGGAGATGTGAACCATCACTGAAACAATATAGAATAAAACTAAACAATAATATGTATTGAAAAATGATTCAAATTTTATCGAATATTCGTATTGAATTATCATGAACGACTGTAAAAGATTTAAATTTGTAAAACTTTATTTGCATGTAGATAAGTTAGATTTATAAAAATGAAGCAAAAATTTAAGAGACTCACTGAAATGGTTGCAACAAATACAGTTTTCGAGGAGGCTAAAGAGACAAAATAAGGGGCTTTTCACCGTAATAAATAGATAAATGAAACTATGTACCAAAATCAATACGTTCTGAAAGTATGAACATATATAGGTATTAACGCCCAGGCCTCAGACGTTTTCGCCCAGGCCCCAGGCGTTTTCGCCTATGGCAGAGGCGGAATTGCTTTCCCGTGACTCTGAACGATGATCAATTGACGGGACATTCCTGACGAGCAAGTACATGCAAGTGCTGTTGATGGCAAGCACGTTTGATGGACAACACCGGATTGTGCAATTGGCGTACGCTATAGTTGAACAAGGGACGGTGATAATTGGACGTGGTTCATGGAGATGCTACAAAAACATGTCACCAACCGGGCCAACATAACAGTCATCAGTGATCAACACGCGGGGAATAGAAATGGCGATGCGCAATATTGGTCGAGGGTGGGTTTGGCGGTGGTGCCTACGCCATTATGTAAGCAACTTCAACAAGAAGCACCGCAAATCATTGCTGAAGATTCACTTTTGGAACTTAGGTATTATACTACTTTGTTTCCCAATTTCGTTTAAGGCGATAACCGGAATATTCATACACGAGTACATGTCTACCTGCAGGCTTGGAACACAATGTGCGGAAGTTTGAGGCAAAGAAGGCGAATTGGTTGGAGATCCATAATGAAGAAAACCTACGGGACCCCAAATGGGTTAATGAGGATCTCGCGTTATGGAGCATGGCCTATGACAACCTCGAGGGAGGCGGTGCTCGGTGGGGAACTATGACGACTAATGCACAAGAGTGTGTCAACGGAGTACTAAAGGGTGTGCGACGGTTGCCAATGGCTTCTGTGATCGAGGACACATTTCACCGTATGGTCAAGTATTGGCACAACCGACGCGGAGAATATCGGGCGATGTCGGCAGAGGGGCATGAGCTAACTGAATACTGTCGAGTATTCACCTCGAACTGCGTGGTAGGTAACAACCTCCTCTCCGGTCAGCCAGTAAAACTCCATCGAGAAGAACCCATGTGAACGCCCGTGCGTGGTAGGTAACAACCTCCTCTGGAGCCTCATCGGGCAGATGATCGAACACCCCCTTAACCCAAGAAACTCTAACTGTCGTGCCCTGAATGGCTCTGGGTGGAGGTTGGATGCCCAACCACTGCTCGTAGATGGCACTCGTGCTGCGCTCGTCGGGAGCTACAAGAACAGGGATTCCCTGAGTCGGAAGCACTGTAAGAATCTCCACATCCTCCAACGTGATAGTAGCCTCTCCCTGGACCAGGTGGAAGGTGTTCGTCTCCGGTCGCCACCTCTCAAGAAGTGTCGTGACCAGCTCCTTGCACGGTGTGTGACGGACTACACGACAAACCTCTTGAAGTCGGCACTCCACCAAGAATGGCTCATACCGTGGACTCCAGGAAAGTGAACAGCTACGCTGGCTCAACTTCAAAGCCTTGCACTCAGCAGGCCTACGCCAAACTAACTCAGTCCTATGCTTGTTCTCCCCCCATAGTACAGAAGAATTCCTAGGTTGAGGCTTGCTAGCCTCAGGGATCTCATCGACTAGTGGCTCGTCCCAGCCGTAGTAAGACATCTATTGTATAGCAAAGTACTAGGTTAATATATAGACTAATATGTTTATTTTCCTACAGGTTAAACTGAACTAGCATAATTCACACTATCATGCAAAGTCCAAATTTGTAGTCCTACAAACAAAAGTTCTACTGTAGTGCAACAGACAAACAACCTATATAATACATATAAGCTAAATACATGTTCATAATTAACACTGAAAGAAGAATGTAAATAATGTATACACTACTTACCTCGAGTACTGGTATGAAACTAATATCCTCTGCTTGACACGAACGTATGATGCTTAAAAAACCTACGACGTCAATAGGACGGTGTCAATAGATAATCTCAAATATTTCTAAACTAATTATCGAATGTAATAACATTTCTAAACTCTAATTATCTATTATAAAATCCATAATCTAAATTATCTATTCTAAAATCCCTAATCTAAATTCTCTAACCTAAAATCCCTAATCTAAATTCTCTAACCTAAAAATCCCTAATCTAAAAAAACATAAACAAGAGAGGAGAGGAGAGGAGGACTTACCTTGGAAGGGGAAGGAAGTAAGGAGAAGTAGTGGGAGTGAAAAAAATGGGGGGTGGGGGGGTTTTATAGGAAGGGGTGGGCGGATTCGCCTAATCAAATTTCTCCGCCCCTGCCCCAGGCGAAAACGCCTGTACCCCAGGCGAAAATGCCTATGGTACAGGCGAAAAATCCCAACGGTCTTCTGACCCGCATTTAACCGGTTAGTTAGCGGTTGGGGCCCGAATCAATGCTTCCGCCTCTGCCATAGGCGAAACGCCTGGGGCCTGGGCGAAAACGCCTGAGGCCTGGGCGTTTATACCTATATATGTTCATACTTTCAGAACGTATTTATTTTGGTACATAGTTTCATTTATCTATTTATTATGGTGAAAAGCCCCAAAATGAGATTTGCCTATTTGTCTTTGCCCCAAATGGTGTGGTTACTCTCACCAAATTAATTCCCAAACTAGGATAATTTTTGTTGATTGGACATGCATATCATTGGACTGACATGCGACAAAAGTATATCGCCCAAGGTATAAACGATCTTCTTTACATGTTGGACGACAAACTAGAATAATGCCAATACACACACATAGCGCCTAAACAATAGACTATCTTGGTGGCAGTAAAAGTTGCACCATATACACATCACCAATATATTGGGCGATGTTTGCATCAATTATATAGTAAAATTTGTAATGCTTTGTTAAATAATTATACGTGATGGTGATAACAATAAAGATGACACGACAAATAATAAGAGAGAGACAATGTAGATGTGGTGGAGAAAGGAAATGAAAGTGGTGAGATATATTAGTGTGCATGTTTTATGGGCATAAATTAGAAGGGAGACTAAAGTTATAGGCATCGACTAAACTTGTAAGGGTTCAAATTCAAATAGTTGATTTTCATTCCCCATTTTTTGTAGTTTTGAGTTTAGGTAATAAATAAACATTCTAAATAGTCTATTGTGTAGTAAAGTTCAAACCGTTTTCATACCCGTCGGATTTTGGGAATTTTTATTATTATAACCATAACCAGAAAAATATTTAATTAGAAGAAAAAAGTATGTAAACTCTATCATTTTTCAAACACATAAACTTTGTAGATCACTAATAAATTATTGTCAAATTATTAATTACATAACACAAATATTTTTTTTATTCTAACTATGAATAATAAAATGATGAGCTATTATTAAAATATCTAACACAAAATATCTCATTATAAAAATACTATTATATAAATTAAATTGATCGGTTCAATGTTGATTTAGACACTTCAATATCCATATCCTACTCATTCCTACACGTAATGATATTCGGTTTACCCATACCCTAAAATACATGGTTAACTTAGATTTTACCCTTTTTATTGGTTCAGATTTGGTCGGATAACCATATTGACGGGTATAATTTCCATCCCTAGCATCAACCACCAATTTATTTAAAGTAGAACAATAAATGCATATTATTATGACCTCCAACATTAAATATTATACAAAATATCAAATAATTTCGAAGAAATGAGGGAAGGGTCCAGCTTGGGATCAAGGAAGTGAGTTCCTTGATCCATCAAAGAAGGGTATTATAGGTATTTTCAAAAAAGGTGGCCAGCACCTTCAACTGTCGTCGGACCTCTGCCGTCTCGCCATCGCCGGACCTCCCGCCATCGCGCCCGCATCGCCGTCGCCGGACCTCCGCCGCCGTCGCCGCCCAGCCGCCGGACCTCCGCCGCCGCCGCTCCGCGCCGGACGCGACCTCCTCCTCTCCGCCGTCCCGCCGCCGTCACCGACCTCCGCCTCTCCGCCGCCCCGCCGCCGCCGCCGACCTCCTCCTCTCCGTCGTCCCGCCGCCGCCCCGCCACCCAGCCGCCGGATCTCCGCCTCTCCGCCGCCCCGCCGCCGGATCTCCGCCGCCGCTACCCCTAGTTAGATAATTTATATATTAAAAAAAGTGTTGTGATGTGATTCGAAATCATGACCTCTCAATTTAAATATTAAACTCCTACCACTATGCTACTAAGCACTTAGTGATATTATATAATAATAAAATTATCTTATTAAATAGATGCACATAGTTTGTAAAAAAAATGTGCACACGAGTACGAAATATGTGTACACTAATATATAAAATAGGTGTGCACGTGTACGCGTTCACATGTACACAGTGCACATGATTTATACAAAATATGTACACACGAGTACGAGTATGTGTACTAGTAAAAAATAAGTGTGCACGTGTACGAATAGGTGTACACATTTATAGATGTGTACAAGATAAGTGTACGTGTGTAAAAAATGTAAATACATAAATGTGTACGTGTATAAAACGTGTACACATGATGTATACAAAATATGTGTACACTAGTGTAAAAAATAAGTGTGCACGTGTACAAATAGGTGTACACGTGTATAAAATGTGTGTATACGTATACATAAACAAAATGTAAGATATAGTGTACATGTGTACAAAGAGTGTGTGCACGTGTACACCGTGTGTACATGTGTACAAAGAGTGTGTGCACGTGTACACCATGTGTACATATCTACAAGATAAGTGTACACATATACAAAAATGTAAGTACATAAACGTGTGCGTGTATAAAACGTGTACAAAACATGTATAGAAACATGTACACATGTGTACGAAAAGTCTTTGCAAATGAGTACACAGTTTATGTACAAAAGTGTGTACACATTAAAAACGAGTACGAAGCGTCACCGAAAAAAAATTTCCAGAAAATAGGCCCGACGACGGTGGTCTGGTGGCCGAAAATTTTTTCGAAATCGGAGCTCCGATCGTCCAAAAAATTCATCGAAGAAGTCAACGGAGCTCCGGTCGCCGGAGTTCCGGTCGCCGGAGCTCCGGTCGCCGGAGCTTCAGTCACCGGCTATTTTCACTTTAATTAAAAAAACTAAAATTAAATTAAATTAAATTAAATAAAATAGGGAAATGACCCTTTTACCCTTTTAATTTAAACCATTAGATCTGGAAAAATAAATTAATGGTTGAGACTGTTTCTTACACTATCAAAAAAGCTAAATTTGTTTGATGGTAAGCTGGACTCAGGAATAGAGAAAAAGTTGGCAAGTCATTATGTCACTGCTTGCACATGAGATCAAATTGGAAAGAGAAAACCAATATGTTTTGTCGATGCAAACATTGCCCAATGTATTGACGACGTGTGTGCTGCAACTTTTACCAACACCAATTATCACCTATTGTTTAGGCGATATGTGTGTGACTTAATTAGCATTGTTTCCAATGTGTAAAGAAGATCGTTTGTCAATTCGATGATATGTGTTCCCAATTAAAAAAAAAACTACATTAGTTTGGGAATTGACTCGGTGAATATACTATTTTGGGACTTAAAAATGTAAGGTGCCCTACTTTGGAAAAATATCAGCAAAACAGCCTATCCAAAAAAAGCTCTCCTTTAAATTGGTGTAGGTTTACATTTTCCAATTAAGAGTTTCAGAATCTCATCGTTGTCGGTTTTTCCTAAAGGAGATTGAGATCCATTTTGTTTTGTTTTGAAAATGAATCAAGCTATCAGATGTTTTAGAAGCCACCACCAGCTGTCCACTAGTTTGAGGAGGGTGAACACCCTTAGTAGCGATCCGGGAAGTAAGCATAACATTGACAAGGCAGAGTTGCCCAAGGAAAACATAGGGTACATTTTTTTTTTTTTCATCTCAAATAATATTAGAGGATTCTAATTATGATAGTTGTGTGATTATGGGGATTTGCCTTTACGAATAATGGATTGCATATATAATATATGATGTTGGAGATCAGGGGCGCGATTTCGAATATGCCCGGAGAAGGGTACGCGACGAGGAGTGATGAGGCTGGATTTGGTACTGGAGACGGTGGGGGTAATGCAGAGGAGAATGTGAAGTTTGATAAGAAATTTAACCAAGATCACCCTGGTATGGTATATATATTTATATATGTTCCTCATATATCCAACATACTTTATTTTTTTCATTCTAATCCTACATATAATGTCTTCTTCGATTGACTCAGAGATGACTTATTGATTAACGATTTATTGTTTTGCATTGTTTGGGTTTGTGGTGATAATTTGATTGAAGCTTACGATAGCAGTCAGGGAAGCAAAGCAAAGGAAAATGACAAGTGTGGTGGTGATGACCAGACCAATGCGGACCGTTGAGCATTCCAATTCTGGTTGTTGACCAAATGTACGTACTAGTATTTGCGGGTGATTGAGGTTTATACGAGTTTGAATAGTTCAGAAATGTTGCTAAATTTTGTATACATCTTCTCCTCCCAAGTTATACGCTTTCACTCAATTTTGAAGTTATATGTACTTTCAATCATAAGTAACATGTTAACCTACATACAATATCAAATTATGTGTGGGCCAAATCACCAAAATGGACAATACAACAATACCCACACTCTATGGACAATCCCAAAATTGAGTTTTCATATTTATGTTTTTAACTCATATGTTGTAATGGGAATACCCGCTCAGTCTCATGCTCCATAATAAAATACCTACTCGGACCCTACCCATCACTTGAAGAATATATGGTCTAACCTTTAAATCGTTGGCATGTTCAAACTTGATACACTTAGGATAGACGAACTTGATTTGTGTGACTCACCATTATTTTCTTGAAGACTTGATTGAAAGGAGTTAGGTCGAAATAGAGACTTGATCATCCCATTGTTGAACTTGTTATCTGCATGCTAATGAAATCTGATGAGTAGCCATAATGTGAGATTTTGTGCCGTGATATTGGCATTGATATATTCTTTTTGAGTGATTTTATGTGTGTTTTATCTCTAGAATTTGGATGAGACCAAAGTCAAGATCACATGGTGACATGAAGATTAAAAGTATAGAGGCACCTAATACACTCAACATTACCCAAAAAACCTACCCAACAAAATTTGTTCGCATAGGATAAACCTCTATGAGCCTTACACCTTGTTTGGTTTCTGTGATTTGGAGGGATATGTGTATTTAGGAGGAACCTTTGTTTTTTTTTTTTTTTGGATTTGTGATTTAAAAAATGATTGATTTGAGGATGAAAAATGAGGGAGAAATGGCTGATTGTAAAACTCACCTATTAGTTGAGTTTTGGTTGATTTGAGAATGGTGGATTTGGAGCCAATGCTCATTTACATATATGTCCTACCTTTTTACATTATTACAACCATTACCACTCTTTTAATTCATTATAACAAGGATAAAAGAGTCATTTTGCTTCATTATAATAACACTCACCCAAATCCCAATTGGTTTAAAGCAATTTCCAAACAAAGGTTTTGGCCAAACAACTAAACATCTATTTCTAAAACCATAATATTAATCAAATACACTATTTTCAAATCATAGAAACCAAACGACCCGTTAGCCTTTTACTTTGATTAGGTTAGGAAATTAAGAGATTGGGGTGGCTGATTTTCGGGTTTAGGTTTAGTAAGTTGGTTCGAGTAGTGCGATTAATTCAAATCAAGTCGAGAGTATTATTTTATAGGGTTAATCCACATTTTTGTCATTCTACTATACAAAGTTAACAAACATACATTTTTACTATTTTCTAACCGATTTAACACCCTCTATTTTGAAAATTTTAACAAATACCCCTCCATTTATCTTTTCATCTATTTTTCGTCCAATGAGTTGATTATACGTGCTACGTCATATTATTTGTCCACAACATCGCTAATTGGGATGTCCACAAGGTGAAAATGTTTAAATTAAAAAGAAAAGATAAAAGAAAAGCACATTATAATCACTATTATGTATGGAGGTGTTTGTGGTATTCCTTTTATTTTTCTTTCTAATTTAAATAATTTTCGATTGTGAACATTCCAATCAATGATAAGGGGTACACATAATATGACGTGACACATACAATCAACACATCGATGGAAAATAGATGAAAAATTAAACAGAGGGGCATATTTGTCAAACTTTTCAAAGTAGAGGGTGTTAAATCGGTTAGAAAATAGTAAAAGGGTATGTTTGTTAACTTTGGGGCATTTCACTAAAATAAATAAAAAAAATTAACTATTAACCTAAATAAATACGTTTCAAAACTATTTATTTGTATAAATATAATCGCCCCAGACATAGGCGATATCGCCTAGGGGCCAGGCGATATCGCCCCTGCACCGAGGATTGCCACCCGTGACTCGTGATTAGATTCGGTTGAGTCACGGGTGTGAAAATAGCCAAGGATTAGGCGATATCGCCTATGGCATGGGCGATATCGCCTAACTCATAGGCGATATCGCCTACAGTTCGGATCACTAACCACCCTATAAATCCTTGTTAGTTTCGGGGTTAGTCACCAAATCGAAAGAACTAACATTCTAAAATGGCCGACTACACTTTGTCACGAGAATTCCGAATCCAAGTTTTCTGGGGGGCCGTATCGTTCAGGATTGGACCGGCTTATCCTACGAAGGGGGAAATAATGTCCGTCTGAAGATGACCAAGCGAGCGACCTATGATAGTGTGGTTACCGTGTTTCGGCGGAAAATGGGTCTTGGAGCGGATCAGATAATCCAGTCATTTGTCTGGAGAATGCCGATATACAGTTCTGAGGGAAATCTGTCGCATTTCGTTTCTAGGCCGATATCGGACGACAACGGCGTACAAGTCATATACGACTTAGTTCGCGTCAACCCATTTTTCGAAGTTGCCGAGTTGTACGCCTTGATGGAAGAGGAGCCGTCTCAGTTCTCCGATTTCTCGGGGTCATTCCAAATCAGATGGCAGAGCAGAGCCAAACGTATGATGGTGAATACATGGCGACCAGTCATATCGGTCCGGAGGAGGAGGAGGTTGACCAAGAGGGGTTGGCGCGAGATGAATATGTTAGCACTGACGATTCTGGAGATGAAAGGAGCCATTGCTCGGCGGACGAAGGGAATCCAAACGTCGACGATGACATTGGCCAAACCGACGAGGAAGACGACGATGAAGAAGGGGGAGCCACAGCAAATAGCGTGGAAGTTCATGTGCCACTGGAACATGCCACGAGCGAGGGTGACGACTGTGACGACATCATGACAATCTCCAACACCTACTCCATGGACAGACGCTTCCAGATCCCAGCGAAGGCGTACTGGTCGGTGGAGATGGAATTCTTCTTGGGTCAGACATTCTCTACCAAAGGTCAACTGGTGTCCCTAACGAAGAGCCAAGCAGTCATCCGCAACAATAAGTACAGGGTAATCACTTCCAACCCGAAGGAATGGGCCATCAAGTGCATCGACCCGACGTGTCCTTGGAGGATGCGTTCTACACTTAGCAACAGATATGGATTCTGGATAATACGACAACTCAACAACGGCCACAGTTGTGACCGGTCAACGATACTAGGGCCCCACCCACAGCTCGATGTCACGCTGATCTCAGATGCAATCATGCACATTGTGCGCAGAGAGCCGGGGTTGAAGGTTGAGACAGTTATTGATTGCATTCTGGAGAAGTACCACCGCAATATATCGTACCGGAAGGCGTGGTTTGGCAAGCAACGTGCTGTCGAGAAGCTGTACGGTGACTGGGTGGCATCATACAACAACATTGAGACAATCCTGAATGCTATTCGTCTCACAAACCCCGGGACACGGTACGAGATCATAACCCACCCGGCGGGTAACTGTAGGATGTTCAAGAGTGTGTTTTGGGCGTTTGGGCCATGCATAGAAGCCTTCAAGCACTGCTCTGGGGTCATGATCATTGACGGCACATTCCTCACGGGCAAGTACAAGCAAGTGTTGTTGATGGCTAGTACATTCGATGGGCAACATCGGATTGTTCAATTGGCGTACGCCATAGTTGACCAAGAGGATCACGATAATTGGAAGTGGTTCATGGAGAATCTACAGAGACATGTGACCAATCGGGCCAACATCACAATCATCAGTGATCGACACAAGGGGATAGCAGCGGCAATGCGCAACATTGATCGAGGGTGGGTATGGAGGTGGTGTCTACGCCATTACGTAAGCAACTTCAACAAGAAACACCGAAACCAAACTTTAAAATCTCGCCTTTGGAACTTAGGTATTTGTCAACTTGTTCACGGTGTATATTTGAACTTAACTAATACAATATTGTCATAGAAACTAGATATTCATAGAAGTCTTCATCGCTACCCCGCAGGAATAGAAGGGAATGTGCGGAAGTTTGAGGCAAAGAAGGCAGAATGGTTGGCGATCCATGATGAACAAAACGTACGGGATCCAAAATGGGTGAATGAGGAACTACCCTTATGGAGCTTGGCCTATGACAACACTGAGGGAGGCGGTGCTCGGTGGGGAACCATGACGACCAACGCGCAAGAATGCGTGAACGGAGTACTTAAGGGCGTGCGACGTTTGCCCATGTCTTCTGTGATCGAGCACACATTCCATCGTATGGTCAAGTATTGGCATAGGCGTCGTGGGGAATACCAGGGAATGTTGGCAGAAGGGAACGCGTATACGAAGTACTGTCAGAAATTAACCGAAGAATCTACGTCAAGTTCCGTCAGACACTACGTGCTGCCGTACGATGCGGCTAACGGGGTTTACGAGGTTAAGTCTGGTCCAAACAATCAGAACCGTAGCGGTAATAATAGCTACGTTGTTCGGTTCGATAGGCAGTCGAATCGTAAGGGGACTTGCACATGCGGGAAGTTCCAGGGGTACAAGGTACCGTGCTCCCATGCTGTAGCTTGTTGCACATTTGCTGGTGCTAACTGGCAAAACTACGTCAGCCCCTTCTATCTGGTATCCAAGACCCAGCTAGTGTATGCTCAGTCATTCCAACCAATACTGGGTCCTAAAGACTGGATCCCACACACAGGCCTACCAGTGATCCCGCAACCTCATCTTTTTCGTGGATAGGGTCGTCCACGACACTCTCGAATCAGAAACGAGATGGATTGGCGTGAGGAGGGTCGCCCAAGTAAGTGCAGGACATGCGGTCGCGTGGGTCATAATGCAAGGACATGTGTCAGGAGACGGGACAGTGCTGGGGCGTCTTCTAGTAATCAAGCGTGAAATAAATAGTAGTCACTCTAGGCATAGGCGATGTCGCCTGTGACATGGACGAGATCGCCTGGGTCACGGGCGATATCGCCTGTGCCACAACAGGGGGCAGTATGCATCATAAAACCCTCCTATCACCAGCTTCCAAACACACACCACTACTTTCAATTTTCGAATTCAGTTTCCATCCACCGCGGTCACACTATGGTGTTCACACATGGGGAAAGAAGTAGAGCTCGCGATAAAGGTAAAAAACATGTCTTGTTTCCCCCGTCTACTTCACGTTTTGCACTAATTACAATTGTTATTGTCGTGTAGTTTCAGAAGTTGATCGTATAATGTACAAGATGAAGAAACCTCAGGAAGACCTGTTCGAGTATGAGCTAAGTGAGGTGAATTGCTGGTGTGATTTGAGGGCAACAAGATCCATTCAACTGAAGGATCTCGAACCCTATTTTGGGTGTCCGCTTGAGAGGGAGGTATAAAGACTGGAATGATTTTCTGAATTTGTCACCTATCCCATTAATATTTCCTAACCAGCATGTTTCGTTGCCATTTTGTACAGAACAAGGGTTGTGGTTATTTTGAAACATTGGTGGTTCGGGAGGCTGTGGACAAGATCAGAAGGGAGAAGGACAATATAATTCGGGCGAAGGACAAAGAACTTGAGCGAGCTAAGAGGGAGAACCAAAGGGTCGTCAGGAGAAGGACGAGATGATTCGACAACTGAACCAGAAAATCAAAGAACAACAAGAGCTTATGAATTTCATTATGAGAAACCCTCGGACCTGAACCGTGTTGGAACTGTTGCTGGTGTAATTTTCGTAGTGAAGTTTGTTATAATAAAATGTGGCGCAGTAGTGTTCCATCCACATATAGATCGAAATGGTTGAAAATGACATCAAAGTGCAAATCAGTAAAATCGATAACCATAGGACGACAAATAAATACTACAACAGCCGAAACAAGTACAATCGATCACCATAGTACGACAAATAAAAACAGTAAACCATAACATAAATCCAGAAACGAAAAACTAAAAATGTGAGTGTCAATGCCTCCGACCCCTCTGGCGTCTCTGTCGCTGCTCGTCCGTGTAGCAATCCGGTGGACGCAATGTAGTCCGATCACGTAACATGTGAGTGTACGGTGGTGTCTGGGTGGACTGCGGTACGAAATCAGGTCGATGGGCCCAATCCTCGAACGCACTGTCCTCCGAGAAACCCTGGGAGCAATCCGGATGGCTCTGATCAACGTGCTGGCTGGTGGGCCCATACGGCTGGCTACTCGACGCACCTGGGTGTCCTGCATGCTGGTAATGAGGCGCCGTCGTCTGGTACTGAGGTGCCGTCGGCTGGTACTGAGGCGCCGTAGCCTGGTACTGAGGAGGGTCATCGAAACTGTAAGTCCGCCCGTCAGCGAAATCCTTGTTCCACACATAGTAGGGTGGAGGTGCGTATCCCACATCATGGTGCGCGAGACCGCCGTAATCGACATCATCCAACCCTGTACTGTGACCTCTCTGTGGGATGGGATAGCCATCATAGGGAGTGTATGTCGGCAGGCGTGATGCTGCACGTGGGCGGTGTGGTCCTCGATCGGGAAGGCGCTCATATGCTCCGCTCATAGCCAATCCAGATCGGAGCACATGACTCATGTGAGAATCACTCGTACCACTCAAAATGGTAGCCTGCTCCAACGAGGCGATCTGAAAGGCAAAACAAAAACAAAAGTTAGTGTACCCTAAGGGAATACTAAATTGGCTATAGTTACTAAAGTAGGTGGCCACTAACCATCCCCTGAAACTGTGCACCATCGTGTGATATGGCCAGGCGTGTCCGTCTCCTGTACCACTCGTCGTACTCATCATGGAAGTGGTGGCTCAATGGATCTGCTCTCACCTCGCCCTCGGCAATGTGCTGATCCCGCTCCTCCCAGAGACGTAAGTATTGTAGGTACCTAGCACCCCAATCGTGTACTGGTGCTCTGAAGTCTAGTCCTAGTAACTCCTCGACGCGAGCAGCAGGCTCGGCGTCCTGTGGGATACGCTGACCATGTCCGAACTGACGCATGCAACGATCAGGATGGTGCCATGAGACACAGTCTATGCACAGCATGGGGCAAACAGCTCGCCAGAACACATCGTCCTCCAACTGGAGTCCTCCTCTCGAAAGGCGTACGGCATCCACTGGAGAATTAATAAATATGTTATAAGGAAGAATTAAGAAAATCAGAGAGAGTATGTACATGAGGTTAAGATTCCTAACCACGAACTCCGTGTTCCGATCAAGTGCGTAGCGTATTTCCTCCAGCTTCATAGCCACGCGATGCTGGTGGCGCCGGATGACAGACATCCAGCGCACACCACGAGGAACGGTGTCAGCATCTGGTGGGTCACCACCTGCTACGTAGCGCTCGGCTATGATCGGGAATCTCTCCAAGGCCCAGAGCTGGACCAGCAAGGTGAAGCCTCCCAAGTCACCTGTACCCCTCTGACTCCCAGCCGTGAAGAAGGCCGCCCTCCCCATGGCCTTATACAGCCATGCTAGTACCGCACTACCCCAACTGAACGTGGATGCAACCGCAGAGTCCCCAATAAGCCGGAGTAGATGAACCGGTATCAAGTCTCCAGTCCGGTCAGCTAGTAGAATGGCGCCAATAAGAACCCAAGTGTAGGCTCGTGCATAGCGGAGAACAACATCTGCTGGAGCACCAGCCGGTAGACGATCAAACATGCCCTTCACCCACGAGATCTTCACTGACTGTCCCGTACAACTCCCAGCTGGGGGTCGGGCACCCAACAACTCCTCACATATGAGACCCGGATCACGTTTGTCCACCGCTACGGTACCGGAACTCCATCGATAGGAAGACCCGTAAGTACCTCAACATCCTCTAAAGTGATCGTCGCCTCGCCCGGTACCAGGTGGAATGTGTTCGTCTCTGGCCGCCACCTCTCAATCAATGCTGTGACGAGCTCCTTACACGGTGTGCAACCGAGTAAACGAACAACAGGGAGGAGTCGACACTCTCGCAAGAATGCCTCGTACTCTGAACTCCACTCTAAGCAAGAACTACGCTGTCGCAACTTCAGCGCCTTGCACGCATGTGGGTCACGCCACACTAAAGTAGCCCTATGCTTGTTCTCCCCCCCACAATAGAGAACAATCACCAGGTTGAGGCTTAACGCCCTCAGGAGTCTGATCAACCAACGGTTCATCCCATCCATAGTTCGACATCTATTGTATAGTAAATTGTTAGAAAAACTATTTTATACTAATTCTCTTTCTCAAAAGTATACTAGTTCTCTAACCTCAAAATTATACTAATTGTCTAACCTCAATATTATACTAATTGTCTAACCTCAATATTATACTAATTCGCTAACCTCAACATCATACTAATTCTCTAAACTATCCATAAATAATGACATGGTTCACAATGACATAAGAACAATAAATAATGTATGTACTACGTACCTTGTGTAATGGTGCGAGAAAAGGTCCTCTCCGTTTTATAAAAATCCTACAACGTCAATATGACAGTGTTAATAAATCACTTTGGAAAATATTATCTACCATAAAACCCTAAACTAATTCTCTAACCTAAAACCCTAAACTAATTCTCTAACCTAAAACCCTAAACTAATTCTCTAACCTAAAACCCTAAACTAATTCTCTAACCTAAAACCTACTAAATAATGTAATTTAAAAAAAAAGGAGAAAGGAGACTTACCTTTGCCTTAGGGGTTAAAGAGTAGTGTGGGAGAATGAGTTAAAAAATGGGGTATTTATAGGGGTTGGGGCGAGATTGCCCGGTCTCTAACCCTCGGGCGATATCGCCTAGGGCAGAGGCGATATCGCCTGTGGCTGGGGCGAGATCGCCTATGGCTGGGGCGAGATCGCCAAGTGTCCAGCCAGACAGCATTTACTCGGTTGGTTGGGCAGTTTAGAATCGGTTTGACCAACAATCCTCGGGGCATAGGCGATATCGCCTAGGCCTGGGGCGATATCGCCTATGCCTGGGGCGATTTTATCTATAAAAATCAATACTTCGGAAACGTATTTATTTAGGTTAATAGTTAATTTTTTTTATTTATTTTCGTGAAAAGCCCTTAACTTTGCATAGTAGAGGGGTAAAAAGGTGTATTAACCATATTTTATAATATTTTAAATAATGTGGACCGGATGACGTGGTAAAACCATCGAAAAAATCTTCGTCAGCGTAAATAGTACAACATTGTTACAGAATCTTTAGTAACGGGACGAGTCTATAACAAATTGAAGCTACGGAATTGATTTGATCGCTCAATAAAGTGTAAGTAAATGCTTTATATTATTAATTATTAAACCATAAAAAGCAGAGGAGATTTTACTGTTCATTACTATTCCTTAGGAACAGTTCATCCCCTTCCTCTTGCTTGCCACGTTTTGGTCTGTGTTCTCTCATTTAGTTTCATCCAGACTTTAGTTTCACCTTTTTCATTTAGTTTCAATTCTCAGTCCCTTTTGCTTTCCCCTCCACTGCAACAAATCTCTCTCCCTTCTGTAGCTATTCATCTTTTCCCGATCATATTTCTCTCTCTCTCCAAATAGTTCCCTTCAAATCTAAAAGCTAAAAAGATAATTCCCACTTCTTGAGGAAAGAAACCCCAACTCTTAGCTATTTTGATCTTCTTCAAAGCACCGGAAGAACAGAAATGAAGTCGGTCTAAGTATGGGAGACAAATACACGGAAGAAGCAACCTTACAGGAAGCTCCAAGTGATGATCAATGACTCTCCAATCACCATCAGTCCCAGATCATAAGCAGACCACTCGAGGATAATTCTGCACCCTCCTCCAAATTATCCGACTCTAATTCGCCAGATTCGTAACAAAGAGGAAAGAGAGATTGACAAAGGATTTCAAAGTTCTGGGAATTTTGGTTAGGTTTGAACTCCACTTCGATCTTTTCTCTTCCTACTTCGATCTTTTCCTTTCCAAATCAATGGATTAGCAGAAGCATTGTGCTAATATGGAACAAGAGCTCATATTTGTTGCAATTGTGCTTGAATTTATTGATATAAAAAGCTTATCTTCATACTTTCAGCTGTTGGCTAGCTGCAGAAATTACAGAGAGGCAACTGAAGGACAACAAAGATGTTTTGTTTAGGCAATAGGACCCATTAGCTGGTTAATTTATCATCAATGTACGACTTTTTGACCTCAAGGCCACATCACCAGGTGTATGCTTCTCCCTCTTTTATGGTTAAGCTTAATGCATTCACAATGTTTTCTTTTCAAACATCCTAAAGACTACCTTTCTTGGATTTTTTTACCAACCAAGCTTGAACCTTTATGTCCTTTATGTTAGTAAGTTCAAATGTAGTTGTTGGACTAAATTGAACAAAATTAACCATTGTTAAAAACTCTTACTATTACACATTCAAAGAGGAGAGCCATGCTCCATATGGGGTGTAGGATCAATCGAAACAACATTGGCATATCTAGGACGAATGTTGACAGAACACATAAAGAGCTTCAATAGTACAGCTTGTCATTTATTCAAGGTCGCTAAAAAGATTGTGTGATTGGGAGTTGAATTGGGTGTGTTGTGTTGGATTTTGGAGGGGTGTAGATCTGTAGGGAGATGAGTGTTTGTGGGATTGTTAAACATTGTTTGTAATCAATTGGAAGTTGTCATCTGGGCTTAGTGGGATTCTTTCATGGTGGCCTTCTATTACTTTTTGAAATTTGTGTTTGCACATTGTGTTGGTAGCTATTTGACGTGCTAAGGTTAAAATTTTATGAGGCCTAATCAATGATAAGTTTAATATAAGTCGACTTAGCTTATGTTTAGGTGAAGTAATGATCGATATAAATCCTTACGAACAACACTATGCTGATGTATTTTTAATTTGCAAGCTGATGTAATTTTGCAGTATTTTCTGTTTTGCTTTCGTTTTCTGAGGGTGTCTTTTGCTGCTCGGTTTGGCTCTTTGTGGTGTGAGCTTCATGGCTGGGGTTTTGTATAGTTAGTAGGGAGTGTCTTGGCTCCTTTGTTGTTGCTCTTGACACTCTGTTGGTTCTGCAGAAAACCCAGGGCTTCATGGTTCATATGCACTATAATTTGGTTATTATTGTTTTGAGTGTATGAGTTTCAATGAAAATCCATATTTTTGTGCATTGCTTATTGTATTAACACTAAAACTCCATAATGTATGTTGACCTATAATGCCTTACAGTGTCCTAATGCAGCCTCTCATTGCTGTTTTTTTATCCATTTGAGACATTGCTAAGCCTGAGCTATTTGTTAGGCATATCTTTCCTGAATGCGTAAATTAACTTTCATTTTTCTAAAAGCTGATCAAGACCTCAAATGATAGTGTTGGTATTCTTTAGGTTTGGCAAAGAGGAGCATCTAAGAAGTTTATACAGGCTTATGTAGATAGGGAATGATCCATGACTACTGAAGATGGCTATGACCCCTGTATGTTGATTTTGTTGTATTTGAATGGTTTGAAAGATGTACTTAACTATGAGCTTATGCTGATAATCAATAGTTTTATATTAAACATGTCTTAAATATTCATATTAATCACTTTATTTACGGGTGTGTAGCATGGTGCTAGCTCTAAAGAAAGACTCCGCGGCATCGCGCGGCCACCATAATCTAGTGGTATATAAAAAGCAAAAACTTTGAATGCGAAGTCAGGAACAACCTTTTAGTCAAACCAAACAAACTGAATACTAATTATTGAACACTCGGACTCAAACATAAACAAAAGAAATAAACGGAACTGTCTCCCCCAAAGCAAGCCAAGAGTATCCAAATAAATTAAAGACTAACACAAAAAGATTACTAGCAGAATTTGGTGTTCTCAAATCGCATGGAACACGGCGGATTGAACTTGAGATTAACTTGACCACCGATAACGTTAATACAGTTATCTTTGATAAGATATCGAGCAGCACTTAGACAAGTAGAACATTGTTTAGGCGTGGACTCGGTACACGTTGCTAATCCGAAAATGGTGGTGCCTTTTTTGCCTCTGCCTTTTTGGTTGGTGCAGAACCTTGACGACTTAGCTGCCTGATTATTAGAGACAGTGTTGGCTACTAATCGGTCGAGGAGTCTGTTCCTAGTCGATGTTGCGACATCAGCTTCGTTACTACTGAACTTATTTTTGTTGCACAATACATCGACATCAACTGTCTTGGAGAAAGGGGTGGCCACTTGAAGAAATATTACAGCAATTACCATGGAACCAACAACAGCCATCGTCTTCATTTTCCTCGTCCTTCCTCCTAGGTCATTAGTCAAATGCTAGTTTTATCTCTCTTGTGTGGTGTGGTTTCTACCTAGTAATTTCAGTTGGATTATATAGAGGGTTGATCGTAGCCTATAGATTCTATTGTCAAACAACTCCAAAGGGATATGCTTCCCTCACATTTTATTTAATTACAATGAAAATCACAGTTCCAGGAAGCAGTTAATTCTGCTTTGTCGACAAGGGTAGGTATATATATTTTTAGCACTAACCAGTAACCACACTTTGACTTTACTTTACTAGTTTATGCATCTTTATTCGGCATTCCTTTTCTTCATTTTTTTTCCACTATACTTGTCCATTCTCGAAATACATAAAGTATTTGTAGTTTTATAGTCAAAATTATGTAATAATGTACCGTCAATGATATATTATTCAACATTAAAAAATAGACAAGAATAACACGTGGGGCGAGGTGCTAACTGGGTAGCACCTCACCACCCAACTCTCCATGATTAATTATGGGGCCAAAACCATGCATTTGTTGCATGGTTATGTTAATTATGGAGAGTTGGGTGGAGAGGCGCTACCCAGCCAACACTACAAAAAAGTTTGTCTTTAGCTACTGCAAATTACAATGGTATGAAAATGCAGTAGCAAATAGTTTATATTTGTTACGGCAATCACTATTTCATGTAGTAATTTGCAGTAGCAAATACTATTTGCGACATCACTGTTTGCTGTTTGCGACGATGATGCTAAGTGTAGCAAATAGTGGTGTGGAAAATAGTATTTGCTACAATAAATTACTACATGAAATAGTGATTGCCGTAACAAACATCAACTATTTGCTACTGCATTTTCATGCCGTTGTAAGTTTGCAGTAACTAAAGGTAAACTTTTTTATAGTGCAACATCTCGCCTCCCACGTACCATCATTACCTATTTTTGGACTTTGTATTGCAATATCTCATGACAACACATTATTATGTAATCTTTAATTAATTATAAAACTACAAAACTTTAATACATTACCAGATATGTGACTAACTTGTAAAAAATTTATGCGATAAATTTATCATAATTCATAATAATGATTAATGAAAAAAGTGATTATGGTTTTAATAAGCCGGCAAGTACATCGAGCGGACAAAATTGGGAAGGTGAAAAATCAAAAATGGCGTCGGCAGGCAGAATATACTGTAGAAGTGATGTAATTATAATCGGATGATAACGAAATTCTACTACAGTCGGGAGGGCCATCGATATTTCCAATAGATATAAGATATGGAGACTAGGAGTTGGTCGTCGTCGGCCCGCCGGCTATGCTCATAACTCATAACTTGTATTAAGGACAGAGAGACCATACACTTGGCTGTGGATTAGCATCCAACCTTTTGCTAGGGTTGGAAAGTTTTCAACTTTTTCTCAACCATTAGATCATCATCTGACTTTTTTACCAATTCAATGATTTATATTGTTAGGGGTATTTAGTATTTTACACACATAATTTATTTTTTATATTTAAATTAAATAATTAATATTCTCCGGTGAATTTTCAGCAACCGGCTTCCGTCGCCAATGACATTCCCGGCGAGACTCCGGCGATTTTTCCGGCGACCGACTAACCTCCGACGATTTTTCGGTGAAGACATGTTAACTAGTTAACATTTTCTGATAACTAGTTAACAATGTTTTTTTACTGATAACTAGTTAACATGGTTTTTAAACTGATAACTAGTTAACAATGTTTTTTGTTGATAATTTGTTAACAGATTTTAACCTAATAATTAGTTAACGAATAATCATATAATCAAAATTTTAACGAGATTTTTTATTAACAGGTTATCTAACTAATTATGTTATTTTTACCTAGTTAACTAGTTAACATTTTTAGGTGATAACTTGTTATCAATATTAGTTAACTAGTTATCAAAAATAGTCAACTATTAACTTATCGAGTTAACTAGTTAACATCGTGATTTAGATAACTAGTTAACAAGATTTTTAGGTGATAACTAGTAACCAAAATTAGTCAACTAATTAACTTATCGAGTAACTAGTTAACAAATCGAATTAACTAGCTAACTAATTATTTCTTGGTTATCATGCAACAAATGGAAAGTTACAAACTTTCTTATTTTTTAGATGAAAATTGAGTACCAACCTGTGAACTAGAAAACTTAAGGGATTAAAATGTTAACTTTATCATCTTCTTCCCAATTTCACAGAGGTATGTGATTCCATCACAAACAAAATTGTACTATTTCCAACCGCCACCGCCAACCAAATCATCGGAGGAGCAGGGTCGAGCGTACTTGATTACAGATGGATATTTCCAACCCTAAATACAGGCTCCTCAAGCATCTTAGCTCCCCAATCTGGTAGATTGACATATCCATTATCTCCATCGATGTCTACCGTCTTCATCTCCAGCTCGTCGGAGGGAACGTATTAGGCCGATCATGATAGTCAGATCTGAAACTCGGATTATTGCGTTTCACTCGTCAAATTAGCGTCGACATCGCAGCGAGCACCACGTACGACAGCTACTACGACTCAGCACGCTGTGGCTCTTTGGCGGTTGTGTTGTCTCGCCACTTGATGCTCGATGACGATTCTAGACGAGAGGTAGACGCGGAGAGAAAGCTTGGCTGATTTAGATCTAAAATAGGATGCGACAGATTGGGGAGTAGAAAATTAGGTTATCGATCTAATCGTTAGAGTGTTTTTGGGAAATCATCGTTGGAGGCGGAAGTGGAGAAACTTCGGCTGTTGAGGGAGGATGGGGTCGGGCTGTCGAAGTGGATGCTGCTTCTCGTCGCGGTGGAGTAGCTGGTCTGGGACGGAGCTCATAAGAAAATGAAATAAAAACGCAGGTCATTAACTTTTATGAAATTCTGAAAATAGCCCTCCGTGTTCTTGGGTTGGATCCGAATCCGAAGCCCATAAACTTGGGCCTTACCATGCATGTAGGAATAGTGATTTTGTTTCATCTTCGTCAGTCATTGGCTGAACCCCTTGGCTATGTAAAAGAAATTGCTTATTATATATATACGTCTGCAGTTAAGCTTAAACCCAAGACATTAAGTTGCAAAGCCAGCATTATAAGCATCACGCCAACTACAGACAGAACAGCTTATGGTGCTGAAAAATGGTAATGAAGTCGCCTACGTGTAGATTCATTCAAACGTGACGATCTTACACGTAGAATATATCTTAACGTGGTGCTGAAGCCGCCTACGTGTTGATCATGTTGTTTTGTAACAAACTCCAACTCACATGAATATTGTTTAGTATGTTGATTATTAGTTAAAGAAGCATATTAGAAGTCGGACATGAAAGAGCTTTTATCTTCCAAAGACTGAGACTTTACCATATTCCTAAAATCTCGTAGAATATTTTGTTTTACAAACATTAAAATAAACTTTAAGTGAGATCATGAGACATATTGAATTGAACATAAATGTATTGAGTAAGTTAAGATTTTCAAAAGAATCTTTGATTATTTCCAATGATCCCTCTTGAATACACTTGTCAGAATGAAAACTCAATGCCAAATTTGACATCAACTAACACAAAGATTCTGAATCTTGACCTCAGACAGTATCCCAAGTTCTTCACAAGCAATCCAATCTCAGAAAGAAGAAAAAATGAGAAAACGATTTACCAGCATAATGATAAACTATTGTTAGAAAGAAGTTTAGATTTTTAATCTCTGTTAATCTGTTATGCAATTAAACTTACTGTATTGTTCGTATTGTTAGAAATGTAATTCAAACTTACATTACAGTTAGTTAAGATATCTCTTCATATCTTTACACATTACCAGTAAGGATAATTCAAACGTTCGATGAGTTGATACAGGGCCAGTGTGATTCATGGTCCTTGTAACCACATTTTTCAGATGAAATGAGAGTATATACAGCTGATGTCAAGAGCTTAATGGTTGATATTATCTTGTGCAAGCCAAAACTCATTCATGACATCAAAATTCAAAAGCATTGCTTCCCAAGGTTCAAACGATTCAGCAGACTTTCAATATTTTGAAAGCAGAGACGATTAAACACAACTCAGTCCAAACTTTGAAACCATCAAATATTCATGAACCCCCATATTCATTCCCAATGATCCCTTCCTGGGAAACTGATGAAGAATGAAAAATCAATGCAAAGTTTGACTAGTTCTGGAAACCTGGAAAACCTGACAGGTTCCCACTATATAATAACTCCTGCTAACTTTCAATGATTCAAACACTCACATTTCTTATCAAACCCCCCCCCCCCCCCCCCCCCCCCGCAAGTTTAAGCAATGGAAAGTGGAAACAAGGGCTCAGGAAATCAAGCTGCGTCTTCTGGAAATTGTACTGCTGGGAATTCTTATTTTTCAGCTCCTGGAGCTGCAAATTCCTCAGGGACTGGAACAATGAAAGCACCAGGAGGAGATCATCTGATTTCAAGGGCAGAGTTTGAGAAGAACCCTGCTGCCTATTTCCAGAATCAGCGCAACAAGTAGGGAACAAGTGATATGGAGATGTATCTGGATCATGTGGTGGGTTAATTATTAAAATAAAGGCTGTTTGCTTCAGTGTTTAGTTTCTTTCCACAGTTTGGTTCAATGTATTCCACAGTACTTAAGTAATGAAATGTCAGGAATGACAGACCTTTATTTCAATGTCCCTTGATCTTTATCTTATAAGAAGGCGAACTTAATTGAACTCCCAATCTGCTGAGCTCTCCAACTCTTGGACTTGACCTGAGAGGTTCACTATAAGGGCAATGAGATTAGAAGCAGCAGCAGCAGTATTTAATTTTTCATCTAGCTCTAACCTGCTAGCAATGTATGTATAATTTTTTGGGAGTGATTAACTCAAGATGTCAAAACGAACGTCAATACATTATACGCGCGGGCAAATGTAATCAAATACTGACAGTCAAGAAGCATTGCTTGAATGAAACCTGCATTTGCAGTAGTGGCTATCTGATTGTGTTGGATTGTGCATCATTGTTCGTTATCCGAATCTTGCTCAAGGAAGCAGAGAAAATTGCGTCTGGTTTTACAAGTAGAGAGCATCTTACTTAAATCACATGAACAGAAAGAAAATAACTGGCAACTGAAAAAATGGTGTCTGGTATCTATTTTACAGACTGGTGTACAGTACAAATTGGTACTGCTGTCACTTTGTCAGCTTGTGCAGAGTCCATATGCTCTGCTTCATGTACATAATAAACTAATCATTCACAACCGATCCAACTAATTCATCTACGGTAGCTAAAAAAGAAGCTATAGTGGTTTCCCCGTTCTTGGAACCATATGTACAAGTCATAATGAGAAATAGCTTATAGCTGGGGCTGGCAAAAACGGACCAGATTTTGGGTCAAACCAGTAACCAAACCGGATTTAGGATAGCTGCTGGATATTTTCTGCTAAAACCCAGCACCAGCATCAGCAGCAACACAAACCTGCAGCAGAAGAAACTTCCGTCTTCATCACCTAAAACAACCCCACAACATAACAGAGTAACAATTCATTATAACAAACATTAATTCCCGCAAAGATCAACATTCAATAACACTACAGCATCAAAATGTTTAGATCAGAAGAATAGAATAAGAGAGAGTTTAGGAAGATAATATTTTGTATATTATGTAAACCCTAGGCTGCAGTACAGCCATACAGGATATATATACATCAAGAGGGGGGATTCCTACCATAAGTAGGAGTCCTAAATAAGTAAACTATCTTCCTAATAAATCTTACAATCTGCCATTCCCATGATGCAGAGGCCAAAGAATTTAACATATCAAATTGAAGGAGAATGTGAAGAACAATGCTAAGCTGCTGCTGCTGCCAATTTCAACGTTCGACAGTTAATCCCTTCAATTTAACGATCCTGCTAACTTCAGCCAATTGAACGCATCCTCTGATATCCAACCATTCCAACTTCTTACAACCAGACAAATCGGACAACTTCGTAACCGATGCGCAATTCCTCATCATTAATTGTTCTAACCGTTCCAAGCTTTCGATCCCCATGATCTCTTTCAATTGATTGCATCCACTAATATCTAACGAACCGATATTTCCAAGACCAGACAAATCTGGCAACTCTTCAACTGAACTGCAGCCTGACATATTTAGTGCTTTTAGTGACTCCAACATCCCAATCCCGCTAACTTCAGCCAATTGAGTGCATTCCCTAATATCCAACCAACACAACTTCTTACAACCATACAAGTCAGGCAACTTCTTAATCGATGTGCAATTATTCATCGCTAAATATCCCAACAGTTCCAAGCTTTCGATCCCCCTAACCTCTTTCAATTGATTGCATCCACTAATATCTAAAAAAACTATATTCCGTAGACCAGATAAATCCGGAAACTCCTCAACTGAATTGCAGCCTGACATATTTAGCTCTGTCAAGGACTTAAGCCTCCCAAACCCCATAACTTCAGTCAAACCTGTGCATCCACTGATGTCCAACGTCTTAAGATTCGTGAGAACAGATAGATCAGGCAACTTGGTAATCAAAGTGCATTTTCTCATCTTTAAATCTTCCAATAGTCCCAAGTTTTTTATCCCCATGAACTCCTCAACTGAACTGCAGCCTGACATATTTAGCTTTTTCGGGGACTCCAGCCTCGGAATCACCATAACCTCAGTCAATCCTGTGCATCCACTAATGTCCAACGTCTCAAGATTCGCGAGAACAACTAGATCATGCAACTTCTTAATCGATGTGCAATTAGTCATCACTAAATATTCCAACAGTTCCAAGCTTTCGATCCCCTAACCTCTTTCAATTGATTGCATTTGCTAGTATCTAATGAAACTATATTCCGTAGACCAGATAAATCCGGCAACTCCTCAACTGAATTGCAGCCTGACATATTTAGCTTTGTCAAGGACTTAAGCCTCCCAAACCCCATAACTTCAGTCAAACCTGTGCATCCACTGATGTCCAACGTCTTAAGATTCGTGAGAACAGATAGATCAGGCAACTTGGTAATCAAAGTGCATTTTCTCATCTTTAAATCTTCCAATAGTCCCAAGCTTTCGATCCCCCTGACCTCTTTCAATTGATTGCATTCACTAGTATCTAATGAAACTATATTTCGTAGACCAGAAAAATCTGGCAACTCCTCAACTGAATTGCAGCCTGACATATTTAGCTCTGTCAAGGACTTAAGCCTCCCAAACCCCGTAACTTCAGTCAAACTTGTGCATCCACTGATATCCAACGTCTTAAGATACGTGAGAACAGATAGACCAGGCAACTTGGTAATCAAAGTGCATTTTCTCATCTTTAAATCTTTCAATAGTCCCAAGTTTTTTATCCCCATGAACTCCTCAACTGAATTGCTGCCTGACATATTTAGCTCTGTCAAGGACTTAAGCCTCCCAAACCCCATAACTTCAGTCAAACCTGTGCATCCACTGATGTCCAACGTCTTAAGATTCGTGAGAACAAATAGATTAGGAAACTTGGTAATCAAAGTGCATTTTCTCATCTTTTAATAGTAACAAGTTTTCGATCCCCATGAACTCCTCAACTGAACTGCAGCCTGACATATTTAGCTTTCTTAGCGACTCCAGCCTCGGAATCACAATAACGTCAGTCAACCCTGTGCATCCAATGATGTCCAACGTCTTGAGATTCGTGAGAGCAGATAAATCAGGAAACTTGGTAATCGAAGTGCAGTCTGTCATGCTGAGTGATCTCAAAGCCTCCAATCTCTCGAGACTCATGACTTCAGCCAACTGTGTGCATTTGTTGATACTAAGTTCCTGTAGCTTGGTCAAGTTCGCAAGACTAATAGGCAGTTTTTCCAGTAGACGACAGTCTTTAAGCTTGATGTCTTCAAATGAGATAGACTTTCAAGGCCATCAAGGTTAATAAGATTCAGAGCAGATTCTATCACCAAAGTTTCTAGCATTCTCAGGTCTCCCAAACCTTGAATCTCAGGCACCTGAAACTTGGTCAATGTTAGGTCTGTCAGATTATTCAGATTTGCAAAGTTAAGCAGACTTTCCAAAGGCTCACGACCAGAAATGTAGAGGCAGTTTAGAGATGATGGGAGGGGGAAACCCGTACTACTCCCGTCCTCCCCCTCTACCAGTAGACTGTTACAGCAATACAATTCTGTCAGCCTTAGTGTTTTCAGCTTGGATAGCTTCCACAAACCTCCAAGATATTGCAGCTTATCACAATTGTCTATGAATAACTTCTCCAAGTCCTTGAGTTCTGAAAGGTTGAGAACACATGAGGACGAGAGAGATAGTTGATTTAAGCTAGTGGGCAAGTTCAAGATTCCGAGAGAAGATAATTTTCCATCATGTGAAGAAAATTCTCTCCGATTCCTAGCATCGAACACTTGGAGATTTTCAAGCGTTCCAATTTCGCCTGTTAACTTGGTTATCTTAGTCCAGCAGAACCTCAGCAACTTTAGATTCTTTAATGAATTTCCAATGTGAAATTCTCCACTCATCTCCCAACAGCCATGAAGATCTATCCACTCTAGACTTCTACATTGGGACAAGTCGGGAGCTGTTGTCATGTTTCGGCAATCTTGTAGATGTATAGCTTTCAGATTGGATGCCACCTGTACAACAGAAACACGCAGATTACAATCGAATATAAGTTGAAAATAGATTACAACAGTAGATCATATTTGAAAGTAGCAAGTGTAGATAAATAAGGAATACCAATTACCTTAGTTCCACTCCATCCTCTCCATTCATCTTTCATGGGGCAACGTTTAATTTCAAGAATAACCAATTTCTTCATATTGACATTACTCGGGATTGTACTACAATATTTCAGTTGGAGCCAGCGTAGGTTTGGGAGAACTCCTTTGAAATCTCGTATGAGACCTCCGCAAAATATTTCAAGATATCGCAATCCTGATAGTTTCTTAAATTCTTTGTCTGTAAACTCAAGGTTTTCTGCATACATGACAACTCTAAGAGCTTCAACCTGATTGCTTCCCTGAAAAAATGACATCACACAATTAATCCTATAAGATATATGTATTCTTTCAAAACTAGAGAGTCATGTTGGCCGAGTTATACAAAAAATATGGGATAACAATACACATTTTTGTCCTCGTACTATGCAAAATTAACAAACATAACCCTCTACTATTTTTCAATCAAGTTAAACCCCTCTAGTTTAACACTTTTAACAAATGTGTTATTCCGTTAACTTTTATTTCATTCCCTGTCTATTAGGTTGACTATACATGCCACATCAGACTATTTATTCATGTGGCCACTGTAGTAAATTTTAAACAAAACATCTAAAATCTAAGACTTAAAAATAAATAGTTAATACACATTTAACAGTTTTTTCCCCAATTTCCCTTTTTCTTCTTTCTGGACACCACCTTTGCAAATTTCTTATTCTCTCAACATCCATGTGTACAAAATAGCTTCCTAGATATGTCCGGTCAACAAATTTAACAGGGAATGGATGAAAAAATTAACGCAAGGGAACATTTGTTAAAACTGTAAAAGTAGAGAGGTTTAATTCAGTTGATAAATAGTAGAAGGGTATCTTTATTAGCTTTTATAGTAGGAGGGCAAAAATGTGTATTAATTTATCAGCCCTTTGGCCATCTACAAAATCTTAAGGGTAAGTTGTCAGGTAAAACACACATTGCTGGAAGGAAGCTTTTGATCGTTAAAGGCCTGTTATGTTCATGTTTGCTTGTTATTTATCTCATGGAGTCTTGGCAGAGAGTATTACACAGGAAAATGATTCAATTTCAGGCTCCAGCTCATTTGATAATTGTTGAAGAATATTAGATATTATTCTGTATAGTTATTGTTTCCTTATCAGTCACGTTAGTATCTTCTTGTTTAGGAAGTTTATAATCTCCTAAGTTAGGTAGGTTTCTCTTCCCTAATACTTGTATATATATCCGATGATTTGCCTATGTTAATATATGAGATTGGCTCTCTAAACCCTAATTCTCTGAATTCAATATGGTATCAGAGCAGCCGGTTCTTTCTTCCGCCGCCGGTAGCTGTGCTTCACTGTCATGACTTCTGGCAGTAATTCTTCTTCTTCTCTTCTCCTTCTTCTTCACCAAAGCACTCGTCCATCTCTGTGACTATAACTCCAGAGACTATGGCAACCTCAAATAACCCTTCCGACTCTAATAGTGGAGGAATCGCTATCCGTAAATTCAATGGAAGCAACTACCTCCAGTGGTCTCAATCAATCCAGATGTTTATAACTGGACGTTCCAAAGGCGGCTATCTCACTGGCACTTCAACTAAGCCAGGAGAGACTGACCCTACCTTCAATCAATGGAACAATGATGACAATCAGGTTCGTTTTTGACTGATTTCAACCATGGAACCTGACATTGGAGACAATTATCTCTTACATCAGTCAGCTAAGGAACTTTGGGATGATGTCAAGTCCACGTATTCAACCCAAGACAACTCCTCTGCCTTGTTCGAAATTGAATCTAAATTATTTAACTTCAAACAAGGAGAGCTGACTGTCACGGAGTATTACAACAAGCTCGTCCGCTCTTGGCTTCAACTTGATCTCTATGAAGCCCTAACTTGGGATACTACTAAGGATGCCAAGACACACCGTACCTTCGTTGAGAAGAAACGTACGGTGCAGCTTCTCTTGGGACTCAATCAAGAGCTGGATGATGCTAAAAGTAGAGTTATGGGAACCAAACCGTTTCCTAGCTTAAAAGAAGCTTTTGCTGAAGTTCTTCGTGAGGAAGATCGACGCCGTCTTATGATTCCAGAGACGAAATCTCACTCTGAAGGCTCAGCTTTGTTATCTGAAGGTCCCAACACCGCCCTCATGTCGCAGAACAATAAGAAGGAGGGAGTTAAACCTCCTGTTTTCTACTGTGAGCACTGTGGAAAGGCATGGCACACCAAAGAAAAGTGTTATGAGCTGGTGGGAAAACCTGCTGACTGGAAGCCAAGGTCAGAACGTAAGCCTAGAGCTCATGTTGCTGCAAACAAAGCTTCTGAAGAAGAACCTTAGTTCTCCAAGGGGCAGATGGATCTGCTCCAGAAGATGCTTGCTCAAGCCATGAAGCCAAGCACTACAGAGCACCGTGGCTACATCACTAGCCTGTTCGATAAGCAAGGTAACCAACCGAGTGCCCTCTTTTCTCATAAGCAGTCAAAAAATTCTTGGATTATGGATTCTGGTGCTACAGATAATATGACTGGTTGTAAGGATATTATTCAGAATTTACAACCTTATCCTGAAAACAGAGGAGTTCGTATAGCAGATGGTACTCTAGCTCCTATTGAAGGTGTAGGATTAGTTAGAGTGACTAAGGATCTCACTCTATTCCCAGTTCTCTATGTGCCAGAACTTGACTGTAATCTCATCTCCATTAATCAAGTTACTCATGATCTGCAGAGTGAAGTTTGTTTCAGCTCTTCTGGTTGTGTGTTGCAGAAGGTGGAGACGGGGAAGATGCTTGGACATGGTGATAAGTGCAATGGTCTGTATGTGCTGAAGGGAATGGAGATAGACAAGGTGCCTGCTGGTGTTGGTCGAATACAAGCTAATGTAGTAGCTAGTTTGGATAATTTTGAGGATACAGTGTCTATGTGGCATTTTCGGTTAGGACACCCGAGTTTCCTGTATCTTGAAAAATTGTTTCCGGATCTATTTATTAATAAGAATGCCAAACACTATCAGTGTGAAGTTTGTCAACTTGCCAAGCAAACTAGGTCTACTTATTCTGGGTTAGGATATCAACCTACTAGACCATTTGCAGTAATTCACAGTGATATTTGGGGGCCAATGAAGGTTCGGAACATCAATGGGGCTAGGTGGTTTGTCACCTTTATTGATGACCACACCCGACTCACATGGACTTTCCTGATGAAGGATAAATCAGAAACCACGAGTATATTTCAGAATTTCCATACCATGATTCGTACACAGTTTCAGGAAAATGTTCAGGTTCTGAAAACCGACAATGCTCGTGACTATTTCAATAGTATTCTCGGCTCTTACCTATCAAAACATGGGATTGTGCATGCTAGCTCATGCGTAGACACCCCTCAGCAAAATGGTTTGGCTGAACGGAAAAACCGCCATTTGCTAGAGGTTGCTCGGGCTTCTATGTTCACACACAGTGTTCCGAAACACCTATGGGGTGAGGCTGTGTTGACAGCCACTTACCTCATTAATCGACTTCCAAGTCGGGTTTTGAACTTTGCAACACCTCGTCAAGTGTTGTTGGAGAAGTTTCCCCACATTGCTAGCTATACCTCTAATCTCTCTCCGAGGGTGTTTGGCTGTACGGTCTTCATCCATGTGGCTCCCCAAGATCGTTCTAAACTTGATCCTCGGTCACTCAAAGGGGTTTTCATTGGCTACTCTGCTACTCAGAAGGGCTACAAGTGTTACATCCCTCACACAAAAAGGGTTTACAACACTCGTGATGTCACATTTTTTTAGTCTCAACCATACTTCACGCCTGCTGTGATTCAGGGGGAGAATTCTGCTACTGCTAACACCTCCGACTCACAACAGTTTGTGGAGCTTATTGGCCTTGATGACGTTGTGACTGGCAGCGAGGGGAGTGTCCTCCACCTCCTCCACCTCAGCCAAAGCCTTTACAGGTCTATCAAAGAAGGAATGTGAGGACTGAGGCTGGTATAAATGCAGAAGTAGAAGTAGAAGTGAACCCTGTAGAGGAACATGAAGTTGAAGTTGAGCAGTTGGAAGATGAAATAATCCCTACTGATCTCGATAGACCCATTGCCCTCAGGAAAGGTGTGAGGAACTGTACAAGGTATCCCATTGGAAACCATGTGAGCTATGAGAAGGTTAATGATGCTCATAAAGCTTTTATAACTACCTTAGACAGTGCTAATGTACCAAGGACCATCCAAGATGCTATGAAATCACCAGAATGGAAGCAAGCAGTTTTGGAGGAACTAAGTGCATTAGAGAAAAATGGAACATGGGAAGTGGTAAAGTGTCCTGAAGGAAAGAACACGGTTGATTGCAAGTGGTTGTTTACGGTAAAATACAAAGCAGATGGAAAAATTGAGAGATTCAAGGCTAGACTAGTTGCAAGGGTTTCACTCAATCATATGGAGTGGATTATGAAGAGACGTTTGCCCCTGTTGCAAAACTCAGCACAATAAGAGTCTTGTTGTCATTGGCTGTAAACCTTGACTGGCCACTGCATCAACTAGATGTGAAAAATGCTTTCCTGAATGGTGACTTGACCGAAGAAGTCTACATGAATTTTCCTCCTGGTATTCAGAAACCCAAAGAAAACCTTGTCTGCAAACTTAGAAAGGCGTTGTATGGGTTAAAGCAGTCCCCTAGGGCCTGGTTTGACAGGTTTACTAAAGCTGTAAAGGATGGTGGCTATTACCAGTGCCAAACAGATCATACACTGTTTGTCAAACACTCATCCAAGGGGAAGATGGCCATCCTAATTGTATATGTTGATGACATTATAATTACAGGAGATGATGTTGAAGAAATCAAGAGGTTAAAAGCTCAGCTTGCTCATGAGTTTGAAATAAAAGATTTGGGGCAGCTAACATACTTTCTGGGAATGGAGGTCTTAAGATCAGACCAAGGAATTACCATTTCACAAAGAAAGTATGTCCTTGATCTACTGAATGACACTGGAATGTCAAACTGCAAACCAGTGGATACACCTATGGAGCAGAACAAGCAGTTGAGCAAAGCTGATGATATACCATCAGTTGATAAGGGAAACTACCAACGTCTGGTTGGCAGACTGATCTACCTAGCTCACACTCGGCCCGACATAGCCTTTGCAGTGAGTGTAGTAAGTCAGCATATGCACTCTCCTAATGAAGAACACATGGAGATGGTGGTAAGGATCCTAAGATACCTTAAGAAGTCCCCTGGAAAGGGAATTCAGTTCAAAAAGACTACTCGTCGTGATGTACTCATGTATACGGATGCAAGTTGGGCAGGTGAGCTTACTGACAGAAAGTCTACTTCTGGTTACTGCAGTTATATCTGGGGAAACCTTGTAACCTGGAGAAGTAAGAAACAGAATGTGGTTGCCAGAAGCAGTGCTGAAGCTGAATATCGTGCCCTTGCACTTGGAATATGTGAAGGAATATGGTTAAAAAGAGTGTTAGAAGAACTCAAGGTTGATTATGAAGGTCCTATTCTCCTATTATCAGATAGCCAAGCTGCAATCAGCATTGTTCGGAATCCGGTTCACCATGACCGCACCAAACATGTGGAGGTGGATAGGCATTTTATTTCTGATAATGTAGCTAAAGGAATTGTTCAAGTTGAACATGTTCCCTCCAAGCAACAAACTGCAAACATTCTTACAAAGGCTCTACCACGAGATGTGTTTGAGTTTCTATCTTCCAAGCTTGACATGATCAACATTTACACCAAGCTTGAGGGGGAGTGTTGAAGAATATTAGATAATGATAATGAATCAGTTGTGAACGAATATTTGGTACTTTTAAAGGAGAATTATGTACTGTTGCTTATACAATGTTGACTTCTGGAATTGACCAACAATTCTATTCTTTTTTCTAACAAGAACTAATCAACTCTCCTATTTCTGCACACTAGCTAGTTTCAATGAGCATGCCACACAATATTCTATTCTCACCAGCATATAAACAAATACAAATGGAAATGGGTTTGATGTAACGTTGGAAACTTGCTCAATCTTGATTCGAATGGAATTGTTCTTTGGGTGGTATGGGTAGTGTGGGTACCCGCTACCAAACTCGTGCAGGTAACGGGTACGAACACTTGCCCGCATTGATTAAAATAAACTAAACACAATCATCCAAATAAAGATTAATCAAGGAATAATAAATATCAGTAACTGTTAATCATATGAAGAATATCAGTAAAAGAGAATCCATAGGACATAATCAAACATAATGAGGTCTGCAAAAGAGAAAGAAATTAGAACTAATACCTCCTCGCTTTTCAAAATGTCGAGTGAATCTTCATTCCATATTCTACTGCGCTTCCAAGGATGTTGACTATCTTCCTCGTGAACAATTGCTCTACCAAGATCTCTGATGTGATCATGCATCCAGAACTGATTTCTCTCATCTAATCTTACCAAGGATCTTAATAAGAGGGTGTTAATTCCACTTTGAGGATAAAACTTACAATCACTCCACATGTAGAAAGGAAAGTCTTTCTTTTCACCGATAAAAAAACAAGCAATGTCAAGAAAGATTTGTTTTTCATTGTAACTTAACTCATTATAACTAAGTTTTAACCTTTCTTGCAATTTGGTGGGAGGTATGTCTTTCAACTCCATCAACTTTGCTGCCCAAAATTCCCTCTCTTGACGAAACAAAAGCGAACCTATAACTTTAAGAGCCAAAGGAAGCCCTGCTACAACTTTTATAAACTCCATAGATAGAACTGCATCATCTTCGGGAGGATTATCAGTTCCAAATGCATGTTTGCTAAAAAGTTGAAGGGCGTGATCCATGCTCATTTCTCCAGGTTCGTAGAACTTACATTCTTGAAGAACCTGTAGAACCCTTTTATCTCTCGTTGTGATGATAAATCTACTTTCTAGGGAATAATTGTCCAATTTTCCCACAATCTGGTCGAATTTAAATGAATCGTTGACATCATCAAGAACTAATAGAACCTTGTGCTTGCAGACTCTGTTTTTTATTGCATGGAGTCCTTCACTAGCATCTTTAACATTGTAATCAGTACTTAGAATGCCAGAGATAATCATGCTTTGCAAAGTTACGATACCATCACTTTTCGACAAAATCTCTCGGACATCTTCCACAAAGCAAAAACGATCAAATTGTGAACAAAGCTCATTATAAACAACCTTGGCTATAGTTGTCTTACCAATACCGCCAATAGCATGGATTCCAACAATTTTCACTCCTCCAGATTCTGAGCCTAGTAGTTTCTTCACTTGTTGTACATGGGAATCAATTCCAACCAACTCATCGGTCACCAACTTATAACTACTCATAAGATGTGACCACACATTAGAGTACACCTTTTCAATAATATCACCTTGCCTGAAAATGAAATAGAAATTAAACTTCAATGGAAATTAAAGATCTGAATTTAAATGTAAAACATCAATAGCATAATCCAGGTCTATGGAAGAAATACATTACCTATCAGACTCTTGGATGAACCAGCCCTTCATATCTCCAACCTCCTTTAGAGCTTCCTTCCATTCCTTAATTGTTTCTGCATCATATTTCTTACAGTGCAATCGAAATGCTTTCTTGTAAGAACCCTCTTGATTTCGTACGTCTCTAGGCTCTATCATATAGAAAATGGGCAGTATGACGCGGTCATCTTCTTGCTTACGCCACTTCACCATCAGAGCTAGCTCTTCAAGGCACCATTTACTAGAAGCATAGCCCTGTGAAATGATTGGAATGTATACCTTGGACTCCTTAATAGCCTTGGCAAGAAATGGGGCTATTGTCTTCCCCTTACGAAGCTCTTCATCATCAAGAAAAGTTCGAATCTTGGAGTGATCCAAGAACTTATAGAGAACATCAGCAAAAGTTGTACGGACATCAGGCCCTCTAAAGCTGAGAAAAACCTCATACTCCACAGGCAGGGCAGAGTTGGACAAGGATGAAGGTGCAGAGATTGGATTTTCTACAGATGGTGAAGAAGAAGTGCCGTTAGAGATTGCGGGCCTTTTCTGGGAAGGAAAAACACAGCCACTGCCAGAAAAAGTGTGGCAAGTGGCCAAAAGAATGACCAAATCTGCTGCTGATCCATCTCTCTTGAAACCAAAAGCTGGGAACCGAATCTTGTTTAGGAAAGATGATGATAGATATCAAAAGATACCAATCTCTCTCGGTGTGTCTGTTTGGGTGAAGAGGAAGAACTATGAATAAGACATTTACTTGATTCAGCCAGTCTGGGAATATGTAGAGTAATGGGACGACTTTCTCTTGATTCAAGATTCAAGAATAAGACATTTAAAATGAAATTATTAAAGTAATGGGACAACATGCACTTGATTCTAGACTAGATGCACATGCCTAGCTTTGACTTATTTCAGTGATAAGGATGAAGGGCAGACAGTGGCTTCCTAATCGCTAAGGAAGAAGCAAGGTTGAAGAGCAGCCTCTTCACTCTTGCCTCAGAACAGAGTCTTGACTGAGGCCTTCATAGCTTCCCAAGACAAAAACAACAAAGCAAAAAAATAGTCAAGGGGAGGTGCTAATAGTAGCTCGGCTGTCCTAATTGGTGCGTACAGTCAGATATAAGGTACAAGCTACGTTGATGTTGATCAAATGAGGTGGATGACGAGGTCCTGAATTTCGTTAGTCAAATTACCGGAGAAATGAACAGTGAAGCTAAGTGAAAGTCGAGCGATAGAGCAAAGAAATAATTCAAATGGTTAACGTATAATCAACTTCGGATCATGACCCACAAGAAATCATCAGAGAATTAGTAATGTGGAAATGGACCTTCTCATCTGGCATCCAGCCAAATTTCTTGACCATTGTTGGTTCTTCAACGAACCATAGTATCTGGCAATTGTTGGTTATCATCTACACTTGTAACGGGAGGCAATTTCTGCTCATACATGTCACAACAAAACTGAACCACAGACTAGGATAAGCAGAAGATTTGCAGTCTCAGTAATCAGTACCTTCGACGCTTAGAGACACCTAAAATGATTATTTGCATATCCCCAAGCTTAGAGACCTAAAAACAGCTTCCCCTAAGTAAGAGAACAGCAATTGCAAACACCTAAGAATGAACTAAAAGGATCTTCTTCTCCGACACCTCAATGAAGACCGATGGGAGTAATTAAAATGCAGAGGAGAAAACAAGAGAATCGATATCGCCATTATTGCATTAGCTTACCTCTGATAAGCAGCGGAAGGTAGCAAGGTTCCGTATTCTTCTGCACCGGCAACCGGTAACGTCACTTCGCACCACTACAATTCTCTGACTCGGCATCACGGCAGCGCTTTAAACCCCAAATTAAGCCACCGGATATTGATCAGTGCTTTGAAGTAACAGTTCTCTTCAAGTTTGTCATCTGGAGGAGTTGGAGTAGAAGATCTGAAGAGAGGAACAGTTCATCATTGACGTCGCCGGCGAGCGAGGGAATCCAGGGTGTCCGGGCCGCCATTTGCTTTGGACTGTGGGCTCCGTTCCGTTGAAAAGATAGATTAAATTTGGGCCCACATCCTTCGGCCCACGTAATCATAATAACAATAAAGAAAAATAGCACTTTGACCCTCTCTACTTTGACAACTTAACAGATAGCCCCCAATACTATAAATCGATCTTGTTACCCCCTCCTACTTTGACTATTTGTAGTTTTGGTCCTTCCGTTTAAACTCTTGTCTTCATAACATTAAATATGGACACATCCGCACCCAACGGAAAGAGATATCGGAGGTAAGAGACGAAGACTTGACAAGCGAGGTAAATTGGGGAGGTATCCTCTCTTCTTCGTAGTGCAAATAACCGCTCCGCTCCCTCCTTTTCTCCGTCATCGGCCGGCGGATGGTCCGGTAATGTTCTTCCCACCCCTTTTTCGTCTCTTTGGTCTCTCTTTCTCGTCCACGGGCCTTTGGTTCTGGTTTTGGCTTTCTTTTGCTCCTCTCTTTTCCACTTTTCTCTGTATCCTTCCGCCACGATGGCCTTTAGGGTCAAGCGGAAGAGACCCTACGCCAGTCACGGAACCCTCGTAGACTATAATACGGCTTCTTTAGGGCCTGACGACACCATTGGGGTGCTATACTCTCACCTTTGTTCTTGGATTTGTTTGTTTTTTCGACTGGTGAATTTCAGGTTTCAAGTCGGAATTGGATCTCAGTGCAAGGTTTTCCTAACTTGGATCGGTTGGGTGACTGAGAACTGTGGCGGATGGGAATTACTGATTCCGCTGCTTGGAGATTGCCCTGGACAATCGACCTCCCGTTGTGAAGCTTGCTCCGGCAAAGATCTGCTCTCCCGATCTCGGATCGCCGTTGATCCCTTCTCTCGTGACTTGACGATCGGTTTGGTTTGGATAAGACTCTTGGGTTTGTGTTCGATTTTGGTGCCTTTGGTCTGTCCGGTTTGATTCATAGAATTTGTTTGTTTCTGTTTATTGTTGCGGATCTCTTGGGATGTTGGGATTGAGATTGGATTCTGGTGGGAGTCTGTTAAGATTATTTTCAATTTTAAATTCATTGACCCGACTTTATTTAAGATGAAGTGCTCTACAACAATTATCTTAATAATCTTAATGGTAGTATGGTATAATTGGTTTTGACACATAGGATAGAACCCTTCTCACAAATTTCCACATCATCACTCAATTTTTAAAATCAAAATTCAATTATTTCTCTTTCTTTTCAATAAATGTTGAATGTAATTAAACACCTTATGAATGAAATTTTAAGTAATTTGATGTTCAACTATATTCTCTTAACATAACTAATATATGAAAAATAATTTTAAATTATAATATTTTATAAAAAATTATTACATTTTTTTCTAAATACATAAATTTTATTAAAACACTTTCTTAATCACTTCAACAATAATCGCTCATTTTTTTATAGCTATATACGTATATTTATAAATTATAGACATGAAAAATAATAAACACAATATTTTGTAAATCTTGAAAATTTAAATATAAATAATTATTCAATAAAATGTAAATCAACTAGGTTAAATGATGATAATATGAAGTATTAAATACTTGATAATAAACTATCATAGACACTTTGGAGGTATTAGTGGTGCATACTTTCCCAATTTTAAATTATTTAAATAAATCTATAGATCTCTAATTATTCAATTGATAAGTCATCATTACAAATTTTCATTTGTTTATATTACGGGTTTAGGGATTTTGGTCATGAATCAAGTTCGATCATGTTGCATATTAGTAAGAATTATTTTTGAAATTTATGAAAGAAGTATATTTATAGAATCGAAGTATTTTTATTTATGAGAAGTAGGTCGACTAGATAACGAGTTAATAAGATTAACGAGTCAATTGAATTATCAATAGATTGGACGGTGATTATCATGTACTTAAATATATTGTTTACATTTACCATGGTTGTGGTTGGATATTGAGGAGTTACACAAGCTAATTAGTCTCGAGTTGAATTGAGTTTAACAGGAGGCATGTTAGTCATGTCACATGTAATTTTAATTATGAATTTATCCTATTGCAAGTTTATAAGGGTTGATTGACAATAAATTTTAATCACCTCGAGTAAGATTTGAGTAAAAATGATGGATATATTTAAGAAAATTATATTAAAATTATAGAAAATTAAAGTTAATAAGGGGCAAGACACTTAATTGGGTTGAAAGCCTTGAGTAACCCATAATACTTGGGGAAACATGCATAGTATCAATTTGGTCGTGCTTGATGTTCCAACCTATGATTTTGATGACATGTGTATTGATTGCCTAAAGCGATTAATGGTGTCTGACAAAGGAAAAAGAATGTGAGTGGAAAAATGTTGGAGATTTTCATGGCATGGAGATAAGAAGTTATGATTTTCATGGAAATTTGTGGTTTAAGACACGTATATGATTTTGAATATGGATATATGATTCTCATCCTACACTGATTTTTGGGTTCACGACACATCTATGAATTTTTATTTAAATAGGTATATATATTTATTTATGATTAAATTTAAATAAGTATATGTACCATTCCTCATACCTAAATCTAATAGCTTCCAAGAAATAAAAATATTACATGACTACCATTGTTACATAAAATTCCCGACCAATAGGTCGGGTTCAAAACTAGTATCTCAATTACAATTCTTTTCTCCAAAATAAGTGTGTTCTGTAACATTTTTCTGTTGCACATTAATTTTCAAATAGGGAGTGGAACTTGGGAATCACTAGAGAATTTTGCGGTTTTTTTTAAGGATTTTCCTTATTTTGTTTTATAATTTATTTTGTGCGTGGGTTTTTAAAGGTTTTTACGTGGTATGTTTTGTTTTCTTTGTAACTGCATTAATTAATTTAATTTAATTTTCATCAATTTTTTGTTTAGGAAATTATTTTAAAGTCTTTTTTGTTCTTAATTTTAAATTCTTAATTTGACTTCAATTTTACTGAAAGTTTTCGAATTTCTCGGATGGTTTTTCTTAAGTGATTGTTGGTGTTAATCTTTTTTCATAACGATTTTGCAGTTATCGTGAATAATGTTTTGTTTGTTTTAATTCCAACCCCCAACCCCTTCTCCCCCTTTCTCCTTAGTTTAGGCGTTCTTGTCCCTCTCTTCCGTGGGAGTGCTCAACAAAAAAGAATTGGGAAATTAATTTATACATAAAAAAATGCTAGTTGGGATAATCTCTTGGGAATTTCATCCACTTCATTGTTATTTGAAAAAAAAATTAAACCAATGACAATATGCCAAGTACTCCTCAAAGGAGCAACTAAGTATTATCCATAAAAGAAAAAAAAATCTTTACACCTTCTTATCTTTTCAGCTTTCTAAATAAGATAAAAGGTAGGGCCAGGTCGGCACATAGGCGATTTGAGTGTGAACGATTTCATTCTCTCTCGAGCTAGGGTTCTCACCGCCATGCATGTGCTATCACTAACAGATGCAAATCTGCCTGAGTCCTCCCCTAATATTGACCCCCTCCAAAGTTGTTAATGAAGCGAATACTTCTAACACGATTGAAACAATCGGAAGTGATATTACGCAAAAAGAGAAGCTTGTTGACTATCCGTCACACGATAGTCGGGTAGAGCTTGGTCTCTCGTTTTGGTATACTGTAATGTGGGATAACACTCACATGGACTATACGTTTGTTGATGAGATAATAGTTTCAGATGAGTCAGATGACGAGGACGAAGATGACCTCACTTGTCCTGCGATCAAGATCCCTAATGAGGAGCATATTCGCGTCCGAGTTAAGTGGAATAACTTGCTTATTTTCTGAAGCCTTGGGAAGTCATTCTCCCATGTGTTCAAGACTCAAAAACTCAAACACATATGGGCACTTAAGGGAATGGTTTCTATCTGGGATATTGGCTTCGACCACTTTGTTTCTAAATTTGAAGATGATGCAATCTATATGAGAGCTCTTCTAGAAGGGTTATGGTTGGTTGCACACCATTACATACTCTTTGAGTAATGGCGGCCAAATTTCACACCGAATTTCTCCGAGGTCAACTCGATCAAAGTTTGGATTAGACTGTCGGTCTTGCCGTTGGTATATTTTTATGCAGGAATCTTAAAGGTGGTTGGTGGAGACGAGACTGAGAAAACCATCTGAATAGATAATGCCACCCTTTTCGGTACTAAATAGAACTATGTGAGGCTATATGTTGAAGTCGATTTGCATAAACCTCTAATCTCGAAGTATCAAAGGATTGAGTATGAAGGGCTACATGAGATTTTCTTTCAATATAGAAAATACAATCATTCCAAGGAGAAGTGTCAACAACTTCAGACTCCGGAAGTAGAGCAACCAAGGGGGTAGAAAATACAAAAAAAACCCGATGTTTTTCAATGATAAGGACTCTTCGAATTTGGAGGAATAATTTGGGCCTTGGATGTTAGTTAAGAAGAAGGTGCATCGTAGCAAGCGGGTTCAAACTAAAGAGGCGGCAGCAAAGCCTAGCTTCGAGAAGGAGGACGAGAGGGAAGAAAGACATCATCAAATGGTGTCTTGGAGGGAAGGAGGGAAGACGACGGGGAAGGGAAGTTGATGAATGGTGACTTGCAGGGAATGAGGGAAGACGATGCAGAACTCGAGAAGGAGCTTCAAGGAAGGAGCTTCTCCTCATCAGGGATGATGCTTCGCCAATGAGATACGCCCACGCCACCACCGTGAAGCTGCTGATTGGAAGCAGAGGAGAAGCTTCATCGATAAGAACTCAAGAAGCGTCGCTGGTTGGAGAAAAATCAAGAGAGACAAAAATTAGGGTTAGAGGTTTTTAGAGTTCTTAGAGCAAGATTATAAGAAAGGAGACAAATGATACATTAACAATCAATCAAGTTTGGAGATCGAAGATCGAATTGGGATTTCTCGAATTGAAGATCGAATTGGGATTTCTCGAAGAACAATGACATCTTCTTCAATAGTTTTCATTTTTCTGCCATTTTCTTTCCTCGACCATGAGCAAAAAAGTTTTTTGAGTTGTTTAGATTAGATGAAATCCTAGATTGGATATTGTATGCATAATGATGAGTTTTTAACCTTGCAATCGATGTTTATTCAGACTTTGATGAGTTTTTCCTAAACCCTCATTCTGAGAATATTGAACTTGTTGTTTTGCTGCAATTTCATTCTTCTGTATTAATTTGTGGGTATGAGAGGAACGTTAGTCAATTGGACACTTAGGAATAATGTTAGATTTTTGTTAGCTCGAGAGAGGAATGGTTTAGTCTATCTATTTTGCATTATATTGGTTGTGGCATTTCATCGAACAAGTTAGTGCATTCTATGAAGGTGAAGTTTAGCTCAAGAAAGGAGTTTTCATTCGTGTAGGATAGGATTCTAGATTCACAAAAGCCGTCTAGGATTATCATGGGAAATTTCCTAGCCATCAGATTTGAATAAATGATATTGCATTGCCATTGTTCACACATATATGATAATGGTGGATTCAAGTCTTAGACAACGTCTCATCCCATCTTTGAACCTCGATAACTTTTTTTTATGACGGAGAAGCCTCACAATGGGTCACCCTTCGGGCATCCTCACCCAAGGTTAAACTCCGGTTCTGCATCAGAGACAGGCCCCCGTGCAGGACGTTTTCTCACCGTCGTTATCGACAGTCGCCTGCTACTAGCTCTTTCGGCCCTTGCTGAAAGCCCACAGACCACAGAAAAAGAGGCCCAAGCCCACAGACCAAGAAATGGCCCAAGCCCACTCACCTAGATTAGTCTCTACCACACATTAGCTCTCAACAAGGAAATCCTTGGATTTGCTTCTGGTGGGAGTCGAACCCATGGTGGATGTACCCAAGCCAACATCTAGTCAAGTGCTTTACCTCGATAACTTTCATTATGCATTATACAATTTGAATTTTCTTTTTTTTGTTTCAAACCTATGTTTATCATACTACAACCCCCATTTTATTCATCGGAATAAATATCACACTTAGGTAACCAGGTTGAGTAATAGGAGCTAGAAGACCTCAGGGAATAACGACCTCATTAGAGCTTTCTAGTGAGTTATTACTTGTGTGCATTAGAGAGTTTGATCTAGATTGGGGGAAGATGACTTGATGATGTTGTTGGAATTTTATGAAAGTAGGGAATATAGACCTCATTAGAGCTTTCAAGCTGATTCATCGGAGGATGTGGCCATGTTGTTGTTGTTGGAACAGAGAGCGGTGGTGGAAATTTTTTTTTTATGAATATCAGTAATATATATCATCAAATGGTGAGATAACCAACTCGGCTACTCACCGAAAGTTATACAAGGGGAGAAAACAATGCATAAAAAATAGAGGGGATGGCACCCGCTCTATCGGGGGGAGAAGAGAAATATCAGACTAACAAAGCACTATGTAAAAAAGCTAAAGAGGGCCTGGAAGAGGACAAGGCAATCAACTCCAGCTTAATCCGCTGCACAAGAACTCTAGAGGGAATCAGACTCATGGCACAATAAAACCGCCTGCACCGTTCTCTCAAGAGATGACTGACCACAGAGCTCCACATGAGTCGATAAGATGCTACTGGCACTCCCCCTCCCAAAATCTGGTACAGAATCCAGTTTTGCTCGTACCCTCCCAATCAAGTCGAGGCACCTGAGTGAAACAAGCAAAAATCTCTGAAATAACCAAAAAAGAGTAATCACAGTGAAAGAAAATATGCTCTCTGCTATCTTCACCGCTGCTGCAAAAACGACAAGAGGTGTCACACACCAGGCCCCAAGAAACCATTTTCACTGCCGTAGAAAGCCTGTTAAGGTAGACCAGCCAAAGTAAGAAAGAGTTCCTTGGAATAATGGGAGGATTCCACACCACCGAACTCCAGGGAACAATCATCTAAGGCTCTCTGATATCATTCCAAACTCTGCTTGTCTTAAACCGAGTCATAAGCTTTCCATTCCAAAGAGATCCTGACCTCGCACATACAATGAATCTCAAAGCAATGTGTCGAAGCTTTAAAAGCTTTTTCCATACCCAAGAACCAGCTCCCTCTTTGGCCTCCCATATAGAGCGACCTTTCAGTTTATAACTAGATGTCTAAGCCACCCAAAGAGACCCACTCTGCTCAAAAAACTTCCATAGGTGCCTAATGCAACAAGCTTTATTCCAAGTGACCAAGTCATAAAACCCAAGTCCACCCTCAGAATGTGGCAAGGACAACTTCACCCATGATACCTTTGCTTTTCGTTTGACTCCCAGATCTGAACCAGCCCAAAGAAAATTGGAGCAACATCTCTCAACTTCCTTTATCACCCCCTTAGGCAGAGGGAAAACAGTCATCTAGTATTGAGACATGCTAAACAGAACAGACTGAATAAGCTGCGCCCTACCTGCATACGAAAGGCACTTAGCCTTCCAACCTGCAATCCGACGAGTGATCTTCTCAACAAGAGATTTACAAGCAGCGGAACTGATCTTCCCTGAGATGAAGGGAAGTCCTAAATACCTGACAGGGAGGGACCCAACTGCAAACCCAGTGTGATGAGAGATGCTTAAGGCATCATCAGTAGAAACACCACCGCAATAAATCTCACACTTGTCAGGATTAAATCGAAGCCCAAAGATTTTGTAGAAATCACCCAACAGCCTACAAATGCTCTGAACCGAAAATAAAGAGCCAGAAGTGAAGATCAAAAGATCATCAGCAAAGCACAAGTGCGTAATCTGCAATCTTTTACATCTCGGGTGATATGGAAGAAAGCCCTTTTCAGCCGCCAGATCTAAGATACGAGACAAAGGCTCCATGGCAATTGCAAAAAGATAAGGAAACAGTGGATTACCCTGTCGTAACCCTTTCTTAGCAGCAAAGTAACCAGTCAAGCCACCATTTAGACAGACACTGAACATAGCAGTAGACAAACATTTCTCAATCCAACCAATAAACAAAGCAGGAAACCCCATGGCTTTGAGAACGGAGAGTAGATAGACCCAATCAACAGAATCAAAGGCCTTCATTATGTCTATCTTGACAGCACAACGAGGCGTGATATGACTAGTGCCATAGCCATAAACTAGCTCATGAGCCATTAAGACATTATCACTAATCAGCCTTTTTTTTATGAAAGCCGACTGATTTAGACTAATAATATCAGGTAAAACCTGGCGGAGCCTATTCGCAATCAGCTTAACAAGCCCTTTGAGATGGGACGGAAGTGCTTCATGTGCTCAGCATTTGGAATTTTCGGAATAAGAGTGAGAATGGTAGAGTTTACCTCAGGAGGAAGCCTGCTGCCAGAGAAAAAATCCAGATAGCCTTGATAAATATCCTTCCCAACAGTACTCCAAGTATTCTGGAAAAACTCAGCTGAAAACCCATCAGGACCAGGAGCTTTATCCTTCCCCATAAAGAAGAAGACAGTACGAACTTCCTCCAAAGTAATCGGACAGCAAAGAGCACTAGCCTGATCAGATGAGACTTTCTTGTTAATCAGATTGTTAAAGAAGGATTGATCAACCCTCAAAACATTATGATCAGCCTCCCCTAAAAGCTTGGAGTAAAACCCAACCGCAATTTTTGCCATTTGGTCAATCTCAGTCACCGTCTCACCAGAATCATTAACTAATTGCCGGATAGTACCACGAGCTTGTCTAAGTTTGACAGTTTTGTGGAAATAACTCGTATTAAGATCACCACTAGAAACCCAATCCACTCGAGCTTTTAACCTAAAAAGCTCCTCCTCAATTCTCCTCAAGTCATGAAGAGTGGATGTGAGCCTAGCTACTTCCTGAAAAGAAACTGAACTGGGAAAGTCAAGAGAAGTGTTATGGGCAGCATGAAGATTCAGCTCAGCTCCTTCACCCGATTCCCAATATCAGAATAGTGGTCTATGTTAAGCTTCTTGAGAAAGCCTTTAAGAATTCTAAGCTTCTTACCAATACCAACAAGCATAGAACCAGTAACCCTCGAACTCCAAGCCTTCTCGACAAGGGAAATGGCTTGGGGAGAGATTTCAGCTTGGTATCAGTATTAACCAACAAGGAACAGTGATCAGAAAAATCACTACAAAAAAAGGCCTTTAGCGTCGCTCGGAGGGGAAGTATTTAGCGTCGGTCAGTTAGGAACCGACGCTAAACCCTTGACTCGCGTTTGACCAAGGGTTTAGCATCGGTCGCTTATCGACCGACGCTAAAACATGTCGATAAACGACGCTAAATTTGGTTTTCGGTCGGAAACGAAGCCAACCAGCTTTAGCGTCGGTTACCGACCGACGCTAAAACAGCCGCCACCCTAACCCTAATCTCATCTCTCTCAGCCTTCTTCTTCCTCCTCCAACCTTCTTCTTCCTCTTCCATTTTCTTCCTTCTTCCTCCTCCATTTTCTTCCTTCTTCCTCCTCCAACCTTCTTCTTCCTCTTCCATTTTCTTCCTTCTTCCTCCTCCATTTTCTTCCTTCTTCCTCCTCCATTTTCTTCATTCTTCCTCCTCCAGCCTTCTTCTTCCTCTTCCATTTTTCTGACCTTCATTCTTCTTCTTCCTCTTTCTTCTTCCTCCTCCAGCCTTCTTCTTCCTCTTCCCTTTTTCTGACCAGCCTTCCTCTTCTTCCTCTTTCTTCTTCCTCTTCCTCTACTTCCTTTTTTAGATCTCCAGATCCACCTTCTTCCTCTTCTTCCTCTTCTTCTCCTCGTCTCCGTCGTCACTGCCATCGCCACCGTCGTCGCCGCCATCGTCGCCACCGCCGTCGCCGCCATCGTCGCTGCTGCCGTCGCTGCCACCGTTGCCGCCGCCAGCACCAAAAAATATGACCTAATAAATCTAAAAGCACCAAAAAAATATGACATAATAAATTTAAGTGACCAAAAGGATGACCTAATAAATCTAAGTGACCAAGATGCATAACTGGAAAATGAAGTGACCAAATCTGAAAACAAAAAAAAATTGGGTTGGTCAGCGATTCATTTCGGTCAGCTCAAAATTAGCGTCGGTCGTGGTTTAATATTAGCGTCGATCGTGGAAGAACCGACGCTAAAATTTAGTGTCGCTACTTTTAGCGTCGCTTCTTGTAAGCGACGCTAAATATTTTAGCGTCGGTCAATGACCGACGCTAAAAGCGCGGTTTCGACCGACGCTAAACTCTCGTTTTTTTGTAGTGAATCTGGGGGAAGAATGGTAACTGAACTTGATTTGAAGGAATCAAGCCAAAGCTCATTTACCAAAACTCTATCTAGAAGACGAGTAATCGGATCTGCAATTCTTTTATTACTCCAAGTAAACCAAGGCCCAATGCTCCTGTGTTCAAGAAGCTGCATACTATCAACCCAACTCACAAAATCTGATGTGCTAGACTGAGAGGAACCCGGCTTAGAAACATCAGCATCAGATAAGACAACATTGAAATCTCCTAAAACAATCCAAGGCAAGGACGAAGGCTTGACCAAACTCAGCTCACCATAAGTGGCAAGGCGGGCAGCTTCACAATTCGAACCATAGACAAAAGTAATCAGAATAGACGGCTTACTTATATTTACAGAAATGTAGTTCTCACCAGCACAGAGAACATTGAGGGCTATATCAGGCTTCCAGAAAACCCAAATCCTTCCAAGACGAGCATGTTGATAGTTATGAACACACTCCCAAGTAGAGAAATGGGAATCCTTAATGTCCTGAAAATTTTCCTCAATAACCCTAGTTTCCAAGACTCCAAAAACATCAACATTGTATTTACGAACAACCTTCAGAAAATCCAACCTCTTTCTGGGGTTATTGAAACCCCTAACATTCCAAGAGAAGATGATCATTTAGAACCTCCTCTACCACCACGACCCCCGCCACCCCGACCACCCTTACGTTTGGCTCTAGGGGGCGCAACTAGCTCATGAACAATTTCCAACCCTTCTTTAGTCGGAGAGGAAACACCTTCCAATAGAGATAAGAGAGTCAAATTTGTTACCTGACAACAAAACCGTAGGAGGAGTAGGGGGCATACTCTTCCTACCATTAACAACTGGCAAGAACCATTCATCAGCCACTCTCTCAACTAAGACCTCAGGGATCGAGACCTCAGAATTAGGCATCTCAGGAGGGGGACCTAAAACCAAAGGAGAGGTAGGTATAGCAGCCACTGAGGGCATAGCAGGCGTACTAGGGACTTCAGCCACTGAGGGCATAGCAGTCGTACTAGGGACTTCCTCATCCAACATAGTTTCTGGCAAATCCGACTTCTCCTTCTTGCCTCAAGAACACTCACCAAACACAATGCATTGGGGGCAAACTTTAGGCAAATTACAGTAATCCACCCTACCATCAAACGTGTTCCCTTCATTAGATTCAATTGGAATAGAATCTGGATACTCCGCTAAATGCTTCAACGCCACACAAAGCTTTGCATACCCTAGTTGAGACCCAGTACGTGTAGCCTGATCCATCCACAACGGGGTACCCAACGCGCTAGCCAGACGACTTAAACCCCCAGGGGAGAAATATTCAAGAGGTAAATCAGAGAAACGCACCCAGATTGGAAGCGTCGACTTCTCAAGAACCACATGAGTAATCCCCGGAGCCCATTTCCGGAAGAACAAAGAGTTATTCTGAAAGTGCCAAGGGCCTCTCTCAAACACCCAGTTACGAGAGCTGGACGAAGGAAATTGGAAGAGAAGTAGCTTAGATCCATACCGAGCCACATATACTCACTCCTTCCTCCCCCACAACTTGTTAGCCTAGATCTGGATTGCCGCTATAGAAGGAGCAGAACCCATAAATTGACCGACAAGGCAGTTCTCCCACCGCTTCTCACCTTCTTCACGAACCTCCTTAGGGATGCGAAGGAAATCATCCACAATATCCGGCTCTATAAACTCCAGACGATTGTTCGACGCGACGCCGAAGAGATCGGCCTAGACCGTCGAGGGAATCGCCTCAGACCTCGCCGCAGACATTATCCTATAAAAATAAGATTTTTTATATTTAACTTTCGTAATTAAGTTTTATATTTATTTTAATCTTAATTTTTAATTGATTGTTTGGCCACATCTTTTTCACATTAGTGCCACGCTAATTTTTCATTAAATATTTGATTTTATTAACATAACGTTAACATATATTAAAAAAAATTAGCTAGTTTTGATATTTCACAAAAGGATTTGTCACAACCCCTAAAGATTGATAAAAAAATAAGGTTATTTAGATGTGACACCTCTTTGATATATTTCATTCCGTCGTCAGATTAAATATAGAGGTAGGTTCTAGAGTGATACAAAACGAGTAAATTGCAGACCTGAAAAATCGAATATAGAATATAGTTTATATTTTCAAAATATACTATATATAATATAGTTTATATTTTTAAAATATACAAATATAGGGCAAAGGATCTGCGTCCAAGAATTAAAGTTTGGAACGTTCCAAACCAAAAGACAGGGAGGGCATTTTCGGAATTCCCAAAATAGTCTTTCAACCCTAATTTTCTCCGCCGTTTTCTTTCATGGTCATCGTTGTATCTCCGGAAACCCCACTCCAGCATCGGCGGCATCGGCGACACTCCTTCCTCCTTCGCACCGTGCTTCCTCGCCACCGATTAAACAACCTTCTTTTCTCTCTTTCCCAGAATCAGAGGAGTTGGAGGAAGTCGTCGGAGGACGTGGCAGCGGCAGTGTCGGTGAGGTTGAAGTCGTAATCCTCTTCAACACCGGCAACCTCCTCCTCCGTAATAATCGACGTCGTCGGCCTCTTCCTCCGCTCGTAATCATCACCGGTGAAAAGGTATCCTCATCTCTATCAGATTCGCCGCTCCACTCGACACTATTTTGGACGCCGCTGTGACGGTGGGTTGTGGTGGCTCCGATTGGAGTCGGCTAAAGAGGAGGAGGAAGACCCCCTTTGAATTGGAAACCAGCCCTTGCCGGAAGGAGACCCAAGGTTGAAGATGGCTGATTTGTCACATATTCAAGTTCAGTGACTGATTTGTCACATATTCAAGTTAAGTGACTGATTTGTCACATATTCAAGTTAAGTGACTAATTTGTCACATATTCAAGTTCAGTGACTGATTTGTCACATGTTCAAAGTTCAGTAACTGATTTCTCATATTTTCAAAGTATAGTGATTGATTTCTAACATATTGAGTTCAGTGACGGACTTGTAGTTTGAGAAATTTTAGTAATATTAAACGTGCACTGTTTGGAATAAGCTGTTGTTGTATTTGTTGTATAATCGGTTGTCGAATAATGTGTATAACTAGTTACTCGAGTAGATAACTAGTTAACTAGTTAACTCGACAAGATAACTAGTTAACTCGATAAATCATGATGTTTAACAAGTTAACTAGTTATCAGTAAAAAATCAGGTTAAAAGTCACCGGAGTTTGGTTGGTCGCCGATAAAATTTTAGGAATCTCGCCGGAAAAGTCACCGAAAAATATTTTTCGACGACGGTTAACTCGATTGGATAACTAGTTAACTCGATTAGATAACTAGTTAACTCGATTGGATAACTAGTTAACTCGATTGGATAACTAGTTAACTCGATTAGATAACTGGTTAACTCCATTGATTAACTGGTTAACTAGTTAACTCGATAAGTTAATTAGTTAACTCGAGTAGTTAACTAGTTAACTCGACAAGATAACTAATTAATTTGATCGGTTAACTAGTTAACTTGATAAATCATGCTAGTTAACTAGTTAACAACTTGGTAACTAGTTAACTCGATTGGATAACATGTTAAAACTCAGGTTAACTAGTTATCAATTACACAAGTTATTAGTAAAAAATTAGGTTAACTAGTTAACTTGTCCCTGCTGGAAAAGTCACCGGAGTTTGTTTAGTCTTCGGAGTCTCGCCAGAAAAATCACCAGAAAACATGTTAATTAACTAGTTAACTGTAAAAATCCAAGTTAACTAGTTAACTAGACGTCGTCGGAAAAGTCACCGGAGTTTGATTAGTCGCCGAAAAAATCATCAAAAAATTCTACGAAAAGTCATCGAAAAAGTCACCGGAAAAGTCGCCGGCGACGGTGGCCAGCGACGGTGGCGGTGGCGGTGGCCGACGACAATTGCCGCAACTGTCAACATAAAAGCAGGCATATAAAAATAATAATAAAATATTTAATATAAAATATAATTATAAAATATTTAAATTAAATATAATAATTAAATTATTTGTGTAAAGTCCTAAATGCCCCTATCAAATCTGGACCTTTAGATTGGTCAAAAGGTCAAATTAGATCTAATGGTTGGAGTTGGGTTTGGAACTTTTCAAACCCAAAATGGTTTGGACACTGATCTACTTCCCAAATATAGAATATGTTTTATCCGTAGAAACATATTAGTATATAATATAGAGTATAAAATATATTCATGGAAAATGTATTAGTAGAATATAGAATATATTTCATGTATAGGAAAATAATGTAGAACTTATTTTGTGAAGAAAAAAAGAACGTAAAATATATTTAGGAAAAGCAAGGAATAGAGAATATATTTTTGTAATAAAATACCAAGAAATCAGCATAAATTTCATTTTAAATTAAGTATGGTTGTCATCATCATTTTTCCTTACTAGAACTACACTACAAAAATTGTAAATTTAATAGTGGCAGAATTTGCATTAACAACAACCATTTTCGCTGTTAAAATAATTTAACTGTGGCCACGCGCTGCTATTAAATTGGTCATTGTAAAATAATATTAACAGCGGCAAAAAGTGGTCGCCCTTAACCATATATTTTAACAGCGGCCACAAGCCGTTGTTAAACTAGTTCGACGATTAAAGTAATAGCTGAAGCTACATCGATAGAGCCGAAACTCCGGCGACAGTCCATATTCCAGAACGCGATTCCTCCTCCTTCCGCCGATTCTGCCGATTTTTACAGAGTTCATCCATTACTTTCTTCTTCAAATCAGAAACAGAGAACACTTAAATCTCGGATCTTGACCATCGAAGAACTCCAACAACGAAGAATCCGACATGAGAAGCTTAGATCGAGAGGAGCCTCCGACAAATAGGAAGAATACAAAGAAATCGAAGATTCATCTGTCGGGTTTTAAAGCTAGGGATAAAATCCTGAAGCAAATCGACAACATCCTTCAATCGTCGGAGGACCATCGAATTCTGTCATACGCCTTCATAAGATCAACTTTCAACACCATCCTTTTGACTCGGCCCTTATCATGCTCCATTGAATGGACAACCTCTTGTAGCACAATAATATTCTCTGCAATCTGTCTGCCAGGGACAAAGCTGGATTGATTCGAGCGGATCAGTTTCTTCATCAGGGGCCGTAATCTCATTGCCAGACACTTAGTTAGGATTTTATAAGTGACGTTACAAAGAGAGATGGGCAGAAACTGACTCATCGCAGTAGGATTCACTTGCTTAGGAATGAGGACAATGATCGTGTCATTGAGGGAGCTAACCTCTTCATGTTTCCTGAAGCAATCTCTGATCAGCTTTGTAACTGAACTGCCTACTGTCTTCCATTGTCTCTGGAAGAAGATCGGCTGAAAACCATCGATGCCAGGAGCTTTGAGGCCCCCCATACTTCGAACCACCCGCAACACTTCATCCTCACCCGGAGGCGAACCAACTCCCAAGGACTGTCGAGGATCGAGAGGGACAAACCCGTTAGCAATAGGAACAAAGGGGGTCTGATGGGGTGGATCCTCGCTGTACAGGTTCCTGAAGAAACCGACTGCCAGGGATCGAGAGGGACAAATCCAGCCGAAGACTCGACACCTTGTTAAAGCATCTTCTCCGGATCGTAGAAAGGTGGAAGAAACGCGTGTTATAATCACCGTCATTTATCCATCGTGTACGATATTTTGGGCCCAAAGCATCGCCTCTTCCCAAAGGGTATGCTCCAAATCTCGTCTAGTCCGTTCTTCAGCACGGGCCAGCTCTGGTGAGGGAGAGGAGTTGGTAGCTTCCTCCAATTCCGCAAGGTGCTGAGTGAGGGATTGCTTCCTTGAAGAGATATCCCCAATGACTGATTTATTCCAACCACGCAAGACAGCAGCCAGCTTCTTCAGATTGGTCGTCGCTTCACGCCCCCCAAGCCAGGCAGACGAGAGAACCCTAGGGAAGTCAGAGTGTTCCATCCAAGGAACAATAAACCTGAATGGGCGTCGGACTCGCTGCGGAACTTCAAGACCTCTGAAATGTAAAAGGATTGGTCGGTGGTCCGATCGAAGCCTCGGGAGGTGCTTGACAAAGCCCTCAGGGAAAACACTCCGCCAGTCGACTGTAGAGAGAGCACGATCAAGCCTCTCCGTAAGGAGCCTCGAAACCAAGTAAATCGAGGGCCAGCAAAACCCAAGTCAACCAGGCTACAATCCTCAATGCATTGTTTAAACGAAGCTGCTCTTTATGGGGAGAATGTGGCCCCTCCTTTCTTTTTCGAAGCCTCGACAATGCAGTTGAAATCTCCAATCAGAACCCAAGGTAGAGAAACCCTTCCTGACCATTCCCGAATCTCATCCCATAGCAGAGCCCGACCTGTCGGGAAAGGTCTGGCATAGATGGCAAAGACCAAGCAAGGGGGTTTTGTCCATAACGAGTTTAAAGTGGATCGCTTGAGATGACCGCCCCTCTTCTGTGATACGAATATTGAGGTCATTCCAAAGGACCCAGATACATCCTGAAAAGCCTTGTGCTTCCACGATAAGGCTATGAGCGAAGTTCAGCTTCCTGAGAACCGCATCTGCTTCACGACCATTGATACGCGGTTCTACAATAATGGTAATCAGTGGCTTAACCAAATCAATATAAAACCTGATAGTTGGGACGAACTCAACATGGCTCGCCCCTCTGCAATTCCAGAAAAACATAGACATTGGAATTAGAAGAAGAAAGAGCAGCCCGTTACTGAGTTGGGGGGTCTGGTGGTTCCGTCTCATTAGGTCCAGCATTCGGCGAGGCAACGGTAGTCGACACTGGAAGCTTTGGTAAGAATCTCTTAGTGGAGTTAGCCACAGGTTTCTTTACCGGACTATCCGTCTTCTTAACATTCTTCATGGCACGAGGCTTGGAGGTACTTGGCTTTGGCTTAGCTTGTCTAGCATTATGAATAGGTCCAGCTGACTGGGCAGTCACCTGAGAAGAGAGGACCTGAAAGATAGGGTTATGATATGCCACAGGGATGGAGACCAGTCCTTCATTTATCCCATCTGTCGACTGCTTCTTACCCCCTGCTCCCTTTCCTAGCTTCTTGTTACCAATCTTTCCCGAAGAGGTATTGGTTACGCCCTTGAGAGGTAACACATCAGGCTGAGCCTGCACCTTCCCCTTCGCACAGCTACTGTCTGAAGCCAGAGCTTTATCCAAGATAGCTTTAAGTGCATCAGCTTCAGGTGAGGATGGGACACCCTTGGGTGAACTCACAGGCTTCACCACCGCAATCTCAGTTTCCTCAAGGGACTCCGCCGAATCGGTCAGGACCACGAAGCGAGAGCCAATAGCTTCAGCATTATCCGAATTACTATCCTTCTTTATAGGTTGCTTCTTATTGCGGTGACTCACCGTCATCCAACTTCCAGCATCCCCATTTGTAGCCATAACCTCCGGTTCAGCCGAATTAGCATGGCTCGTCTCGGGATGGTTCGGGGTCTTGAGAGGGCATAGTTCTTCTTTGTGACCGTAGACTCCGCAAGAGAAGCAGATGTTGCCAAGACTCTCATATTCGATGAGGAGTTCTCCATCTTCAATCATATACTTGCCGAGTAATGGCTTGGTAACATCAACTTCCACACATAACCTCGCATATCGACCCATTGCGCCCTCGGACGTCACCAAATCCATCCGGACAGTCTGTCCAATGTAGTTCCCAATCCGATTCACCGCGAGCTGGTTAAAGTAATGGATGGGAAGCTTCGGGAGGCGGACCCACGTTAAGATCTTCTTAATCGGTTCATTCTCATTGAAAGAAGGTGACCATCGAGAAACCGAGATAAGGTAATCATAAATCTTCCAAGGGCCACCAAAAGCTGTCCGTTGATAATCATCATTCTTCGAGAAACGAACAAGGAAGAATGAGTTAGCCATGTCTGAGACTTGGATTCATCCCGCCTTAGCCCAAAGGGATTCCAGACGTTTCTTGATTGTTAAGAACGAGAAAGATCGCTCAAGCACTTTCACCACTAGTGCCTTTGACCAGGGCTTATAGAAGCTAAGAATCTCCTTTTCAGAAAAGACAATTTTGGGACATCTAGGGTTGACCACGCCATCTTCCTGCATGGCCATGGGAGGCTTCTCCAGCCTCCCCACGTCCTCGTCAACGAGCCAACCCGAGGAGCTTATAGCCCCGCTGTAGGACATCGAAGGCGAGACCGACAAAGGCTTCTCCGCACTGGACGTCTCTTGATTAACCCCAGGGCCAGCGGTATGTTGGCACCTGTCTAGGTCTGAGAGATAGCAGATGGGATTAACCAGGTTTCTCGTGCCCTTTTCCTCGGAGCGGTTGTTGTCTCAGGCGAGAACAAACCCAGAATAGCTGCCCCAGGGCGAGAGGGCTCAGGGTCTGGGTCCGGCGGCCGCAGGAGCGCCGCCGAGGAGGTTTCAGTCGCCTTAGGGTTTCCCACCGAAATCTCCGGAGAAAGCATCTTTTGAGATTTTTAAATTTCTTTCTGAGAATTAGATTTCAATTCCCAAACTGTCTAATTTAACAGCAGCTAAATGACCGTTGTTAAATTACGCGACTTTTATAATTTAACAGCGGCAAAAAATTGGTTGTTGTTAAGTAGTGCTAGCCCCCAAGGGCAAGCCCAAATTGTTATGAAAGTTGAAACTCTCTTCACCCAAATGTTCTCATTAGCTCGTTTTCACCACCAAACAAAAAAACACACAAAAATTGGTCACGAGGAAAAGGGTCGAGAATATTAATGATATAGATGATGGGTCAATAATAATATGACCAATTTGAGTAGAGACCCTCCTCCTTCCCTATTTGTTTCATTTATTTTTTTCGTCTCTCTAATTTACTAATTATTCATTGAGAGGGAGAGAGTGCGTGCGCTATACATTCTCCCAGTACGCCACTTCGCTCCCACCAAGCTTAGAAAGTCTTCCATTTATAAAAATGCATCTAAGCTCCACCACCACCACCTCCACCTCCACCTCTCCCTTTCTCATTTCCTTCTTCTCTTCTCTTCCTTGTCTTCGCATCTTGCCTGCCATCACCCTCTCATCCACTCTCCACCTACACACAACATTATATCTCCAAACTCTTCCTCTCCATATGCTCTCGTACTGCAAAGGCCAAAAGCTCCTCAGCATTCGACCTTCAGGAAGTGATCATTTCTAGATCAGGTTTCTGGTCTTCTCTTTAAGGTTTCTCCACCATCTCTCCTATTTCTTGTCATTTTTTATTCTCAATTCGTGATTTCAATTCCATGGTCGCTGTTTCCAATATTTCACATTTCACTTTTGGTTGATTTGTATTGGTTCTTGTGTGTTTTTTTCGTATAGATCTGCCTCTGTTTCGATCTCGCACCGAGTTAGGATATAAACTTGAAACAGAGTTGTTTTTTGGATTCATGATAGTCTGATCCTGACTGCCCCCAGAAAATTAATGATGATAGATTAGATTGATTACGAGTTAAAATAGTGTGAACTTGTGTATCATGGACTTTTTCTCATTTCTGCATATCTGCACAAGAAACAAAAAGATTAACCAGTTTCCATCGATCCACGTGAGGCGAATTGTTTATTCCGTTAACATGTTTTCTCATTTCTACATTTTTGCAGCTTTTTGTTTAATCATTCCAAAATTACAATCATCTTTACCTTTGTTCATAGATCAAATTAGTGTCAAGCCCATCATGTTCCTCCGCAGGAAGCAGCAGAATTGTCCGGAGACTGACCTTGTACAGCGGGATGCTAAGGTAAACCTCTTCTTCTCTCATGCTTTTCTACCCATGTTTGTTCTTCAAACCTACAAGAAGAATTTAAGAGAGATTTGGTTATGTCATTTGGCAGGTGAATGGCCTCAGGGCTGCTCTAGGATCTTTGTCAGGGAGGAGTTCCAAGTATTGTACCGATGCATGCCTCCGGAGATACTTGGAAGCTCGGAATTGGAATGTTGACAAGGCTACCAAAATGCTGCAAGAAACTCTCAAGTGGAGAGCCATTTATAAGCCTGAAGAAACCCGTTGGGTATGAATTATTAACTTTCATTTACTTATAAGCTTTTTTTGATTCATTTGTTTATCTCGTAAAAATATCCGTTGCTCACTTGAGTTGATCTATGTATTTGTTGTTGTTGTCCAGCATGAAATAGCACATGAAGGGGAGACTGGTAAAGTATATCGTGCCAATTTTCGCGATCGTGTTGGGAGGACTGTGCTCATAATGAGACCAGGGATGCAGGTTGGTGCCAGAGTCTCTCATTTCCGAATGAATTCAAAACTTGTATGAACGGGATTAGGAGTTCAACTTTCAGTTTCTTTGCAGAACACCAATTGTGCAGAGGACAATATCCGCCATTTATTCTACCTCATTGAGAATAGTATTCTCAACCTTCCTGAAGGCCAGGAGCAGATGTCATGGTTGATAGACTTTACTGGCTTTTCCTTGAACACCAGTGTCTCCATCAGGACTGCTCGTGAAATCATCAATATCTTGCAGAATCACTACCCGGAGAGGCTCGCAATTTCGTTTCTATACAGCCCACCAAGATTTTTTGAAGCATTCTGGAAGGTCTGATTCCCTTCCTCTCGTCATTTGATCATATTGCTCGATACTTGTACCATCTCCGATGACTTGTTGTTTATTCCGACTCGGGCAAATCTGCAGGCTATCAAATACTTCATGGACCCGAAAACATCCCAGAAGGTGAAGTTTGTGTACCCTAACAAGAAAGAAAGTGTGGAGATCATGAGCTCCCTCTTCGATGCTGACAATCTTCCTAAAGAGTTTGGAGGAAAAGCGACATTGCATTACGATCACGAGGAGTTCTCTCGGTTGATGGCTCTGGACGATGTGAGGACCGCAAAATTCTGGGGATTGGATGAGAAGCCAACTCTCATATCTAGCAATCTTGCAGGGAATCAGGTGGCCCCAGAGCCAATGGCTCTTGCCCCACCAGCCAGCTAGAAATGACTGCCTTTTCTGATACCAGAATTAAACATTAGAAATACAATGTTGCTGTGTGGTCAAACATCATCAAATCAAACACACTCAGAGCAAATGAAAGTGAATGAACATTACATAATCTATCATTAATATGTTAAACCACTTGAATAACCTGTTCAGGTGTAGTAGTAAAGTTATGTAGATAGAAGAGTGGTTCTCTTTATGTCCTTCAAGTCTTAAGTTACTACTTAATGTATTTGTTTACTTTGTGTCCCAAACTTGTACCACTGGTGAAATTGAAAAAAAAGCTAGTGAAATGAAATTGGTATTCTCTTTGAGATAGCATGGGATATATGTGGTTGAAGAAGCTTTATGGAAATGGTACACATAAAATTGGCATTGCCCAGAGGATTAACCAATCTTTTTTTTTTTTTTTTTGATGAATAATTAACCAATCTTCGAGATAACTGATTACACACAATTATGATGTTTGCTTCAAGATCGTAGATGGTGCAATGTACGAAACTATATTATCAAATATTGCAATAAAGAGAGCAAGATGCAATCATTAAGCTCCAACCTAATAAAGTAATAGCAAAGAGCTAACATCCTCAGGAGTTACTACGTACAGTAAGTTTGAGGGAGCGTAAGATCCCTCAGCTCAAAGACTAGTAACATTTAATTGGAGTAAAGACACTCGTGAATAATAAGAAGTTGGTGGGGATTAAGACCAATGGATGGAACCATATGCTCATTCATCTTGTGTTTAATAAGAGCCTAGAGGCCTAAAAAGAGAAGACATTATTTGGAGATATTTGAATCCAAATAAGTTCCAACACAGATTTGACCAAGTTCGAGAATACGCCACCAAAAAGTTCAAACCAAGATGACATATCAACAACGCATTAACATTCATGTATACCTTAAATCTCAAGCACATAGGCCGCTTGGTTGATGGAATTAGGTCTGGGAATTGAGACCCAATTCTCGGTCCATTGTGAATTGACTCAAATAATTGCACTACAATTCTCATTGGACTGGGAATTGAAATCCAATTCCCAGACCCAATTCCATCAACCAAACCACTCCTAAGTGGTTAGAGTGAATGTTAGGCTAAGTACAACTCAGGATTCTAATTTGTACTAATTAAGAGTAACACTTATGCTTTTACACTCTTAAAATTTGTCTTTGCTCCAACCCAATAAGAGTCCAAATTTAACCTCTGCGCGTTGATTTACGCTAGTGCTCATGTAAAATGTAGTTACAGTAAATTTAATTTATGTGTTGAAATTTTATTTCACAGCGATGGGCTTAAATCCTGGATATACACTCACATACATAAGCTGACTTGCTTCTCTGTTTAACTGAAATTTGGCGTCGAGGTCTCTGATAAAAAATGGGTTAATAATGAAGTTTATCGAAAATCACCTCTCAGGCAGTGTCTTGGCATTGGAGGAAGCTTCTAAAATTACGGAACCAGTTCCCAGACAATTATTGTGAAGGCCCTCACGATGAACATATGTGGAATGGAGAGCAAATGATTAGATTCAAACGTAGTACGGTATGAGATACTATCAAACCTAAACAAAGTGAACTTGATTGTTTTGAGCTTTTATGAATGGATTATATTATTCAGAAGCATTGTTTTATCGGCTAATTGATTATTCATTACAGGATTATGACGAGAGAAAAGATAGTGAATTGGGATCCATTTACTAATAGAATGTGTTTCTTATGTATGAGGAAATTTGAGAGCAATGATCATTTATTCACTGCTTGTAAGTACTCCGTGAGAGTTTTTGATTTAGTATTGTCTGAGATTTTGGGTCATGGTTGTTGAATGATGATGCTTCAACAAGCTTGTGCTGATTGGAAGGGTAGAGGACCTTGTAGAAAGTAAAAAGATTGAGATGGTGTTTGATCATTAGTATGTTTTGGAGGGAGAGATCTGTTGGAATTTTTTAAGGAAGGAAAAGGAGTGTGGAGGAGCTGCATGATCACATACGTGGTGAATTGAAAGCTTTTGTCGAGAGTAACAATGATACAAATAGAATTTTGGGATTAATTAGATAATTTGTATAGTTTTATTATTCATTTTAGTCTCTCTTGTAAATATTGACTCTTGTTATTCATGGATTTTTTTATGATATAAAACCCAAATTATTCATAAAAAATAGGTCAATTTGTTTAATTATGGGGTTGGGTATACTTGGTTCGGTCAATTGAGTTAGGATATTGATCTGCTCCTAATTTAGAAATTCTCTAGCTCGAGAGTCCAGTCACTAATTGTGGGTAAATTAAATCCTTTGAATTAATAATTTAATTCGGACCAAACCATTGATTCTTATCCAACGAGGCACGAAACAAAATTTTAAATTATAACTGGTTAACTAGAGTCGGGTCGTTACAATTAAATTCTGCAAATTAATTTAATTCAAACCAATGTCATTGAGTTTTAAGTTCACTCATTAATGCTTGAGTAAAAAAAATATGAAACCTAAACTGGTTAACTTGAGTCAGGTTGTTACACACAAGCAACCTTATAGATATGATTCATTGCATATAACAGCTTAATATTGTATAAAAAAACCTCACAGTTTATGATGACAAACTTTTGACTAAAAACTTATGACAGTGCTGCAAGAAATCCTCCTCCAATGCTCCTCTTCAATCTCGAATCATTCACGAGCAGTGCTCGGCCAATAAAATCCATAATCTGAAATCTGAAATACAAACCCTAATTACATATTGAATTTTGTATTGAATCGGAAATAGGGATTACAGAGGCGATTTATCCAAATTCGGCGTGGGAAATCGATTATCCCCTAGACCTTCCTTCAAAATTTCACGATGATTCGATGTTTCTAGCTCTCGATGTATGTAAACCCCTCGTATGTTCGTCAAAAAATGAATTGAGAAAAATGCAGAGAATGAATATTGTTGGTTATGCTCCCTTTTTATACAAATAACAACCTATGGATGTGGTGCACAACCCCGTGACTGTTGTCTGCACATCCCACGGTTGTGGTGTACACCATCCCACAACCGTGGTGCATAACCACACAGTCGTGGTGTACACCATCACACATCCGTGGTCCAAGACACCACAATCGTGGTGGTCATGGTCTACTATGTCTCATGGCCATGGTCTAATACACCGTGGCCATGGTTAGCGTCTAAGTCGGGATTCTCATCCCAAAGGGAAATACATTTCCAACAACCTCAACTCCAATAATACAGTCATGAAACTCAACTCGACTCTAATGAAGCGATAATGGGGCATTGCACTTACACTCATATTGAAGTATATTCTTCTTCTTGTATCATTAGATGGTTGGGGTCATTCAAAATTTTATTGATGATGTACTTCCATGTTATCAAATTGTCAGATTACTTGTTAGTAGGTTTGCTAACTACTTGAGAGGCTATCACACATATGAGATAACTAGTCAATAGCATAGTTAACTAGGTATCCAATGTTTGTGTGAACTAGTTAAATAACACATTTTGGTAATGTATTTACCTATTTCTTTCTCAATTTTGAGTGTCATCACGACTTTGCAACCTGATTTTGCTTCTCCTCTCTGTCTAGTTTTGTTGTTGTTGGTTTGAGCTTGTCATTGCTCTTTGTGGGCTTCTTGCTGCTTTGTGCCCCCTTGTTTTATGGGGTTGGTTACATAAATAGTCACTGAACTTTGGCCAAATAACCCGGAAGTCACTAAACAAAAAAAATTGTTATTGACATTACCAAACTTTGACTCATTATCCAAGAGGTCATTGTTAGCTACGGACATCCATTTTTCCATCCATCTGCCTATGTGGACTTGCCAACTCAACTGCCACGTCATTTAAAGTGCCACATCAAATCCTATCTACCCAAAATTAACCCAAGCACCCAACCAATTATCAACCCGACTCAATTACATAATCTAATCGAAAAACCAAATGAAAAACCAGATCTGGTCAGAAAACCAAATATGAAACTCTTCTCTTTCCTCCTCCTTCTCCGAAACCAGATGGTCTCCGCCAGCCGCCGCCGCCGCTGGGAGCTCCGCCGGCCGCCGCCTCCTCTAGGAAGCTCCAATCTCTGCCGCATCCACCTTTCTTCTCCCCTAAAAAGTTCCAATCTCTCATCTCACCTTTGTTTGCTTCCGAATATAGACTGAGATCTGCCAAGCATGGCCCATGGTGGCTATGGCAAGAGTAGGGTCGTCGACCACCAGCCTTCCATCGGCCGCCGCTCCAAGCCAATCGACAAGAAAGCCAAGTCCAAGTGCGTCTCCCTTAAGAACCAGATTCGTTCTGTGGAGCGCATGCTCCGTAAGGTACTTCCGTCTCCTCTTTATTTTGTTTCCTGTGTTGCTGGGCAGGGTAGCTTGGGACTTGGCTTCCCAGCGGCGGCGGTCGGCGGAGCTTCCCAGCGGCACATCTGAGATAGCTTCTGCAGAATTTAACGGCGGGTGGAGTGGGATTGGGGTGTTGAGGATTTAATTACTTGGGATTCCCAATCAGGGGACGGAGGATGCGGCGGTGGTGAAAGTCGTCGGAGGAGCTTAGACAAGTACTCCAAATCATCCGTTAACACAATACTCGTTTTCCCCTTCCCGGAACTAAAACGAACCCCAGAAATAACCAATTACAAATTGGGGATTTCATTCTCAGTATTCCAAAATTGAACATAATCGCGTCAACAAACCTGGAATCAGAAGAAAGGGTAGGCGGGGAATCGGCAGACGAAGAGTGGGTTCGATTTACATCGTCGCCGGAAACCCAAGGGATGAAGCTCGGGAACTGAAGAAGCTTGAAGCTCGAGGAAGCCGGAGATCGCAGAACCGAGGACTGGGCAGAGAGAACAGCCAACTTTAATGGACACAGTGGGAGGGGGAGATTGGGCGGCGGTGAGGTCGTAGGAGAAGGGAGAGGACGGCGGCCGGCAGGAGAGTGTGGAGGTTGGTTCGACGGTGATGGGAAAGAGAAAGTGAAGGAGGAGGGAGGAGAAGGAGAAGAGAGAGTTTCAGGTATGGTTTTTTGACCAGATCTGTTTTCGGTTAGATTGGGTAATTGGTTGAGCTCTTGGGTTGATTTTGAGTACATAGAATTTGATGTGGCACTTTAAATGATGTGGCATTTGAGTTGGCAAGTCCACATAGGCGGATGGACGGAAAAATGGATGTTCGTAGCTAACAGTGACCTCTTGGATAATGAGTTAAAGTTTGGTCAATAGCAATTTTTTTTGTTTAGTGACTTCCGGGTTATTTGGCCAAAGTTCAGTGACTATTTAGGTAACCAACCCTTGTTTCATGCATACATGTACAATGTAGTATATGTAGTCCAATTTTTGTTTCTTAATGTTAGTATTCTTTTGAGTTGATTCCTAACATAGAACTCATCGTGTTGCAAAAAAATTTAGTAGAAAGCTAAGGCTTCGACTAATGATTCAAATTTTAACATCTTCCATATATTCTTACCATTTGGGATGATTGAATTTAAAAATGAAGACAAATTACTTGTCAACATAGGCGTGAGGTCAGATTACTTTGTTAGCAAACGTTCTGTTACTTAGTTGTCTAATAACTAGTTAATAGGTAACATGGAGTAACTAGTTAACTATTATTCATACGGTTAACTAGTTATCACACTAGTTACTTAATAAGTGTGAAAACTAGTTAACTAGATAATAGTATTTATGTTTTCAAATAACTAGTTACTTTTACTATTTTCTACTTTTGGCAACCTGCACTTTTTTAGTAACTAGTTGGAGAAACTAGTAACTAGCACAGTTAAATATTAGAAGTAACTAGTTATCCCATGTGTGTGATAACTAGTTACCTTTCATCCCTATTTTTAATTTGTATATCTACGTGTGTGTTTGTTATTCCCTACTAAGGTTTCGTTTGTTACGGGGAATGAGGGGTTAGGGGATTGTTATTCCCTACTAAGGTGTCGTTTGTTACGGGGGGATGAGGGGTTAGGGGATTGATGGAAATAAGAATTTCTTCTATTTTGGAAGAGTTAAAATTCATGGCGGAGTAAAAACTTGTATTTCTATATTATTATTAAAAATTGATTAAATAAATGGTGGATTCGTAATGACATATCTACCCTTATTTATTAATGACACACCATCATTCTCTCAACCCTTTAGTGTTGTTTTTTGTCAACATTGGCTTCAGTTCTTCAATGAAAATGGCCCGATAGAGATGGGTCTCCTCACCAATGGACTCGATTGGAAAATCTGGGTAAGTTTTTCTTATGGATACTGAAGAACTTCATTCCAGTAGATTAATCTGGGTATCTCCGTGCAAGCAAAATATGATAGAAGTTTGATTCTTACATGGTTTTGAGATTTGGAAGTTGGGTAAGAGTGGATGAAATCGAACCAGTAAGTTGATTGT